>JAJPUD010001517.1:184841-255888 GCA_023553655.1 Myrmecobius fasciatus | reverse complement strand
TCTTAGTGAGTCATTCACTTGCATTTGTTCAATTCTTATTTTTAAAGTGTTGTTTTCTTCAGTTACCTTTTTAAGCTCCTTTTGTAACTGGCCAATTTGTTCATTGCACTCTTTTTCCACTTCACTAATTTTATTTTTTAATAAATTGGTGTCTTTTTCATATCTCTTTTGCAGGGCATCATATCCTTCTTGCACTGATTTCAGTTTATTTTCCCATTTATCCTCCAGCTCTCTTTTGAGGTTCTTTATGCAGTCTTCCAGAAAGGCCTTTTGAAAAGGGGACCAGTGATGGTCCTGGCTGATGTTCTCTGGATTTTTGTCTAAAGGAACCTCTGGCTCTGGGGTCGTTTCTTTGCCTTGATAAAAGCTGTCTATGGTGAGAGCTCTCTTTTGCTTCTTCATCATATTTTTTTTTTTTAGACAGTGTGGATATCTCTTTAAGGTAAGGGGAAAAAAAGCGGCGGCTGCAAAAAGCTTTGCCCTGGGGCACTTCGGCGAGTTGACTTAAGGTGCTGGGCCAGTGGGGGCTAGGACTAAGTCCGAATTACTCCTTAAACAAGGCAAGTCTGCCAGAACACCTGCCCCCAATCAGGGCAGAGTGTCCCGAGTGCCTCAGATAAACTCCAGGTGTTTGGAATTTGGAGTTTGGAATTTCTTCCACGATGAGCTGAGCTGAGTCCCACCCTCACTTCCGGCCTGCGCAGTTGTCGTCTATTTATCTCTCTGTCCGAGTCCGACTAACCTGATATGAAGTTATCCAGAGAGCTGTGCCCAAATATTTCTGAGTTCGTTGACTTGAAGATCAGTTCGGAGGCTTATTTTATTGTTGATTTGAGAGAAGATTGGAGGAGAGGCAGAAAGTCACCTTTTCACTCCGCCATCTTGGCTCCGCCCCCCTAAAGTATTCTTGAATTAATATTTTTCAATCATTAAGATTGGCTTCATCTTCCCCATGTATTTGAATTGGGGAAATTTTATATTTACAGGCAACTTCTCAAAGCTGTCTTTATGATGTCTCCAGAATTTAAAAGTCCTAGCACCTAAAGCCCATAAGTAGTATTACTTACTTGAGGATCACTTTTGAATGTCACAAAATATAGGGTAAGTTGAACTTTGTACTACAATCAAGTTGGTTAAGCAAATCAATAATGTTAATAAGATTGTGAAGAACATGTTTAAAATTTAGTTTTTGAGGAAAACCATATATATTGTTTATACTTTAGAATAGCTATCTAGAACTTTAGACCTGGAAGAGAATTTAAAGACCATTGCCCCTTGTCCCTATAAAATAAAATGAGAAATATAAATATATATATATGTAATAATTTAACATTTTTTAAAAGACTAATCCCAATTAATTTAGTTTTTAGAGCTGCTGTGAACTCGAATTTTATCTTTTCTGATGTCTTCTTTAAAAATTTCCATTTGAAAAACTGGTTTTCATACAAAAAGCAGGGAAAAATATGGCAGGAAATTGTATTTTAAGCATTTTATCAAGAGTTTCAATGCATGTACTCATGGCTGAATGAGTATGTAAATATATGTATATATGAATACCTATGTGTGTATATGTGTACACACACACACCCATAAATCCAACAATGAAAGCTTTCAAGTAATCACAATCAGAAGATACAAGTTCAAGTTCTCATTCCCCTGAACAAGTCACTTGATCCCTAGGTAGCCATGGTCTTAGTCCATGTGCATGGGCTATGCTTCACTGATAAAGACTAATTAGTTCTGTACCTCTGTGAAGGGAGAGTTGTATAGAGCTTGGGAGAAGAAAGATCCTAATCTGAGTTTTTGGTATCAAAACAGAAGACGTGTTTCCTGATTTTCTTCAGAAAGAAGTCCCTGAAGAGAGAGAAAAATCTGGGGAAAAGCCAGTGTGTAAAGGACCTGGTTCTTCAATAATGTCCTTATGTGCACTTTAATGCACAAGAGATTTTGGGGAATTCCTATTTGAATGACATTGCAGACTTTCTCTTGGTTGAACTGAGATATCTCATTCCCAGCAAAAGAATTAATTTATTCTGTGCATTGTTTGGTATATTCCCATTTATATAATTTCCCTGATTTTCTGTTTGATATCACCTTGAATAAAAGGGCTGTGATCAGCAGCTTGAAACTAAAAATCATTTCCCTTAGACTAACAATACTTAGTAGGGTAAATAGATATAATTCTATCCTACTTCCACCACTTTTCCTTTGAGGAGAATGGAGTAGCTAATCTTGCAGCCCTGATCTCTTGCTCTCCTTTTGGAAGGAATCAGTCTCCCTTAGAGAGGATTAGTCAGAGAAGATTCAAGAGATTCATTCCTTCCTTTAAGTCACATCTAGAAAGATCCATATGGATACACAAAACCTGTACAGGCAATACACATCCATACACGTTACAATTTCCCATCAACAAAATGAAAATAAAAATCCTAGTCCTATCTACCCTCATAGGACTGTTATAAGAAAAATTCGCTGGATATTACAAAGTACCATACAATTATGAATTATTACTATAATAATTATTATATTCATTAAAGTAGGTTTCCTAAATGCCTTTTAGTCAGCCTATTTCAAGTTCCTACTATTACTAGAAAGCAATAAAATTTAATTTAATTTAAAATATTGTATAATTCAAATCTTATAAGAAGTAAGGTAATGTAACAGAAAGGGAACCCGACAGAGTCTGGGAAGGCTTGGGTTTAAATCTTGTCTTTGACACTTATTAGCTGTGTGACTACAAACAATTCAATTAACCTCTCTAAGCCTTGGTTTCCTCATCTGTAAAACATGGATTACAAGACCTACAGTCCCTACTCAACTCAGAAAGTTCTGCCCCAATGCTTTGCTTGGGTCCACAAAGGTTGTGGAAAAGGATAACAAACTCTATCAGGTTTTACTATGCTGAACAGGCATAATATGGCCTAAGTATGGCCCAAGAAAAGGATTATCTGTTTCTTGGGGACCAGGGAAGTTAAATATGAGAGGGTTCATAAACAGTAGCTAGTTAATTTGGTTGCTGAATTTTTTGGCTATGGCAAATACTGGACGCTCCAGAAAATGCTCTTTGGCCTCCTTTTACCTTTATAATGATCACAGAAGCAATAGAGAAATGAGAATAGAAAGGACTTAACAGAGATACTCTACAAAAATTAGCTTAGCCATTGGTACTCTGAATGTGTAATTCTTGCCTAGTAGCCAATTCAATGTATTACTGAAGGAAATGAATTGTATCCATCTAAACATTATCCCTAACAGAAAGAAGGATGGCTCACAAGTCTTCATTGGAAGAGACAAATAAAGGATTTGGAGAAGATTTTATCATGTATTCAAGGACAAGAAATGTTACTTCATGGAACATTTAATTACTCTTAATTGTAGTGGTCAAAGAAAGCATTTGCACAAAGACCATATCAACAATCATCAGAGTTTGTGGTTTATGTGTCCACATCTGTTATGGAAGATGAAGAACCCTCCAAATTAAACTAGTATATAATTTGATACCTAGTGACATCAACGTGAAGAATTAGGAAATAAGAGATGGAACCAAGATAGTGGAGAAAAGGCAGCAACTCCCCTGAGCTCTCCCTAAAACCCCTCCAAACACCTTTAAATAATTCCATAAAACAATTCCTGGAGCAGCAAGACCTACTAAAGGACAGGGTGAAATAATTTTCCAGTCAAAGACAACTTGGAAGGTCAACAGAAAAGGTTTGTCTCACTTAGATAAGAGTAGGACACAGTTCAGCACCAACCAGGACCCAGCAAACCAGAAGTGGGCCCTGGGAGTCAATGAATCAGTAGCAGCAGCTGCTGCTCCTAGAGCTCTGAGCCTACAGATGGGAAGGGGGTTGGATAAGTGATCAGATTACAGGGTATCCTTGCTAGCACTGAGGCAGGACTTTGTTACTTTGCCCATACTAAAACTGGGTCACAATACTGGGTGGCGGTACCAGGGCAAAGAGGAACACTAGCACACTAGAGCTTGCAGCCACAATGGCAGAGGGACCTTTGTCACAGTTCAGGGGGAAAAAAAGAGTACTTGTGGTCAGTCACAGAGCAGAGAACAGGCCAGCAGAGTAGAAAATGCTCCTTTCCTTGGATCATACCATTTTAGAAGAACTGAAAACTTATAGGTCCCTAAAGTATCTCTGAAAACACTTTAACCCTTGAAGCTCGAGACAGTGCACCTTCCACTCTGGAAGCAGACCCTCTCTTTAATAAAGAATTTAAACTCAAGAAATAGACTGGGAAAATAGGCAAACAACAGAAAAAAAAAATTCTGACCATAAAAAGTTATTACTATGGTGGCAAAGAAGACCAAAAGACACACTCAGAAGATGACAAGGTCAAAATTCCTACATTCAAAGTCTCCAGGAAAAATATTAATAGGTCTCAGGCCATGGAAAAGTTTAAAAAGGATTTTGTAAATCAAGTAAAAGAGATAGAAGAAAAACTGGGAGAAAAAAAATGAGTCATACAAGAAAATCATGAAAAAAAAAGTCAACAGCTTGATAAAGGAAACACACACACACAAAAAAAAATTACTGGAAAAAATAACACTTTAAAAACCACTTTAAAAAACATTTCCCAGCAAGTCATTTAACCCCAATTGCCTCAGCAAAAAAAAATAAAAATAAAAAATAAAAAAAATAAAAATAAAAAACATTTCCCAAATGGGAAAAAGATACAAAAAGCCAATAAGCAAAAGAATTCCTCAAAAACAGGATTGGCCAGGGGCAGCTAGGTGGCACAGTGGATAGAGCACCAGCCCTGAAGTCAGGAGGACCTGAGTTCAAATCTGGTCTCAGACACTTAACACTTCCTAGCTGTGTGACCCTGGACAAGTCACTTAACCTCAATTGCCTCAGGGGGAAAAAAAAACAGGATTGACCAAATAGAAAAAGAGGCAAAAAATTCACTGAAGAAAAGAACTCCTTAAAAGTAAAATTGACCAAATGGAAAGGGAGGTACAGAAGCTCAATGAAGAAAATAATTCCTTAAAAATTAAAATTCAGCAAATGGAAGCAAATGATTTTGTACAAAAGCAAGAAATAATAAAACCAATCAAAAGCATAAGTAAATAGAAGATAATGTGAAACATCTTATTGGAAAAACAAGTGCCCTAAGAAAAAGATCCAGGAGAGATAAATTTAAAAACTATTGGACTACCTGAAAAAAAGGAGCTTAAATATCATCTTTTAAGAAATTATCAAGAAAAAGTACCTCGATATCTTAAAACCAGGAGGTGAAATAAAAATTGAAAGAACTTACTGATGACCTCCTGAAAGAAATACCAAAATGAAAACGCTCAGGAATAGTATAGCCAAATTCCAGAGCTCCCAGGTCAAGGAGAAAATACTGCAAACAATCAAAAGGAAACAATTCAAGTGAGGTAGAGCCACAGTCAGATTAACACAAGATTCAGCAAGTTCTACATTAAAGGATTGGAGGACTCAAAATATGATATTCCAAAGGGCAAAGGAGTTACAATTACAATGAACAATAACTTACCCAGAAAAATTAAGTACATTCTTTTGGGAAAAAATGGATATTCAATGAAATAGAAAACTTTCAAGCATTCTTGATTAAAAGATCAAAGCCGAATAGAAATTTTGACTTTCAAATATAAGACTCAAGAGAAGCATAAAAAGGTAATCAGGAAAGGGAAATCATAAGGGACTTAATAAGGTTAAACTTCCCTAGATGGGAAGATGATACTTGTAACTCATAAAAGTTTTCTCATTATTAAGGCATTTAGGAGTATATAGAGACAGAGGGCCCAAAAATGTGAGTTGAATATGAAGGGATGATATCTTAAAAATAAAATTAAGGGGTGAGAAAGAGGAATGAACTTGGAAAAAGGGAAAGGGGGGTAGAGTGAAGTAAATTATCTCACATAGAGGCAAGAAAAAACTTTTATACTAGTGGGAATTATGAGGGAAGTGGTGGGGATGGAGTGAGTGAATTTTGCTCTCAATAGAATCGGCTCAAAGAGAGAATAAATATACACTCAATTAGTACAGACGTCTATCTTCCCCTACAGGTAGGAGGGAAAAGGGATAAGAAAAGAGGGAAGATAATAAAAGAAATGGCAGATTGGAGGAGGTAGAAGTAAGAAGCAAAACATTTTTGAGGAAGGACAAGGTTAAAGAAGAGAAAGAATAGAATAAATGGGGTATGGAGGGAAATACATTTAGCAATCAAATATGTGGGGAAAAAAATTTTGAAGCAAGTTTTTTTGATAAAGGCCTCATTTCTCAGATATATAGAAAAATAAGGGGCAGCTAGGTGGTGCAGTGGTTACAGCACCAGCCCTTAAGTCAGGAGGACCTGAGTTCAAATCTGGTCTCAGACACTTTCTAGCTGTGTGACCCTGGGCAAGTCACTTAATCCCAATTGCCTCAGAAAAAAGCAAAAAAAAAAGTCAAATTTATAAAAATTGGAGCCATTCCTTCATTAATAAATTATTAAGAGAGATAAACAATTTTCAGATGAAGTAATCCAAGCTAGTTATAGCCATATGCAAAGATGTTCTAAACTGTTATTGATGGAATATATACAAATTAAAACAATTCTGAAGTACTACCTTATACCTATTAGATTGTCTAATTAGACAGAAAAGGAGAACGACAAATGATGGAGGAGATATAGGGGGAAATGTGACATTAATGCATTGGTGGAGTTGTAAACTGATTCAGCCCTTCCAATAGAAAGTCCATCAATTGGAGAATGGCTGAATAAACTGAGCTATATGATTGTGATGGAATACTACTGTGCTATAAGAACTGACAAGCAGGATACTCTCAGGGGAAAAAATGGACTTACAGGAGCTAACACAAAGTGAAATGTATTGTGTACAAAGTAACAGCAATATTGTAAGATGATCAACTGTGAATGACTTAACTAATCTCAGTAATAAAATGATCCTAGACAACTCTGAAAGACTTATGATGAAAAATACTGTCCAAACCCAGATAGAACTGATGGTGTCTGAATACAGATTGAAGCATATTTTTACTTTCTTTTATTTTTTCTTGAGTTTTTTTCTGTGTTCTTTCATAAAATGACTAATGTGCAAATATGTATATGTTTTGCATGACTACACATGCACAACCTATATACAATTGCTTGCCTTCTCAATGGAGGGAGGAGAACAAGGAAGAAGGAAGGGAGAGAATCTGGAATGCAAACTTTTTAAAACAAATGTTAAAAACTGTTTTTACATATAGTTGTGGGAAAATAAAATACTAAATAAATTTAAAAAGAAAAGAAAAAGAATCGGCACAGGCATGGAAATCCCCAAATAATACCCTTCAAAATGAAATTAATTATATTTTGATAGGAAATGACTATTTATATGGGAATTATTCCTGTATTAGCAGTCTAGATACCATCTAACAACTGGGGCACAAAGATCAAAATCAAAACAAAGCCAGAAAAAGAAAATAAAAATAAATACATATATACATACGTACACACATATACACACACAGTGTATAATTACAACTTCAACTATTTAAACTAATTATTGATGCTGAAAAAAGGGGAACAAATGGAGGAAAGGATATTGATATCACCTTAAAAATTTATTACAGTTTCACCTACATAAATAAATTGCTATAGGAAAAAAACAAAAGGCCTCGTTTCCTCATGAAGTAAAGTAAGAACAAGAGTAAAGACTAGTTTAGAATGTAAATTCATTTGTAAAATATTACAGAGCAGGAATGTAGAATTATTGTGCTAATTCACAATGCAATGAAAGATTGCAAAGAAAAAGAATAGTTTAAAGAAAGCTTTCTCAGACTCAAATAATCAAAGTCAAACTAAGGATAAAACTAAAATAAAGACAACAAACAGATAAAAGATGGAAAAGATCTGCAGACATATTTATGACCTATTTCTTTCACCAGTTCACCAGTGAACCAAAACATTAGAACTCTAAGACCATAGTAAAAAATGTTTTTGTAGAGGAAATAGAAATGTTACTGAAGAGAGCAACATTGTAAAAAGGAGTTATACAAAGAAGAGTTATAATGAGGGCAGACCATATTTGACAGTGCTGCAGGACTGATTTTCAAGGTTTCTGAAGGATAAAAAGAAATCAAGAACAGGGAAAAATTCTTGGACATTCTTACCCCACAAAAAGTGTCTGAAGGAACATTAATAACAACTGATATATAAGCCAAATTCTCTATCTACATAATTTTTTATAATAATGTGTGTGCACATTAAAGACATGCATGATAAATATCAGGTAATGGATAGGTTTTGCAAGTAATATTCCATATATGATATCTTTACCATCAAAGAATTTTCTAAAAGGAGTAGAGAAAGCAAAATCCTATTATGCTTATTGCCCATTTACTATTAAAAAATTAATTAAATAGAACAAAATACTACCTTAAATAAAAGCTTTCTTCCCACAAGATATCTCCCATGCATATGTTAAAATTATATAGAATTCCCTGAAAGATACAACAGTAGAGCTAAACTTATTTAATGGCACTTCAGTCATTTGAAGTGATTTAGAAGACAGAGGGACACTTGCTTTCTAAAGGTGTTTTCTACTGTCTTAAGGTATCTGGCACAGAATCTGTTAAGAGGGGATAGATGGTGAGATTTTCTAAGTACTCCAGTTTGTGGATGACATTTATGTAAACTGAACAAATCCCAAATGCCTCCTAAATGAGATCCATAAAGTATTCAGGCTATCTACTCAGGGAAAAAGTCTAAGTATATAAAGAATGCTTAATTTCTATACCACAATATGGACTTGGCTAGACCATCAAAAGTGTTTATCCATCAATGTAATGCATATGTGATATATATTTATGTATATGGAATATAATTTTAATCACATATGGAACTTGGTGATATAAGCATAATACCATGCACATACATGTATTTTGTGTGAGCAAAAGGAAGAAATCAAGATAAAGTACCTTTGAAAAACTGCAATGATCCCAACCTTTTTTCCTGAAATAAAGATTCATCTTTGTAATACCAATATTTTTGGTGGTACTCTATGATCAGAAGTCATGGAGCATTTTGATGAATTACAAGTGAAGACCATACAAAGAGGAATGGTGAATAATAAGCAGGCAGCAATGCCATAACCAATAAGAGATTATTGGAAGGAGAAGCAGTGTGATGAAAATCAAAAGGAAAGGCATTAATAAAAGAAGATGGTTTAATTAATAGCTTCACAAACCTTAAAATATCATGTACTAGGTATTATTTTCTTTTATACATAAGATATAAGTACTCTATAAATGTTAGCTATTATCATCATTAGACAGAATTTTTTTACTCATGATAGAACATTACTTTTGATTACCAAAATTAGGTACTAAATAGGAGAAAGTTTCAGGATGTATATTTCCTCCCTAGTCTAAGAGGTTTTTTAACTGGAATCCATGTATCCCCAAGAGATTTATGGATAGATTTCAAGGGTAGGGAGGAATGATGTGTGCAAACTTGAATGAGGGGGAAAAATCTTTATTTTCATTAATATCTAAATGACATCTAGCATTTCCTTAAGTTATTTAAAAACAAGTTTCTGAGAAAGGATCCATAGGGTCTAACAGACACACCCAAATGGGGTGTATGATACTAAAAATAAAAACAAAAACAAAGTTAAGAAGCTCTACTTTCCATTATCTCTTCATAGACAAGTTTATAACCAATGGAATTAGTTTTCATAGGTTTCATAGGAAAAGAATGGAGAAACTCTTGGGTATTGCTCCTTCATCTTCAACTGTTCAGATTGGTAAATTCTTATTGACAATTACCTAGCTGTAAATCACACACTCTTAAACAGACAATGGGATCAGACCAAGAAGCTAGTAGCTAAAGGAATTCTTGACCTGGAACCAACCCAGCCCATGAGATAATAACCAGGAGCTATTGGGCACCCTGTTATGGCAATGTCTTCCTTCTCCAATCCTCAAAGTAGACCCCAACATAAAAACTCCTTTTCAGGGTCTATCCTATTCTGTAGTTACATACCTTCCTATCTTTTAATTTTTAATATTCTTAATATCCCATATTTTAAGGCATTAATTCTAGATAAAATTCTAGAAAAAACTCCTAACATTAACATCCCACATTTTAAGGTATTAACTCTAAATATCCAGTGGACCATAGCAGGGAAAAAAACTCCTTATAACATTAATATCCCACATTTTGAGGTATTAACTCTAGACATACCATAGAAGGAAAAAAATCTCCTAACATTAATATCCCACATTTTGAAGAATTAACTCTAGATATACCATAGAAGAAAAAAACTCCTTATAACATTAATATCCCACATTTTGAGGCATTAACTCTAGATATCCTCTGTACCATAAAAGGAAAAAAAATCCTTATAACATTAAAAAAAAATGTAGACTAAGTCTCACAGCCATTATTCAGTGAGTCTATGTATTACAATCGTGTGGCCCATGTTTGTGTCATCAGATAAGTGCTTACACATAAGTACAAAGCAAACAGGCTCTGGGAGCTCTTTTCCTTCAAGGAAGAAGAGGGATGGGGAAGACTGGTGGGTGGAGGGAAGGAGGAGGTGGGGGAGAAGTGCTAGGGCTTCTTTCTGCCTTTTTTTCCCCTAGACTCTGCTATGGAAAAACAATGGCTTTTCTGAGGCACTGTGCAGACAAGGCAGCTCTGAAAAAAAACTAATGGCCATGATTAATGACAACAGGATAGAGGAGAGTTGGGACATAGCCGCCACATATATCATCCTTTCCCATCAGTCTCTGCTCCTCCCTGCCCCTCTTTCTACTACCAGCAAGGCATTATAAAAATGTCTTATCTGCTTTAGACTTAAAAAAAAAAAAAAACTGAAAGAGCAGCTATACCAATCCCTTCCCCTCCCCCCTCAAAAAAGGAAGAAAGAAAAAAGAGAAAGACAAAGGAAAAAGAAAAAATAGAGGAAGGGAAGGAGGGGGAGAGGTGAGAAAGGAGAGAAAGAGGGAGGGAGAGACAAAGAAGTGATAGGGTGAACAAGAAAATGGCATGTAAAATAGCTATAAGATATTCCAGGGGAAAATGCCCAGGCTGTAATCACTCAAGATTTCAGCAACTTGACTCTTCACATGCTGAAGCCACATTTTCAAGGTCTTATCTGCCATATGGTTCCCTGTTTGGATGATTTATTAGGTGTAGAAAGCACACTGATAAATTTTACTGCATTTCCCTGAATAGGCAACCTATGGTGTCAATAACAAAGCTCAGGCGGCTTTAATGAAAACTGTAAGCACCAAAGGGTAACCATTTATTTATGAGTCGCTATAGTATTACTAGGACAAAATTTATCTTCCCTTCTCACGCACTCTGTAGAAACCAAATCTGGTCAAAGGAACAGAGATCACATCCATATGTCAGGAGCTTGCTAACATCTCTCCTACAGGAAATGCAGGCTCCTTCTTCTGGGGGAGAATTGCTTGGGGCTTTCAAATAACCCATTTTGCATAAAGAATCTTTTTTAATTTTATGAAAAATAAGTCACTACTAAAAGGATTTTGCAAATTAGAGCAAATGACAGAGGAAAAAAAGGCCTGGATGAGACTTTCAAAGCCTCAGATTTCAATCCCAGGAAACTGCTCCTTGGCTGTGTGATCCTGGATGAGTCGCCTTCCTCGCCACGTCTCAGCTTCCCTGTCTGTGACAGACTGGGCCATCTCTCAGGTCCGCTTCATAAGATCCTGTGATTCTAGTTAAACTTCTCCAAATGGGAAACATGTTTGTTTTTATTTGCCTAAATAATACTTCTAGATTTAAGAAAATATTATAATCAACCTGAAAAAATGAGTATTTGAAATTTTACCACCCACAAAATGCTGCTTTCCACTCCAACTGCTCTACCATTCATAGGAAATATTCCAATTTTTTTTTAAATGGTATCTACTTCTTTTTTTAAGTCACACCTGGCAATAACAAAAACAAAAATTCCAAGTTTGATAGATATATTACATAAGGGTACAAAACAGAATGAGGCAATGGACTTCTTAAACTCCCAGGATAAGGGAAGTAATGGATGAATTCTGAAAAATGAAATTGCTGGCAAGTGGGGGGGGGGAAGAAATCATTAAAGAAGGGATGGAGTGAGAGCAAAAATATTAATGTCAATATTTAATCCCAAACTACAGGAAACTACTACAGCAAAACATTTGGCTCAAATTTTCAAGCCTTTGGTCTCCCCTCCTTGTGTGACTGTGCAAAGTTTGCCAAGGAATGTTAAGAGGAAAGAGGAAAATAGTTAAGTCTCATAACAATGGTACATATGTTTGTCACAATATTAGCCTGGAAAGCTAACAAAAAGGGAAAAAAAAAGAAATCAAGAAACTGGGCCAGAGTATTACTCTGACCTTAATAAATGATCTTATATCCACTCTGTACTGTCACCTCCAAACTCTAGGAAGTTTTCTAGCTGGATAATTTTGTTCAGACATAACATCCTACTTTAAAAAACAAACAATGCATTTTTTCCTTTTGTTTCCCATTTAAAGGTCAATAGACCAATTCTTCAGCATTCCTTATCTTTATCCCATTCCAAATCCTGTTCCTCCATGCCCAATAATCTCTGCAAATTGAAAAATAAATGCATATTGTTGTCAAAATGGCATTCATTTTTAAGCAGAAAATGATGTAAGGAATTGTCTTTTATGAATGAATTTTGAAAAAGCATTTATTAAGCACCTGCTATGGGCTAGATACTGTGGTGAGTCCCAGCGTACAAACAAAAGCTTCTACCTTCCAGGACTTATCTGAATATTATGCAAACACGGGAAGGATCTGGGGCTCAGAACTAGAAGGGGCCTTTCCTAAACCTCTCAGGTTATTAGTGCTATCCTCCCAAAATAATTCCAAATTGACTTACATGTGTACATATGGATATATTTGTACCTATAGAGATTAGTCATGTTACTAGCTTGACAAGCCAACAGAAATAAAGAATGGATTCAAGATGCCAAGAGTCTTATATGAATGTATATGTGTGCAAACATGTACATTTATACATATATACCCAAATGTTTGTATATTTTTGTCCCTGCAACTGCATATACACATACATACAGATTGTGTGCATGTTGCTGTGCATGTGCATCTACATGTGTGTGATTTATACACATATAACAAATATCATATTGTGTAACCTACATATATACTTATTTATTTATAATGTACATTTATTATGTTCATAATATATTGTGTATACCTACATATACATGAGTATACATTTATATAATATTATTTATATACTTATACAATGCAGCACAGATATAGACATAATGTATATATACATGTGTATATGTACATGTGTGTGCATATGTACATGTATGTACATATATAGACATGAATACATGTGCATTTTATCCATATGCACACATAATCTACATAAACATATTCCTATATATATATATATATATATATACAATACACATTACTCACAGACATATTGCATGTACACATATAGATTATATATATATATATACATACATAACACATTATATACATATATGCTCATATATTGTATGCATATATGTGTGTGCCTATGTGCATTTTATCCTTGTGCACACACAACCTCCATAAATATATTCCTATGTGTCCATATGAACAATATAATACACATTACTCAGACATGTGCATATGCACATGCATATATCATATATACACACATACATACACATACATTTTATATAGGTGTGCATATAATGCATACAGAGACATGCACATAATGTATATTGTACACATATATGTACATGTGTGGTTATATAGTACATCTGTAGTATATTTTGCCTTGTGCACATATACACATGTATCCTGATATGTATCATGCATTCACATGCATGTAGTATATGCATGAATATAATTTTATATATGCACATATATCATAAGTGCACAATGCATTGTGTATTATTCATATAGGTATGCAAGGAAATATACATGCATATCTGTACATATATATTTATGCACATAGAGATATATATGCAAATACACTAGATACCCATATGCACACTACATGTACACATATGCCTTTATACCTATATACATATGCATACATTCACCTACAAAATGCATGAACAACAGAAAATAATCTCCTAGAGAGCAGATATTGTTTCACTTTTGTTTTT
This sequence comes from Myrmecobius fasciatus, assembly GCA_023553655.1. NCBI lineage: Eukaryota > Metazoa > Chordata > Mammalia > Dasyuromorphia > Myrmecobiidae > Myrmecobius > Myrmecobius fasciatus. Next base: position 241,753 of record JAJPUD010001517.1, on the reverse strand, counting down.
ATAGCCCAGTTAGGCAGCCCTGGATTTGAGTACCCTATGCCTCTGGCACATATTGATTATGGGATCCCAAGCAAGTCTCTAAAGCTATAAGTGGAAGTGTAACAACAAATCTGTTTTGGTAAATGGGATTTCCTTACCAGGAATTCCCTAAAATAATAAAATAATAGGTCTGCCCACTTTCCCCACCAAAAAAAAAAAAAAAAAATCCCAGCATCTGGAACAGTGCTTTTAATATAGCAGGTGCTTAACAAATGCTCAAAATGAATTTTCAACTTGAGAAATCACTCCATCAAGGAAGATAGATGATAGTCTAAGGAACATAAAAAGTAAATGACCTGTCCAGGGTCTAGTAGCTAGGAAGACATAATATTTGAATCCAATTCATGGTGACTCAATGACCATGAGTTCCTACCGCCTCTCCTGTGAAGAAGTGAGTAAATGGGAGGTGATATTTAACGCCAACTCATTTTTAAGAGTCTTTCAATCAAAGAGATTTATAAGAACCTTCATTATTGCATAGATTACTTTCAATTCAACTACTGCTTTATTAAAAGAAATTGGGTTAAAGGGCTACATATGGATCAGAGCACATTCAACCAGCTGCATTTTGACTTTGCTAAATATTTCACCTCATTTTCAAAGGCACTGGGCTCAATAAAATCCACCTCTCATTTTCCTGTATGTTTCCTCTTACTTTTTAACCCCCTGAGAGTTTCCAAGGGAAATCTCACCTGCACAAGTCACTGGCACTTAGCTTGTACCATGGAACATTTGAATGAATTGTATGTGTTCCAAATAGCCCCATCAGCCTGTTCTGTTTCTCTGGCACTCTTTTATCTTTGGGAAGTCCCATTCTGAGCAGAATCAACAAACTTAAATCTTAAAACCATTAAAAAGGGGAACAATGGAGGGGAGGACAGAAGGAGAAGGGCTGAGCCAGGGAGAAAACCACACACTGGCCAGCTGAGGGCTCCAGGGTAAGAAGCCATCTTCTTTTCTGGCGATCCAAAATAATTCTGAAAGCAGCTCAAATCTGGACTGCATAGCCAACAGAGAGACACTAGCCTAAGGCCAGAATCATCCCTCTCCTCTGTTACCCATCCATCCCACTTCCACCCCTCTCATCTCCAACATAAACAATTATCTCCACTGGTTTGTGTATGTGCTAATGAAGTCAATGTTGACAGTCTTTATTAAAGACCTACTCTCTGGGCTCAGGGAGGTGAAAACAAGGAAAAGATGTGCTTTTTGGTATGGGGAAAAGAGCACAAGGCTTGTACTCAGAAGTCCAAGAGTCTGGTTCTGCTTCTATTTGGTTCTGGACAAGATTAAACCTCTCTGGATGCTATTTTTTTCATTCATAAAATGGAAAGGTAAGACTAAATGATGTCCAAGGTTCCTTCCACCTTAGACATTTTCTAATTCTATAAGGTGACAAATAATCTCTCAATTTGCCCGACAGATAATTTCATCCTTCAAAAAATGGAGGAACCAATAAGGGGGAGAGTCTATTCTGACCTAAGTTTCACCAATAAATAGGAACAAGTTGTGGAGGGGAGGAAAAGAGAAGAATTGGTGGGGAGCTTGCTAAAGATAAAAAGGCTGGCAATAATCTGACATGCAATCTATATTTTGGAAAATAGGTTTCAAAAGATTCAGAGAAAGAAAAGGTAGATTCTCAGGGCCTAAAATTTTACAGACAAAGTAAGCCCAGGAGATAAGGGAAGATCTTAAGAAAGAAATTCTCAAGATACAAGGAAAATTCTGTCTAGATGGAAAAGAAAGTTATCCAAAAAGGCTGATGTAGGTGTACTAATTAAACAACTTAGATTTTTAAAAGATATCTATAAAGGCTGAAAACAAAGACAAGAGGTTGCAATATGGTTTAGTGAGAGCAATGTCAGGGCTGTTACCAAAAGTGGAAGAAATAAAGGAACGTTAAGGACAATAAACTATATAGAAAAGGATTAAGACTGGGTCTGCTGCTCAAGGTAGATGGGACAATGAGAACATCACAAAGAAGGTAATGTTACCCAACTATTATTTTGTTTCCATTTTCTATATAAAGGAGGACAATCTCTGGGCTGGAAATGAAAGAGCAAAAATAGTCAACAGGGAAGTTAAAAACCCAAGATAAGGTTCCTAATCTACAACCTATACACCCCCCCCCTCCATGAATTCAGTCTCCATGCTGTGATGAAAGTACTTCCCAGTGTACTGAAAAAACCGCTCCATATCCTTGCTGAGTTACTGTCTGTGATTTCTGAAAGTTCATAGAGAATGAGAAAGTTGATATAGAAATGTCATCCTAATTTTCAAAAAAGGGAAAAGAGTAGAGACTACAAACTATAGACCAATCAATGTGACTTCCATTCTCATAAAAACTATAAAACATCATGAAAGGCATGGTGAGTGAACATCAAGAAGAGAAAACAATGATCATGTGAGTTCATAAAGAATAAATCACACAAGACTAACCTTATTTCTTTTTTTGACAAGGTTATTAGACTATGTCACAAGAATACCAAAACTGTAGTCTACATATATCTTAGCAAAGTAACATTCTTTCCTGCTATTCTTGCAGACAAAATGCAAATTAGATGATAATACAATTAGGTAGACTAATAGTAACTGACATTTATAGACGGTATACAAGACAGAGAGATGGCAAAGTAGATTGGGTAAATCAGAAAAATGTGAGCTCAAATCCTACCTACCTTAAAACTTAGTAGCTTTGTGGACCTAGATATATCATGTAACCTTACTTGACATCAGTTTTCTGAATTGTAAAATGGGGTAATAATAACTGAATAATAACACTAAAACTTACCTCTTAGGATTATTATAAAGGGTAAATGATATGTGTAAAGTGCTTTGCAAACCTTAAAGAGCATTATAAATAACAGCTATAATTACAAACTGGTATAACTTTTGCAAAGAATTGATCTTATTTAAACCTCATAACACTACTTTGAGGCAAGTACTACAATTATCATAATTATGCCCCTTTTTTGTTTGCTTGTTTGTTTTTCTTTTCCCAAGTCAAGGGGCAAAGTTTATTATAATTGCAACACCAATTAAAGCAGGTTAAGTTCCAAAAGAATTTAGCCCGTTCCCCTTTTTAAATGATGAAACTGAGGGTCACAGAGGAAAAATAATTTGTCTATATTCACATACCTAGTATCAGAAGGAGCTTGAATTCAAGTGTCTTTCCACCACACTTTGGTGTCTCACTGTTTGAATGGTTGGGCTCAATGAATAGTAATTAGTGGCTCCCCATCAGTGCAAAAGAAGGCTTCTAGGGGAATATTCAGGGGATCTGTGCTTGGCCCTATAATGTCTACTGAATTTATTAATGATTTGAATAAAAAGAGATGGCATGCATATCAAATGTAAAACTGCTCAAAGCTAGGAGAGTTAAGATTCACATGAAAATGACAGTCAATATCCAATAAGATTTCAGTGGCTTGGACACTAAGCAAAATTGAATTAAATAAAATGTAATGATGATAAATGTAAATTCTTACACTTAGATTCAAAAAATCAATTCTAAGAATACAAGATGGGACAATCATAAATAACAATTCATCTGAAAAAGATCTGAGAGTTTTAGAGGATTAAAATTTCTGTATGACTTCACTATGTGTAACAGCATGCAAAAGAGCTAATGTACTCCTAAGCATTAAGAAAGCTATTGTGTCCAGAAGGAGAGAACCAAGAATCTTGCTGTCTTTAGTCCTTGTCAGACCACATCTGGAAGGTTATGTTCAGTTTGGAGGACCACATTTGAAAATGAACATAAGAGAGAGTCAAGGATTTGTAGCCAGAGTGGTGATGGGAAGGGAGATGACTATAACCACATAAGAAATGGCTAACCCAAGTGGGGTTCTTTAGCCCTAATAGTGATGAAGAATGATGATGACAATTTTCATTTATACAGAATTTCGGGGGTGGCAAAGCACTTTAGATATTATTTCTTTTAATCCTTTCAACAACCCTGAAAGGGAGATGCTATTATCACCCCTACCTTACAGATAGAGAAACCAAAATTAAGACAATTAAGTGACTTGAGCAGAGTATGAGCAATCATTTGAAAATGGATTTGAACTCAGGTCTTGCAGATTTCAGATCTAGCTCTGTATTTACTCACTCATCCATCTAATCCCCTCTAAGGACAAATAGGTCAAGTGCAGTGAATAGACTTCTAAACTGGAGTTTTATTCAGGCTCAGATGCTTTATTAGCTGGGTGACTCCAGGCAAGTCACTTAACCTCAGTTAGCCACCATTATATTGCTGGCATTCAGTCAATTTTGGAGGGGAAAGTGAGGCAGGTGACCTTGTACATTTCTCTCTCACATATATCCAATTCACTTGCATGTCATAGTATCACCTCCCTGATATCATGGACTTCTTTGAGAATGAAGGACAAACAACAACAATAACCACAATTTCTGAACGTAGGTGGTGAATCCCAAGGAATAAAAAAGCCTCAAAACTGGTAATTAGAATCACCAAAAAAATTATAGCTTTGGATTTTCCCAGTTTCCTCAACTATAAAACAAGGGTAATAACAGTACTCTAGGAAATAGCATCCTAGGGTAATAGGGTATCAAATAATATAATATATATAAAGTATTTTTGCAAACCTCAAATTGTCATACAAATGGTAGTTATTGTTAATCTAAGACCCATTATTCCTTTAGATCCAAAATCCTAAGAACCATACACAAGGTAGAAACATTTATTATAATATACATAATAATAGCTAGCATCTATCTAGAGCTTTAAGGTAGATAAAGTGTTTTATGTTATCTCATTTGATTAAATGAGCTATAATATACACAAATAAAAATAGATTTGCATTGCACTTATGAGTGTGTAGATAGGCTCATCAAGATCTCTCCTTGGAAACAAGAGAGCATTGCTGAGATTTAAACACCATAATCAATTACAAATAGGATAGTTTCATTTTTTTAAATAAGATATTCAACATTTTCACTAATTTGGAATGGTGGTTGTTGGAATGTTTCAATCAAAATTCAGATCAAGAGCTACATATTACTTAAGGTCTTTCCTTATTTTCCCCAAGGATTACTTCAACCCCACCCCAAAATTACTTCATATTTATTTGTTATATAATTTGTATTTACTTATCTTCTAAATGTTGTTTTCTTCTAGTAGAATAAGTAAATTCCATGAAGATAAGGAACATTTATTTTTATCTTTGAATGCTGTCTGCCTCACACAGTACCTGGCACATCGTAGATACTAGGATGCTAAATTTACTGGATGCCATGAGGACATGTGCCTTTTATTGTTGTTTCTCAGAAACTTTGCAAATCATGTTTAAATGAGCTCACTAAGAAAGTGCTTCCTTCATTTAGAATTTTACATTTACTGTCTGGGATATAGACTGCCCCAAAAGAGGAATCATACATCATCAGATCTACCTTCCACTCCCACACACAAAAGATAACTCAACTCTGTTGAGTTATGGTATACTTACTATCTCCACTCCAAAAGGAACCAAAGACCCAGACCGTCTTGCTCATGTGCTAACCTTCAAAAGAGCTTTTATCTTTTTATATTTCCTGAGAAAGCTGTTCCCTAGAATTGACCTTTTCCTTAGCTCCAACATTCTCAGATTTCTTGAAAATCTCTGAAACTTCATTTGCTTGGGAGAGTTATTTGCAAATGATATAACTTGTCATATCCTTTTAATAAATTGGTTTTATAAAGTAGAAAAATAATAAATTCTTTCTGCAATTCAACTCTAGAAGAATTTCTTTGGTTTTTCCAGTTACCAGTTCTGAGGCCTTTATTCCTTAGGATTCACCACCTATGTTCAGAGAACCCACTGGAAGCCGGCAATATGGGGGATGCTAATTAAATTGAGGGCAGAAGGTGTTATACAAGATTTACCATGGAACACATAAGAACTACACTGTGGGAAGTCAGTAAGAAAAGAAAAGTGACTCTTCTAGGATAGCTGGCAAAGACAGACGTCCTACAATAAGTACAGAATGTTCGATCAACTACAAAAGACAAACTTTGGGGGAATCAGAGCTGGAAATGTAATATATGAACAATATATTGAGAATAAAACCAAACTAAAACTGAAGTAGATCCTTGGGCAAGAGAAAGAAAGCAATATGAAGGAAATATAATGTTGGGTAATGTAAAACATTATCTCACTTGATCTTCATTCTAAGACACTAATTACTTTCACCTACTTTATCATTACAATCATCTATTATGAACACTGCTTTTTTTCCAAATTGAATCAATTTTCAATTATCTATATGTGGATCCAAGAACAAATTATAAACTAGGGTCTCTTAAATCCTCCTATCCTCCTGCTACCCACCAAGCTTATAGGCTAACTCCCACTAAAGAAAGATATCCCAGTACTAACATTCTGCTTTAAGAAAATCCAAGTTTACAAAACACAAAGGTTAGGAAATGATTATTCACAAGAACAAAAGATTTGCTCTCAGAGTTCCTTTAAAAGAAAATTTCAGCTCTCCTCTTGAGATGACCTGTATCAGGAATTGGTCCTTCATCCCAAACAGGGAATCTGATGGCTACTATCACAAAGCACTAGTTATCTCTTTTCCAGCTTCAGCCCGCGTTGCCAACCCATCATCCAGGAAAACAACTCCTGTGAGGAGATGCCAGTCAGCCCCCCAATTGCCAACCCAAAGGGTAGGCAAGTCAATCAAACTGAAGCAGCAAGGCACCCTAAGGGAGAGACAGGAGGTAATACGTGCTAAGTAAGGCAAACCACCACCACAAATTTAACCACCATCACCCTGAGCCCATGAGATCTAGGAATACCAGTGCTTTCAACCCACTGCGCTCATCAATCATCCTGGAAGCAATCCCTAGGTAGTACATCCTGGCAATTGTGCCTCTATATATTACAGCCACAATTATACTGAAGACCCGAAAAAGAAAGTTCTTCCCCCAAAGTCCTTGATGTTGTCAAATGATTCAGCTTCAGGAACTGATATCACTTTCTCAGTGGAAATAACATGAAAGATAAAGCATTAACTTTTACTTTGCCACTGCCCTCTAAAGAACACGGACTTTTCCCTGCCTTCTACATGGTAATTATTTAACAGATAGTTGATTCATTCATTAAATACTTGTGAACATGGCTGAGAAATTTAAATATAGAGAACTATAGGCAAGGTGAAGATCAAGCAAAAATTAGCATAAAACAGCTTTGACATTTCATGTGACTTCATGGGAAATTATTAATCAATTGACATAACTCTTCCAAGAATTCTCTGCATAAAACAAGATACATTTGTATCAACCAAAGTAAAACATAATTAGAAGGCAAATCTGCTTTTTAGAAAAATCCTATTATCCATACCATATCAATTACAAATCTATGACATTTGGACAGGAGGTGAGCCAAAAAGTTTACCTTTCTCTATGCATGAAGGAAAAAAAAAAAGCTTGCTTCCTTAACTAACTAAATGTATAGAGACTTAACATGCTTATGGGAAAAAATAACTTCTAAAGCACTTTCAATGATCTCAAAAGTACCAACTGCATATAACTGATACCCTTATTACAAATAAAGATCTACTCATTAAAGCTGGAATCACAGAATTTCAGAGTTGGAAGGGCCTTCCAAGGCCAGAAAGGTCAACCCTACCTGAACAAGAATGCCCTCTACAAACAGAACCAACAACTGGTCATCCAGTCTCTGCCTGAAGACTGAAAATTTCTGAGGAGAATCTCTCCAAAGACAGTCCTTGTTACTTTGGGATAGCTCCAACTGCTTTTCCAAAAAGGAAGTCTAAATTTGCCTCTTACAATTTCTGCTAATGCTACAGGCTCTGCCCTGAGGGACTAAACAGAAAACCTCTAATTCTCTATCCCCTTTTAAATAAATAAAGGCAGTTGTCAAGAACTACCTAAATCTTTACTTCTTCAGACCAAATATTTCTTGTTTCTTTAACCAATATTAATATGGCACAGTTTCAAGTGCCTTCATCATCAAATATATCATTTTCTGATTGCTCTGAAGTTTATTTTTATGTGAAACGTATGTGAATTTTATGTATTTTTTCAAATTACATGTAAAAATAATTAAAAATAATCAAATTTTGAATTCCAAATTTCCTCTTTCTTTCCCTCCTTTGCCCCTCCCTCATTGAGAAGATAAGCACTTTGATACAGATTATATGTAAGCAGTCGTACAAATATATTTCCATATTAGTCATGTGGCAAAGGAGAACACAGGCAAGAAAGAAAGAGGCAGACACAGAGAGAAAAAGATAGAGGGATAGAGGGAGGGGGGTGGGAGGGAGGGAAGGAGAAAGGAAGTGAGGAAGGGAGATAGGGAGGATGGAGGGAAGAAGAAAGGGAGGGAGGGAGGAATGGAGGAAGCGAGGAAGGAGGAAGATCAGGAAAGAAGGAAGGAAAGAAGGAAGGAAGGAAGAGGAGGAAGAAAAGGAGAGAAGAATGAGGAAAAAAAAGAAAAATAGTTTTTAAAATATGCTCCAATCTGCATTCAGATTTTCTGAAAGTAGATAGTATTTTTTATCAAAAGTCCTTTGTAATTATCATGGATCTGTTACTATGTACAATGTTCTCCTGTTCTGCTCAATTCACTCTACATCAGTTAGTATAAGTCTTTCCAAGTTTTTCTGACAGCCTCCTATTTGTCATTTCTTAAAGAGCAACAGTATTCTATCACAGTACTATACCACGACTTATACAGTCATTCTCCAACTGATAAACATCCCCCTCAATTTCCAATTCTTTGTCATCACAAAAAGAAATGCTATAGATATTTTTGTACAAATTGGTCCTTTCTCTTTTTCTTTGATCTCTTTGGGATATAGAAATAGTAGTGGTAATGCTTGGTCAACGGATATGCATAACTGGACAGCCCTTTTGAGTATAGTTCCATATTGTTCTCCAGAATGGTTGAATCGGTTCATAATTCCAAAACATTAGTAACCCAATTTCTCTCTCCTTCAATATTTGTCATTTTTCTTTTCTGTCATATTAGTCAATCTGATAGATGTAAGTTGGTATCTCAGAATTGTTTTAAATTTGCAATTCTCTAATCAATAGTGGTTTAGACTAAAGCATTTTTATATGACTATAGATTACTTTGATTTCTTATGAAAACTTCCTGTTCATATATTTTGATCATTTATTCATCAGGGAATGACTTATACTCTTATAAATTTGACTCAGTTCTCTAAACTTTTTACAAAATTAGGCCTTTATCACAGAAACTTGCTGTAAAGATGTTTCCCATTTTCTGCTTCCTTTTTAATACTGACTGTATTAGTTTTGTTATACAAAAGCTTTTCAATGTAATCAAATGAATGTTATCAAAATTATCTATCTTACATCCCATAATTCTTTTTATCTCTTGTTTGGTCATGAATTCTTCCCTTAGCCATAGATTTGACAGGTAAAATATTTTCTGCTTTCTTATTTGCTTCTGGTATTATTCTTTAAGTCTAAATCATGTACCCATTTTGATCTTATATTGGTATACAATGTGAGATGTTGGTCTATATCTAGACTCTGCCAAACTGTTTTCTAGTATTCCTGCCAATTTTTGTCAAATTCTCTGAAGTTTATTAATGTCATTAATAAAATATAGCTCCCAAAACTATATACTTCAGATGTGGTTTGACCAGGGCAAGTTACACCAGAACTATGACTTTTCTTGTCCTAGATGTAATTTTTTCTATTTAAAAAAATTACATTTTATTGCTATTTCCCAATATATCCCTTCTTCCACCCCCATTCCTACCCCCAGTTATCTTTTATAACAAAAAAAATCTAAAAGGGAGAAAGGGGAAAGTAGTCCAGCAAAACCAATCAACACACTGAAAACACCAGATATCATATTCAGTGCTCCACACTCACAATCCACAGCCTCTCCTGAGCTTGATCATTATAATTTTTCAGCATTCAGTTTTCATTGTTTTGTTGTTGTTCATGCCATTTATGTTGCTGTAGACGTATATCATTTTCTTGGTTCTGCAGATTCTACTCTGCTTCAATTCATATAAGTCCTACTATGTTTCCCTATATTCTTATGACACAATGATATTCCATTACATTCAGGTACCATAATTTGTTTACCTTGAGAGCCAATGTCCAATATAAGGCATTAACTAAGTTGGCTAGCTTGTACATACTCAGTTGCTAAGTAGCAGGCTTGAAATTGAGAGCTGTAAGGAAGAGCTGAACTTTGCACGGGACAAGGTGTGGATTTAGGAGTTGATTATCTATCTATCTATCTATCTATTTGCCTATCTATCCATTGTTCTACATAATTACCTATCTATCTATCCATCCATCTACTTATGCATCTATCTATCCATCCATCTACTTAAAAATTTATCATCTATCTACTTATCAATCTACCCATCTATCTATCTACCTATTTATCCATCCATCTATTTACATATCCATCTACCTATCCATCCATCCATCATCTATCTATCCATCTATCTACCTACCTATCTATCCATCTATCTATTCTATTTACCTATCTATCCATCCATTCATCCATCTGTTTGTCTGACTATTAATATATCAAGAAGAGATATACTCTAGAGTGTTTCCCAAATTGTTTCACGTTATATCATTTCATTTGAACCTCATGATAAGCCTGTGATGGATGGGGTGTGCTGGTATTCTCCAAAAATAAAAATGATGCAGGTTAGATCTACTTTTAAAAATTTAATCTGTATCATTAACATTTTTTCCATTATTTTCTTAAGTCGAGTCAATCAACAAAATATTAAATCAAGTTTTTGTCTGTAGCATTTGCTGATTTCAGAGATGTGAACATTGACCATGGACCCAGCCAGTGAGAGCTGTCTCCAGCACACCTCTGCCTGTTAGGTAGAATCTACAAGGGTCTTATCCTTCCCCATTTTATAGATAAGCATGCTAAGCATCAAGTAACTTAAGTACCTTGTCCAGGGATTTGAATTCATATCTTCCTGACCTCAATTCAGAATTTATCTGCCACCCCACATCTGTCTCCTCCATCAAACTTATTTACACTCTCAAAGAAAACACTGGTAGGCCTATATACAACTTTGTTTCTTTCCCCTTATCTCACTTGTAATCAAGCAGTGAATTTTCCCAGCATATAGAGGAATACCATAAGATTAACTCAGAGATTCTAAGGCAAGAAAGGGGGCAAGGGAAGGAATGAGAAAATGATTGCTAGAAATTTTGCAGAAATGGGCTTTATTGTAACAGATCATCACCTTCCCTAAATGTTCCCAGTCACGTAACACTTGAAAACCCAAGATAGGAAAGAAATCCACTCAAGCACAGAGCTCCAGGGAATCCAGAAGGGAGCAATGAGAGCCAGAAGGGCCATGAATAAACAGGTATAGTTGAAGCTGCCCAGAGAACACAGTTTGAGATGAGCAAGCAGCAGGAATTCAGAGAAAAAAGGAGCCGCACTTCTTCAAAATTACATTTCTGGTTTATTTTTTTTCTATTTTTAATACCACCTTTACACTTTTAAAAAAACACAATAGGAGTTCCTGTATTTTCTTTCCTACCCCTGAATTAATGGAAAAGGAAATTAAATACAAAAGTAAGAGGATTATAGCATTTCCCCTCCTTACACACACACACACACACACACACACACACACAATTAGAAATTGTTGTTGAGAGTATTTTTCCAGTAGAAAAGCCTTAATTTTCTCAGACTAAAGTTGTAAATAAAAGCTAAGAGAAGGCCTGTGTCCGTGATGGATGGGGAGAAGCAAATCAAGCCTTCTCTAGCTGTGTCTTCAGGCCCAAATTAACCTGCACTTTCCTTCACCATCCAGCTTTCTCCTTCATGAATGTGATCATGACATTGTAGATGCAGGTCCTGATTCTACAAGGAGAGTAAGATGGGGTCAACAGAAGTAATAACATCCAGTGCTTACCAACAAGGCTATTGAAGAGAAACCAGATCAAAATCAGTAAATAATTATTAATTACTGAATGCTGAGCAAGGTTTTAAGAATTTGTGACTCAAGAATCACTGTCTTAAGGAACCTGCATTATAATAAAAAGGATAATGTGGACAAACAGAAGTACACACCCTTAGAATCCATGGGTGTTTGATTTCCCTCTCTCTCAGAAAGAAAAAAAGGTTGCTGGTTAATTGGCTTAGGCCTAGAGTATAACTGTCATTGAATCTTCCTTCTGGGAGTGGGATGGAGCGATACAGCATCAAGTGCACTGTCCTTGGAAGCCACAGGAACTGGTTTTGTGTCCCGGATTTCTCCAAGACATCCCACTTTCAAACTGTGTCCTCAAGCAAATCATTCAATCTCTAAGCTTCAATTTTCTCATTTGTAAAAACAAATACAACACCATTTGTACTCTCTATACTTCAGAGAATTATTGTGAAGTTCTGATGACATAAGTAGTCGGAGTTGTACTAGTAGTAGTGGGGTACAAGTAGTAGCAATAGTAGTAATAGTAGTAGTTAGTAGCAAGTAGTACAGTAGTAGTAGTAATACTAGTAGTAGTAATTGTTGTAGTAGTAGTAGTAGTAGGGTACAAGTAGTAGTAATAGTAGTAGTAGCAGCAGCAGCAGTAGTAGTAAATAGTAGCAGTAGTAGTCATGGTAGTAGTAGTGGTGGTAGTAGTAATACTAGTACTAGTACTAGTAGTAGTAGTAGTAGTAGTAGTAGCAGTAGTACCTAGTAGTAAGTAGTAGTAGTAGCAGCAGTAGTAGTAGTAGTAATACTAGTAGTACTTGGTGTAGTAGTAGTAGTAGTAATACTAGTAGTACTTGGTGTAGTAGCAGTAGTAATACTAGTAGTACTTTGTGTAGTAGCAGTAGCAGTAGTAGTAGTAATACTAGTAGTAGTTGTAGTAGTAGTAGTACTAATAGTAGTAGTAGTAATACTAGTAGTAGTAGTAGTTGTAGTAGTAGTAGTAATATTAGTAGTACTTGGTGTAGTAGTAGTAATACTAGTAGTAGTAGTTGTAGTAGTAGTAGTAATACTAGTAGTAGTAGTAGTAGTTGTAGTAGTAATGCTAGTAGTAGTAGTTGTAGTAGTAGTAATAGTAGTAGTAGTAATGCTAGTAGTAGTAGTTGTAATAATAGTAGTAATAGTAATAGTAGTAGTAGTAGTAGTAGTGGTAGTAATAGTAGTAGCAGTAGTGGTGGTGATCATCTACTATAATAAAACATAGTTCTGCAAGATTTAAGTGGGTGGAAGAAAGTGAGCTCAGAAATGCTGAGTGGCGTGGCCTGGGCCACATGCCATGGGGAACATCTGAGATGGCATTTGGGTCTGGGCCTCCATAACTCCAACCACAGAAATCTGCCTATCCTCTAGCAAGAATCCTCCAATCCTAGCAATGGAGCAGAAAGCCTTCTATCAGCGTACTGCTGGAACCTTCCACCCCAGAACCTGCCCACGGCAGGCCGAGTTGTTGGAAGTCACAGAATCTGAGAATCAGCAGTCATGGTTACGAAATAAGAGCTCCACATACCTATGTCACGTGCCTGCCCTGCAGGTCCACATAAGAACAAACCAGGGGAAATGAGCTTTTAGGAGAGGAAAGTCTAATCCGGGCTGAGGAAGGAAGGAGCAACGAGTGACCACAAAGGCTCCCCTCGAGTAACAAACCTGGCACCAGAATATCTGGATTTAAATTCTGTCTCTATCACCACTACCTGATTGTCCGTAGGAAAAGCACAATCTCTCTGGACCTCAGTTTCCTCATTTGTAAAATGAAGGGATTGGAGTACATGGCCTTTAAATTTTCTTGCCACACTAAATCTATGAGACTTCTTTATCCTCAGAGGAATAAAAATAGGAAAGGTAGCAAAGGAAAGACATAGAATCTTTGCCCAGGAAACAGGGAAAAAGTAGACAACTGATTATAATATTTATTGTCCTTACTATGCCTAGAATTATTAAAGATTCCAAAGGGCTCAATCATCCAATTTCCTTATTTATACATGAGGAAACTGAGATCTAGAAAAACATCTATTTTCACTGATGACAGTCACAGAAAAATGAAAAGATTCAACTAAAAAAAAATGAAACCATGAAAACTCTAAGGTATCAAGGTACAAAGTTAAGTAGACAAAAAAATTTCTAAAAATTTTAAAGTTAAATAGACAAAAGATATTTGTGTTCTTACATATTGATTATAAAGATTAAGAATTATTTAAAATAAAATATCACTTACAATGAAAAAAATCCAATATTTATTTTATCATCCACACCTATTTAGGGACAGATCAAGGCCTAGATTTGGAGGTTTTGTGACTTCTGGTTCAGTTCTTTACTAGGATGAAGGGAGTCATACATTAATCATATGATATTTGGCACACAGTAGATACCTGAAAAAAGCTTTATCCTGCTTCCACTTATTCATATATAAAGTCTTGAACTATTGTTACATCATCATATAATGCATGCATTTTATCTTCCCATGTAGATTACATGGTCCTGCTTATACTGATTTTATACCTCACCAACACTGAATGAATGATTTTAAAAATCTGAATTTACCATTTTACATACAACTGCTATTTGTAGGATATTGCTTTCAACATATGAGGGTGAGAGACAAATAGAAGCAGTGTGGTCTTTTACTACTACTACTCCTACTCCTACTCCTACTCCTCCTACTGACCGGCATACAGTAAATGCTTAATAAATGCTTGTTGCCTGCCTGTTGCCCATAATATAATGGGTGGAGTTATGGACGTGCAATCAAGAAGGCTGATTCTGACTGGGATTTATGATCTAGGCAACCCCTATTAAGTTGTTTTTTTCCTATGTACCTTAGTTTTCTTGACTATAAAAAAAGGCATGACGCCTATAATATCCGCCACTTGGGTAATTGTGATATTCAAAGACATAACGTGTGCAAAATGTCTTGCTCATCATACAGCATTATATAAATGTCAGCTTTCAGCATCACCTATGAGAGCTCCATGATTCAATGGAAAAGGGACTAAATGGCTTAGCCAAAAGCCATACAGCTCATCAGTGACTAAAGATGGTTTTGAACCCATTTCTTGACTCCTCATTATTCTGTGCTCTTTCCAGTGTATACTGCAGTGACTAAAGATGGTTTTGAACCCACTTCTTGACTCCTCATTCTGTGCTCTTTCCAGTGTATATTATAGCATACATTACTGTCTCTTCAAATAATATATTTTCTTCGACTCTATTCCACAACCCAGAGGAGACTGGGGTTTTCATGTAAACACTAACTTGCTTTATGACCCTGGGCTAATTATTTGTCTTCTCTGATCCATGTTTTAATATCTGTCAAACAAGGGGATTGGATGAAATGGTCTCCAAGATCTCTCCCAACTCAAGATGCTGTAAGTTTATATTAGATCTGTTAAAGCACATGCATAAACTTGTTGCTTTATCAGAATAACATACATCTAAGATTATAAATTACTGAGTGTTTTTGGTGAAGCCAATGAATAATTTCTGGGAAATCTGAAGAACAAAGTTTTTTTCCATGTAACCTAACCAAAAGGAAGCCATATTTCTTTTCCCTGAGGATCAGCAATGAACTAGTTCATTTGAGTTTGTATGAAGCATGGTGCATGAAGGAATTTTTACACCTTATTATATACTTTCAGGAACTTTACATCCAGGAAGCACAGGATGTGTTAAAAAAAAATAAAAGTAAGATTTGGGAATACATTGGAAATAGGTGCATTAATGTTGACATATATGGGCATTCACTAGTAAATCCTAAAGATCTTGGGTGAGAAAAGTATAAATAAACACATACCCTCATGATCCATGTGCATTTTTTGAACTTCAATTGTCCTCTAGGCTTTAAAATATTTTACATTGCTCTAAACTAAGAAAGCAGTATTTCAGTAGAGCCATGATCTCATCAGCATGGAAAATTCTCTCTCTCTCTCTCTCTCTCTCTCTCTCTCTCTCTCTCTCTCTCTCTCTCTCTCTCTCTCTCTCTCTCTCTCTCTCTCCCCTTACTCCCTTCTCATTTTCCTCTCAGTGTTCCAGGGCATTTTCAAATACAAGTGAATTAAAATTAATTTTCTTCTAAGATTTTGTTTAGAATCCACAAAGACAATCACACACACACCAGAAAGTTACAAATCACAAGCTGGATGTCCTCAGTCTGGCATCCTAGTAACCCTACGACATTGTACTAAATGGATTTGACAGAGTCCCTCCAAAGCAGATTCTTAATAATGAAACAGACCCTAAAACTCAATTTACGAGAGAAGTCCAAAAGATGAAATTTTCATTCTTTACCTGAAATATACTTTTTTGAAATAGTGACTTTTCAAGAACTTAAGGTCAGGCAGACTGTATCTGGAATGGTAAGATCTTGAAATATAAGAGCCGTTGCTATTAAGCACTATGATATAAAGGTCCTCTTTAGTATAGAGCTGGGTTACCATATAGTTGAAATCTAACTACCCATCATAAATACCTTCAATACATTTGAAATAGTGGGGTGGCCAGGCTCACTCACACAGAGGGTCATTTATGAAGCGATCAAAGGCTGTAGTGGGAGAAATGAAGTATTAAGAGGGACAGGGCTTTATGGAATGGATAGCTTTTCTCATTCTCAATATTTCTTATGTTCTTTTACAACAAATTGCTTGGCTCTCAAGAACAGCCCTATAAAAAAAGTGAAATACACTTTTCTATACTGAATCCTTTCCGCCTTTTTTTTTTGATAAAGTTAAAATGACCCTTTCCAAACCACACGGGTCAATGCTTCATGAATTTCCACTAGTGAAAATGAGAACAAGATTGCTCAGATTCACATGTGGAGCCATACTGCCCTTCCATGGCCCTGTACCTCCCTCACTTCCTAGGCATCAGAAGACTACCTTGAACTTGGACTCTTATCACTGGCCAAAGCAGAAGGAATCCAGTTGAAATGCAAGATTTTTGTCTGAAAAACAATGCCGCTGATTCCACAAGCATGGATTAAATGCCTATGTATATATATATATGTATATATATATATGTGTATGTATGTGTGTATATATATATATGTATATATATATATGTATGTATATATATATATATATATATATGTATATATATATATGTATGTATATATATATGTCTAAATGCACTAGGGATAAAGGCCAAAAAATGAAACTTTCTCTGTTCTCAAGGAGCTTACATTGCACTGAGAATAAAACAGCACTGACAGGTTATTGTTCTTTTTGTCATTAAGTGATATCTGTCTCTTCAGGACCCCACTTGGGGTTTTCTTGGCAAGAATACTGGAGTGGTTTGCCATTTTACAGATAAGGAAACTGAGGCAAACAGGATTAAGTGACTTGCTCAGGGTCACACAACTATTAAGTATCTGAGGTTGGAATTGAATTCAGGCCTTCCTAACTCATGTTCTGGCACTCTATGCACTGTGCCACCCAACTGTGTCCACCATGGACACAGGTAAATAAATGTAAATAATATATATAATAAAACAAATATATAAATAAAACATGTTTCATTGTTCATTTGGTTCAGCCGTGTCTCACTCTTTGTAACCTCATTTGTAACAATTTCTTTTGGCAAAGTTACTAGAGGGGTTTGCCATTTCCTTCTGCAGTTCATTTTACAGATAAGGAAACCGAGGCAAACAGTATGAAGTGACTTGCCCAGGATAACACAGATTGGAAGTGTCAGAGGCCAGATATGAATTCAGGAGGATGAGTTTTCTTGTTCCAAGATCAGTGCTCTACTCACTTTGTCAGCTAGCTGTGCTAGACACCTGTATATCACACATACATGTAAACATACACATGTATATCTACATGTAGGGATATGTGTGTATGTATAATACACACACAAAAAAATTTAATTTTGGAGAAGGTGCGCTAATAACATGGGGAACTAAGAAAGGCTCATGTAGGAGGTGATCCCTGAAATGTGATTTGAAGGGAATCAGAGACGCCTCTATGAAGTAAGAGTGAAGAAAGAGAGCTTTCCAGCCATGGAAAAGGACCCATGGCAGAAGATCAAACACCATGAATGAGAAATGGGAGGTAGGTCAGTTTGGGTACAGTGTTTGGGTGTACAAGGAGGAATAACCTTCAAGGCTGGAAGGCTAGTTTATGAAGGACTTAAAAGGCCAGAAAACTGTATTTTATCCTAGATGTGACCAACAGCTTCCGGAACAGGGGAGTGGTGAGGTCAGAGCTGTACTTGGGGAAGATTATCTGGAAGAAGGAATAGGTCTATATCAATCACCTTGGGGACATCTGCGTTTTTTTTCTTTTGCACAGGATATTGGGGCCATTAAATCCTCCCAGTCTCTTTGTTCACAAACACAAAGAGAATGGACATTCAGAAAGGAAAATGAATGGGCTAATCCCCTTGCAATGTTACAGGGCTTGGATACATGACCTGAAGGTCTAGTCCTTTCCAACAGGGAGGGTACCATGGTCTTTCTCTTCTTTAGTTTTTACTTACGAATCATGCTGCTACTAGTGATCACTTTCCCCAAATGTTGTGATCTTGTCTCAGGATAAAGAGAAAGGAGATCAAAAAGGGAGTTAGGAGTAAGAAGCCAAGATTCCTAGATTTTCTCTCCTTGTTTCTTTGACTTGATATGCAAGATGAGGCTTTCTCCTTGCCTCCAGTTTCCTCTCAAAATATGTTTAAAGTACTTCCAAGTAAGGCAGGTACTTTGAGAAGCACCAGGGAGTAATGGGAAGAAAACTAAATTTGAGGGTTAGAAGCACTAACTTGGAAGATATTAAATTTCTATGAAGAATAATAATCTCTCCTTTTCCTAATCTCTGCTTTGAAGATTTCTTGCCCCAGAAACTGGAAACTGAATGGATGCCCATCAGTTGAAGAATGGCTGAATAAATTATGGTATATGAATGTTATGGAATATTATTGTTCTGTGAGAAACAACCAGCAGGATGATTTCAGAGAGGCCTGGAGAGACTTGCATGAACTGATGCTGAGTGAAATGAGCAGAACCAGGAGATCATTATACACGGCAACAACAAGACTATACAATGATCAGTTCTGATGGACGAGGCTCTTTCCAACAATGAGGTGATTCAGACCAGTTCCAATAGTCTTGTGATGAATAAAGCACCCAGAAAGAGGACAGTGGGAACTATATGGACCACAACATAGCATTTTCACTTTTAAAAAAATGAAATTCACAGCAACACTGCAGATTAGGTAGCATACATATTATCGTCCCCATTTTATTTGAGGAAATTAATGCTCAGAAAGGTTGTTATTTGATTATGAATTCACATCTAGGAAGTGAAAAAATGCACAAGTCCAGGTTCCTAACCTAGCTCCAAGTCCAGGGAATTTTTTTCTTCACATCACAGAGACTCACCTAAAGGTGCATTGCAGAATACTATTATGATTTTAATGTTAATAAATTAAATATTTTATTTATATGTTTTGTTTATTGCATATTTAGTTATTTAATATATAAAATATATTATTTTACTAGGAAAAAAAAAGATTTCTTGCCCCTCTACAGGAAGAGAAGGTTCAAATTGAGAGCATATGGCTTCTGTTTCCTCTATTGTTTATTCCAATAAGTTTAACAAAGAGGATTCTTGTCAGCCAAGTAGACTGATCCCCTCCATCTCAAGTGAGGAGAACAACAGAGTTTCCATCTGAGCTTCAATTACTTCCTCAACTAAGTCGTGTTCTTCGTAAATATCCACCCAGAACTTTTTTCCATCTTCAGGTTATAGCACTAAGGGTATCCCAGGAAGCAGCCAGAATGCATTTAGGAAGTAATTAGCTCACTATACAGCCTACCAAAACCAAAAAAAAAAAAAAAATGACTGTGCACCTCCATGTCCATCAGTTCAACAGGGCAGTCTTTACATGAAAGTCATTTGAAAAACTGACATCTCCTTGGAGTTATCCATGGAATCAAGAAAGACTCAAGGACTCCGCTTACTTGGATAAACAAAATTTTCCATATGGCTTTGAGACTAAGTTATAGCACAGGGCCAAAGCATTTGAACATTATAAAGAAAAATATCTATTAGGCTTGGCAATGGGAGTCAACATGCTTCTCCTTTAGGATTCAAGTAGTTCAGTAAGATATAGTTCTTTGTCGAGTCCTAAAAAGCAAAGAATAGCAATATCTTCCTGAAATCCACACACACAATTCAAATGGAATTTCTCCAAGCTCAGAAAAATTTGAAGCTTATTTAGCCCATATGTGATCCTAGATTTTTTTCTTTTCTCTTTAAAGAAATAGACCTTTGAAATGAACATTTATTTGAGTCACTCAAGATCAAAATCCCTCTTTCCTTAACCTCAAATCTTTAGTGACAGTAACTCTGTGTCATTTGAAATGTTTGGGTTTTTCCTCCCCATAATAAGAAATACTTTTTGCATCACTTAGTGGACCCCACTTAAGTCACTTAACCCCATTTGCCTCAATTTCCTCATCTGTAAAATAAGCTGAAGAAGGAAATGGCAAACCACTCCGGTGTCTTTGCCAAGAAAACCCCAAATGGGATCACAAAAAGTCAAACATGACTAAAATAACTCCTATCAGCTGCAAACACACAATAAATAGAATGGGGAATTAGGCAAAATGACAGCTTACAATAAGATTATCATATGTTGGATGGCTTTTTCACATAGAATACTATATATTTAATACAATAATGTGCTGAGCCCAGGAGTAAATTATCTTTTGTAGGTAATATCTTAGGTTTTCAACTACTGGTTTTGTTATTATCCTAAAATAAGAAGCAAGAACTCAAAACTCCTAGCTTTCTCTCTAGTTGTTGTTTGGACTTTATATAAGGTGAAGTTCTTCTCCATGCCTGTTTCCCAGATAAAAACTTTTAGAAGGTGCTCTCAGGTGAGACAGATGCCTTATGCAATACCAGGAACTAATGGGAAGAGGTATTTGGAGGTCAGAAGATCTGATCTTCTCCTTGTCTAATGATCCTGGGTAAGTAATTTCTCTGAAACTTCAATCTCCTTAGCCTCTTCTAACCCTCCTTAGACTTATCAGAGGGATAAGTCTAAGCATCTGTGATTTCATCAGTATGGAAAACTCCCAATATGGGAATTTCACTGAACAAGGCAGAGGACAATCCATCTATAAAGCAGGTGTGTATGTCAAAGATTATATACAAAAGTGAGTAACTTGACCAGAATCACAGTTTATATGTGTGTGTATACATATGTATGTATGTATGTGTATACATATTGGATGTGTGTATATGTGTGTGTGTGTATTAGGGGCAGGATCTGAAGCCAAGTGATAGGTCCTCCTGATTTAAACCCCAGATTCTATCCATTATGTCAAACTGACTTTGTAAAAACAACAATATTAATACAGTGAAAACCATCCTAATGTGGAGGACAGGAGGCCAGTCTTGAGGTCATAAAGCCCTAAATAGGTTCTATATGACCCCAGGCAAATTATTTCAGCTTTCAGGACCTCTAAGATTAACAGTACAGATAAAGTGATGATATATATTGGTGAAGGGGATTCTATGCTAAAAATTCCTCCCATTGTGTCCTTAGTGCCTAGCAAAGTGTCTGGACTATAGTAGTTTTAAAAACACTTGTTGATTGGTTGGTTAAATTTTTTTAAAAAGCATTAAAAAAAAAACTTTACAGTATCTCCTATAGTCAGTTCCCAACAAATGAGCTAAAAAGAAAGCTTCTCCTAACCATAAGGAGTTGCATAAATGGGAGATGGCCAGATTATTATTTTGCAGTATTTTTGGATGTCCCATGACTGAAATCTCTCTCAAGAGCTATTTTTCCTCTCCTGCTTTTCCACTGCTAGTCCCAAGTGTTCAAATTAAAGAAAAATAAAACCGACTCTTGTAGACAGCGCACTCTGTACAAAGGTCAGGGTCCCCAGCTCCAAGCTGCTCCGAGGGGCTCAGAGAGGGGCCATTCATGCCACGAAGGTTGTTGAGAGACACGTTGGTTAAACTTGCCTGGCCCAGAGAAGAGCCCTGCTTGACAAAGCCTTGAATGTTTGACAAGAACAGGTTGTGGTTTTGTAAAAATCCTATAAAGGTCATTCAATAACAAATCCTGATGATAGCATGACCAGGGTCCAGAGACATTAAGAGAAAGCCCCCCAGGTGGCCAACTGCAGTTTCCAGGTAAACAGAACCTGCCTGGCTCTCTGAGAGGGAGAGAAAGCCTGGTGAGCCCTAATTTGCCAAAGACTATAATTTCCAGGCATTTTCTCTTTGGTAGTTGGTGGTTTAACACTGAATGAAATTTCCCATGTTCAGCACATTTGCAGGATTAGGAAATAACTGCCCAGAAGCATTTCGACAGTTCTTCAAGAGGTCTCAGCTAATCTCAAGGGGACTTGCCCAGAGATTTTATTGTTGTGATGGGGGTTAATAAATCTTGCGACTGGATTCCCTTTCCGGGGCACCCACACATCCCCACAGAGCCCCACAAATGGATCCTAGATCCCCCTTGATTTAAAAACTTCACCTAAAAACTAATCATTAGCCTTCTTTATTTTTTCTTAAAGCACAGCACTTGGACCAGCTGTGGCCCCTTCTTTTCCCAGTCTATTTCCTGTCCCCCAAAGCCCGGGCCGCGATCACCTCTCTCACAGGCAGGTCCAACAAAGGCTAGTTTATATAGGGTAATTCAGTTCCTGGGCAGGGGGCTAGGCGAGAGGGATGAGGCAGGGGAGCTGCAGTTCAGAAAAAAGCACCAGTCTCAAGAGCCCCAAGGAGGCCAGGTTAATAGAAGGGGCCCCTGGGCAAGGCGAGGAGCCTGGTGGTCTTTCGGAAAGTCTGGCCGGGGCAGGTGTCCAACTTGAGAAAGGGATTGCCTTGGAAGTGATGACCCTTGCACATCCACAGTTGCTGGAGTTTTAGGAAAGGGTCTAGGCTAGGAAATAAAGTTAACCTCTGGCTCTTGCCAAGATCAAACTACATTCATACCTTAAAACTCCTCTGTCTCTGAAGATTATTCTGGCTCTGTCTGAACAAGGACCTGGAGACTCTTCTAGCTTTGGCTATTCAAGGACCTTAGGATTCTTCTGGCTTTGTCCAGGGAAGGACCTGGAGACTCTTCTGGAATTATCCAGGGAAGGACCTGGAGACTCTTCTGGTATTATCCAGGGAAGGTCCTGGGGACTCTTCTAGCTTTGGCAATTCAAAAACCTTCTGGTATTGGTCCGTGAAGGACCTGGAGACTCTTCTGTCCTGGACTACTCAAGAACCTGAAGGCTATTTTGTCTTTGGTTAAGATCAATATCAGGTTACACTGACACCCTTGGGGATTTCTTGAGACAAAAGAAAGCTTTTGGAAAAAGAATGAGGATTCTTTCCAGAAGAAGGTCTATATCATCTCAAGAAGAAAGCATTGAGTTGAGCTGAGACAATTGGATTTCAAGCCCACTTCTTCCCCTAACGTTCTCTGTGGCCTTGGGTAACTTAATGTCTGTAAAACTCAATTTCTCCATCTGTGAAACTGGAGAGGACTAATTATCCCATTCTACCCCCTCAGTATTATGAGATTTTGAGAGGATAGGACCTTCAAGATCATCCAGCCCCTTCCTTTTTAACAAACAATGAGATCCAGAAAGGGACAGACATTCCCACAAGTAATAAAAACAGAAAAATGGATTTGGACTTAGGTCTAGCACTTAGCAGGGTGCTTGTTCAGCACACACAGTGGATACTTAATGACTATTTATTAATTGATTAATTCCCCATATTGAAGTCTGTCTTCTTTGTCAGTCAACTTCATCTTACCTCACAAAATAAAGAAAAAATGAAACAGTAATTGATGTAAATGTTGTAGAGGGGAAAAAGAGATGTTTTGCAAACAAGAAAAACAAGTGTTTTACTTAAGAGAAACACTCAGAATCTTGGTTTCTGATCCATGGGACCATGGACTACTGTTAATTCTCCCCCAGCATCCAGGCACAGAAATCATTGCATCGCAGAACTGCAAGGTTCTAGTGCAATCAGGATCTCCTCCCTGTGATGGAAGATGCAGGAAAATATGTTATTCCCCTGGAGGAGGCCATTTTACCTTTAGGTAGCTCTAAATGTTAAGAAATTTTTCTTTACCATAAAAAAAATTTGCTTCTTTGTAACTTTTGTCCATATTTCTTAGTTCTTTCCTCTTGGATTAAATCCTTTTTCTATGGGCCAACTTTCCAAATAATTCTAACGTGGCTATTGCATCCACTAGATTAGCAAAAGATCTTTTTATCCCTTAATAACATCCCAAACCCCTTCTGCCTATAGAGTGCTAAGAGTGCTGGAAGGGAGAATCCAATGGTCAGAGATGGGACCCACTTCTAACATCCCTACCTTCCCTCCCATCCATCCAGATTTCCCACAAGGATCTTCCCTTCAAGAATGCCCTGCAAATCAAGAGTACATTGAAGCCAGATCAAACCTACTCAAAACTGTTAAATTTTCAGTGTGGGCACTGACATTTTGAAATCAGCCAAGGATATCAAACAGAAGCTTGATTTGTTGTTTCATTAATTTCTATATTTATTAATTTTGAGAAAGTGAAGAAAATGTTAATATTGGATTAATCTTAGAGAAAGCTGGTTGTTGAATATTTAGCAGCTCTAGGGTCCAATGGGCCTTGCCATAAATCTTATCATAATACCTAAGGACCACTGGGCCTTTCCTGAAACAACATTCTTATATGTGTCATCAACCCCCAATTAGAATATAAGCTTTGCAAGCAGGAACTGACCACTTTTTAATCTGTATTCCCAACATTTATCATAGTGTCTGTCACACAGTAAGTACTTAAGAATATTTTTTCTCCAATCCATCCCATTTCCCTTCATCCTTTTCTTCTCCAAGATAAACATTCCCAGTTCCTTCATTTGACATAATCACAACATACTTCTCAGGTCACACTCTAGTTTATTAATGTTCTTCCTAAAATATAGATTTCATTTCCACAAAATATTCTTCCAGACCATCTCTTGTAGATTCACAAGCTCCATATTGATACTATTTTCACCAAAGTTTTTTCTTATATTTACCCTTTATACTTCCTTTCTCTTGACTATCCTTGATCGCACGCACATGTCCCCAACCCAGAGCTTCCCAATGCTTCCTCTTCTTTAAGATCAAGTAAATAAAATAAAGCCCTACCCTATTTGATTGGAATGACGATCAGAAATCAGACACCTCACTTTGTCTTTCTTGCCAACTATTTTAGCTTATTTGCCATGAGTACAGGGTATAATTAATATCACACAGGAGCCAGCATTGTCATTTTTCAAATCATTTCCCTGGAAATGTTCTACACCTCTTAATGGCCCTGCTAATGCTGTAGCTGTCATGTTTTGGACAGCTGCGCTTTTACAAGACAAACTCAGCTGTGCCATGCGCCTCTCTATAGACACTTTAGCTCAAAGACTCTGAGGCCATGGATGCCAGCTGGTAATGGTTATATGGAAATCTTTGATTAATTTTTTTACCTCTTGGTGCTGACTACTTCTCAAGTGTCACCTTCCCACTTTCCAGGCCCCCAATCAGCTCTCCATCTCATGCCCTCTTTCTTTTTCTCTCCTTCCTATTTCTAAGTCTCTAGCAGATAGCAGATCATAGAAATGGGCCAAAAAAAATATAGGACTAATTAAAGCTAAGCTACTCAGTCCAGATGTGAGAAGAACCACACATCTGGACAGGGGCTATATCATCCTTAGGAGATAAAATCTGAATGAAGGAGCAGGACCTTTAAAAAAATTTATTTAATGACATGTATTTACAATTCAAGAACTAATTTTGGTATAGTAGGTAGGGGACTAACCTTGGAGTCAAGAAGAACTCTTTTCAAATCTTCTAAAATTAGAAATTACAGATGAGATGCTAATGTGCATCCAGTACAAAGAATTCTCCATAGAAATAAAATCACAGATCCAAAACAAAATTTCAAATTTTACTGGTAAACAAGGCACTTAAATATAGGTAAAATGTAATTTTTCTCAGGAATTAGGCCGTGGGATCACAGGTTTAGAAATAAGAGATTTCAAAAATAGTATAGTCTGATCAGAAAGATGAGCTGATTTGTTCTTCCAGACAAAGGCTATATCATCCTTAGTAGAATGAAGGAGAAGGACGTTCAAAAAAATTTTATTTAATATTTATTTACAGTTCAGGAACTAATTTTGGTGTAGTGGGTAGGGGACTAACCTTGGAGTCAAGAAGAACTCTTTCCAAATCTTCTAAGATTAGAAATTACAGATGAGATGCTAATGTGCATCCAGTACAAAGAATTCTCCATAGAAATAAAATCACAGATCCAAAGCAAAATTTCAAATTTTACTGGTAAAAAAGGCACTTAAATATAGGTAAAATGCATTTTTTCTTAGGAATTAGGTCATGGGATCACAGGTTTAGAAATAAAAGAGATTTCCAAAAATAATATAGTCTGACCAGAGAGATGAGCTGATTTGTTCATGGTAACATGGGGTACTTGGAATGAAAGAATTAAGGGCAGGAGTAGAAATTTATTAGACATCTCCTAGAGAAATCTGACCCATAACTAATATTTACTCAGTGACTATTACAAGAATGCCTCGGAATAGGATGGAGAAATTGCCAGAGCTTTTCGGGCATTATAATATTCCACATGGTTTGATGCGGTTGCCAATAAGAGATTAGAACGGTCGCAGACACAGTGGGAAGGAATTTTTATTTGTTTGTTTTTATTGTTTGAATGGGGGGGGAATAGGTTTTTAACTGCTCTCTCTGCCCAGAAAACCCAAGCGATGCTCGCTCACCAGCAAGGACTAAGAGAAGGCCCTCGGCTCAGG
Organism: Myrmecobius fasciatus; assembly: GCA_023553655.1. NCBI lineage: Eukaryota > Metazoa > Chordata > Mammalia > Dasyuromorphia > Myrmecobiidae > Myrmecobius > Myrmecobius fasciatus. The sequence continues at coordinate 214,935 of JAJPUD010001517.1, read as the reverse complement.
CACATCTCCCCAGGCCCTCCGGGCCCCCCTTTTTTAAGGCTAAACAGCAGTGCAGTGTCCCGCGTCTTTAATACCATGTTTATTAGTGAGCTACAGCACCGGGAGAGAAGAGCACAAAACTTCCTTTCATGCTGCGTCTGCAAAATGCTCCGGAAACTTGTCCTCATCATGGAAGCAGCAGGTCCCTCGGTGGAAACCAGCCAGGCCAGAAAAGTGACATGCACGGGATGCTGCTAAACATGCACAATTCGAAAATACACACTGTATTCTCTTCTGCATGATTTGCTGCCATTTAAAAGACAATAAACAGCAACTTTAGATTGCTAACAACGTGTCATTTAAGGTTTGCTGTTGCTCAACACGAAGAAAAATCAATGCCGGCTCTACAGGGGCAGAAAACCCTGAGAACTGAGCTCCATTTCAGGTCTGTTTGAACTCATTTCCTTTCTCCATGGTTGCCCCCTTGTACACCCCCTCAGGCATCCCCTCACAGCAGGCCTGACAGCTTGACACATTGACAGCCAGCACTGAATGACAACTGATTTGTACAAATTTCAAGCCTTATAAATCTACCTGTCACAACAACAACATAAAAGAGCTTGGGCCCAGCAGGTAACTCAGAAAAAGCTTCCCTTGACAGCACTTTCTGAAAAGCAATGGCGTGCCTCCTGCCAAAAATTCCAACTATCATCCTTGTATAACTTTGAATAAAAATTCAGGGCCTATTTTCTTGCCAACAGGCTACCAATCGTCTTATTTAAAGATTAAAAAGAGAGAACGGGAGAGGAGGGGGGGAGAACCATCCACACAATTTCATTTTCTACTGATATGAAAGTAGTACCACCTGCTATGGCAGGATTACTACACCGTTTTTCTCTCCAGTGCTCAGACAGAGTAAATGAGGAGGGCTTTTTACGGTATTTAAACAATATCCCAGAATGCAGTGGTGCTGTGCATCCATTACCCTCCTGCTCTTAAGTCAGTGCCAGTCAGGCTGCCAAAGGGACAAGTTTTATTGGGGGGGGGGGAGGAGGAAGAAGAATTGGTTGCTCTGATGTAGGTTCAACTCAATTGTGGTTTCTGCCAAACAAAAGAGTCTCACTTACCTCTGCCCTGTCCTGGATCCCCTTCAAACCTAATACAATTAGGAAAATTCAACTATGGGTAGAAGTGTTCACCAACCTCAAAGAAACAAGATATCATGGAATTTGAGGGCAATGCTTCTTTATGTCTACGACACAAATGCTTATCGACTTGACTATGGAAGCAGTCAAGCACATCTGAGTTCAGACCTTTTGTTTTGAAGGTAGAGTTAGGAGCCCAATAAATAATTCGTTAGTTAAAGTTAGATTATGAGTATCCTCAGAATTTAGTATAGTGCTCAGCACATAGTAAGAGCTTAGTGAATGTCAAATTTATGTCCAGTTATGTCCAATTTTAATGATTTTATAAGTGAGAGGTAGCAGGGAGTAAAAGAAAAATTAGGCTATCCAACCATCAGTCAGGAAGGCCTAGTTCAGGGTTGTAAGATTCTAACCATTTAACTTCTCAGTCCTGTGAGCAACTCTTTATGAAAGTGAGATCCAAGCAGGTGAACACAACATAAGCCAAGTGAGTTTCTTCATTGAGAGTTTCCTAGATCAATAAAAGACTCAGTCCAAAATAAATTTTACAATTAAGAAAACCAAGAGAGAGATTCTCTAGACATTGATGGACACCAGAACTACCAGAAAACTTTTAAGTTTTCAAGATAAAAATGGAATTAATAAATAAGACACCCAAAGTCATACTTTGACTTACATTCTCAAAGAGAAAAAACAAATATGTGTGCATTTGTGTATGTGTATGTATATATGTATATGTGCATACACATATATATGTACACATGTATATTTCTAGAAATTTATGAGAAATAAATCCCAATTAATTTGGGAGAGGTTTTTGAGAGGTCATAAGGCCATCAAATAAGAGGTAGCATTTGAGCTGCATTTAAGGGAACAAAGTCTTCTCCTCAGGTAAGTCACATGATGATGACCAAGAAACTCAACAGAATACATCCACTAAGTCCAAGTGCCAAGTAGCTACAGCAAACTCACAGGGGCACAAGAGGATATTTAAAATTTTCCAGAGAAGTTTGCTATATTTGGCATGTTAGATACTTCACAAATTAACACCAGTAGAAGGTTTCAATCTTAGATCTGACTTTATTCCTACTGACAGTTTCTCTATTTGAGATGTATTTTTGTTTACTTGTTCTCATGGCTTCACCATCAATTTTCCGAAAGTGTTTCATCCACAGCATACTATATTTGTAAAATTAAGTTTTCTGTGCTAAAAAAAAGTGCTGCCCAGAAATCAACATGAAACAAGAAATTAGAGTGGCATTGTTCACCTTGATTCCAAGTCTGAGAAGCTATGAAGTACTCAAAAGGCAACATCCTATTAGTAAATAATTATGATTATTTTTGAATAAAAGAAATCCCTATTTTTTTGTTTTCAATTTATGTGCATTATTTTTTTTCAAATAGCCATTAAGTTATTAGGACATTGATTTTTATTAGTTTGGCCCTAACTGCTTAATAAAAGTATAGTGTTTTTTGGCCTAGGTTTAGAAACCTTTGTATTGTTAGAGAAGACCTATGAGCTGTATTAGTGAAGGGGACAACCCAATAACAAAAGGTGAAATTTGCAAAGAAGCATATTTCACTTTGATCCCGGAAAAAAAAAAACATAACATTCAGGGTGTCTAAAAATAAAATGGCCTGTCTTAAGAAAGGATGGGTTTCCCTTTCTTGCAAGTCTTCAAAAAGAATCTTGATAATCATTTGTCTGGTATGTTATGAAGGGGATTACTTTCATGTTTGGGTTGGACCATATGTCCCTAAGTCCCTTCCAAATCTCAAATTCAATGATTCTATGGTATCATGGATTCTAGAAATATTGAAGGGTAAATAAATAACAACTCCCAATATGGTATCCAAAGGAACATCTTTCCCCCTTCAAAAGGAAAAAAAACAACAACACTGGATATGCACACATCCAATAGAAGGGGGAGAGAGTGGGTAATGGATATCAAAATATCAACCTCACTGTTCACAGGACTTAGTTTGAGGAGTGTAAAGAGTCAAGTAGAGAATCAAGTAATCAATAAACCAGTAAACATTTAAGGACCTGGACTTACTATGTGTCAAGTAATTGAAAGTAATTGAATTAGAGTGCCTCAGATTACCTAAAGTGTAATTTCTTACTTAGCTAAAAGTACGTGTCAGGACCTCCAAGATCATCTAATGACAGTTACATCCAAATCATGATTCCTATGTCAACAGCATTCCCCAACATGTGGTCATTTAAACCTAGAGAAGTGAACAAATCACTACTTATTGAGGCGATCTAGTCTACCTTTGGACAACTCTGTTAAAACTTTTTCCTTACAACTTGAGCCAAAATCTGCCTCTCTGTGACTTTGCCCCATTGTTCCTAATTCCCTATGGAACAAAAGAAAGTGTAGGAAGTTGGCACAATTCCTCAATTATCTCATTCTCTTATTTAAATATTAACATTCAGGAAATTCATGTCAGGGAACAGATTCCCCCAAAATGTTTCATTCTACCCCTGGGTTTTGTTTTAAAAAATGATCACCTATGGGTGACATTGCTAAAGGGACCCCTTGGGAGAAGACACAACCAGGCTGACAAAGTAGAACAATGCTCTCCCTATCCAATTAGCCAAAATTAAAAGCATTGATGGCAGAAGGAGTAAAATCTGTTGGTTCCAATCCAAATGAAATCTCTCTCATTCCCACTCACCTTCAAAATTCTTGAACAAGTTACTTGTCTCTTAAGTATTTCAACCTGCTTAAATTTAAATAAGCAGGATGCAACACCTAAAAGTGATGCTTCCCATTTGTATGACTAATCCATGTGTCAGGCAGGGAAGACAGAACAACAGTGGTAAGGTGAGAAAGAAATGAAATCTCCCATTAAGTGTCATTGATATTTTTCTTTATTTCTCTCAATACCATCTTCTTCATTAGCATTAAAGCTAATGAAACAATTCAACACACATAAGAAAAGACTTTATTACTATAGTACAAACAATTATTCCTGAAGACAACACACATATCTCTTTGGGGCAAAGGTTGGCATGTAGGTGGGTTTTGGTTTGTTATTACCACAAAAATAAAAAATAGAGTTAAGATCAATATGAGCTAGTTAATTTTGGTAGTCTATGAATATTGTCATATGTCCAAAAAATTATCATTTTACAACCAAGCCATCTGTCATCAGCCGAGTAGCTGATTATCCAGGAAATATTAAGAACAAATATTTTCTTTGTAATATTTTGGATATTATTCCCCTAGATTGGGGCAATATCAGTACTACCTATAAAGTACATGGCCTACTGAAAACCTAAACTGATAAAAGTATATTCAGGTATTAGCAAAATTGCCAACCACTTCTCTATTTACACCTTAATTCCAAAGCTATCCAAAAGGATAATTACTTACTTAGCTAAAAGTACACACTGTAATTATAAAACACTAGCCATTGTTAAATTAAAACTAAGATTTTACAAGCATCTTTGAATTTCAGATACTGTGTATTTTGTAGTGAAAAATCGAATTAAATCAAAATGGTCAAGGCCAGCACCTCTGATAAAGGCAGAAATTAAGGTGGGGGGGAAATGTTCTTTGGTATAGAAGTGGCAGTCCATAAACTGCCAAAAAATCTCCCTCAACTTTTCCTTTCAGGGTGGGCAGAGAAGGCTAGTGTATATTACCTAGGTGCATGAATTAATTAGATATGGTTATTTTAACACTTTCACATTGATGGCTTGTTTATTTAACTGACTAAAGCAAAAAAAAAAATAGTAGTAGTAGTAAGTCTGCAAAACAAAGTATTTTTTCTTTTTTTCCCCAAAGTTAATAACTGAGATTTTTTAAAGTACCCTTATTTGGGTCTAGAACTCATATTGGAGGCAGTAAATAAATGCCCCATAAAGCTGGGAAACAAAGTGTCAATACAGGGTCAGTCTGTTGAACTGCCTATCGTTAATGAATAGTTAATGAACCTTTAACTAATTATTCATTATCCATGTGTGTACATATATATATATATACATATATATATATATATAAACTATATTATAATGTAGAGAAAGATCTTTAGAGACCAGAAGATTTGGATTCCTATCTGACTCTGACACCTCCTGTTTGTATGACTCTGGAAAAACTACTTAATTTATCCATGTTCTGATATAGCTAACCCTCTTCAACAATAAATTGCAGAAAAATTAGCAACTTACATTGGTAGATGGAGTTTCCTTAACTGGAAGTTCTCTATTTTAGTGAAATCACAGTTCCAGATGTTTACCCAATTCCTCTAGATACAAAATATTCTGCTTTTTATCTTTGTGTTCCCAACACACAGCACAATTTTTGGCACATTGTTGCTCAATGATTTGGATTTTATCCAACTTTTCAAGATACCACTTGGGATTTTCTTGGCAAAGATACTGAGGTGGTTTATCATTTCTTTCTCTGACTCATTTGACAAATGAGGAAACTGAGGTAAACAGGGGTAAGTGACTTGCCTAGGGTCATACAGCTAGTGAGTGTCTAAGACCAGATTTTAACTCAGGAAGATAAGTCTTCCTAACTTCAGGTCAGGCACTCTATCCATTGTACCACCTAATTGCCTAGCTTGGCACATAGTAGGCACTTAAGAAATCCCTGCTGATATATATATGCATAAACATACATTATGCAACTATATGCATGCATGTATATGTATACATGTATATATGCTTACATATTGTATACATTCATGCACTGTGTGTACATTTCAATAGTTTAGAGCTTCACTGGGATCTTTGGAACACCTCACATGTATATATGTGTGTGCATACATGTGTATATGTGTTATGTATATGTGTTCATATATGCCTGTGTGTGCATGTGTGTATATGCATATATGCAGATGTGTATGTGCACATATATGCCCTATGTGTTTCTGTATACATATGTGTGTTTGCACATGAGAATATTCATTTTATATAATTTCTTTAGATGGCAGAAGAGATTATATATAAGTGATCAGGAAAGAATGCAGACTAGGAAATTAAAAAATAAATAAAATAGAAAGTATGGACCAACCAAGTGGTACAAAGGAAATCCCAGAGTACTAAAAACAACAAGAAGGTAAGGTTTCCTTTGTGAAGGCAGATCCTCTATATTGGAAGGCCCAAGATCAAGCTTGAGTCCATCTGAATTCTATTTTAGTATCAACTAAACTGAAGTATCCATAGCATTTATTTCTTAACCAACTTTCTAAGAAAGCTGAAAGTCATGAAATCCATTCAAAGAAATGAACTTTCACACTCCTTCCAAGAGGCAACACCACTTTCCTCAGAGAAATACCTCCCCCACTTGTAAAATTTGAGTCGACTGTTGAATCACCATTGGTCTCCCATTAATATGAGTATTGTGTCTGCAGGCTGAACTCTCAGCAACAGCCACTGTCACTGAAGGGCTATGGAAGTCCCTGGAAGTCTGGCTGCCCTTGAGGTAAGGAAAGGATGAATGTTTATGATCTTTAAGTAGTGTCCCCTCAAAAAGAGAAATGGGGCGCCCTACAAAAATCTATAACCTAAAAATGGTATCATGAAATGGTTATTCAAAGAAGGATAGGTTATCACTAAGATACTTTCTACAACATAAAGGAATAAAGAATTTTGGATCATTTAGTCTAACCCCTTTACTAATGAAGGAAATGACATCTAGAGATAGGTAATGACTCAGTTAACTGACAGTAAGAAAATAGGAGAGAGCCAACATTCAAGTTTGAGTCCCCTAACTCCAAATATAGACCGTACCACCTCTGCCTTTCTTATTGGGCCAGTGAGGAGCATATGCAATCAGATTCAAAGCAGGGGCAACATGGCACCATGGACAAAGCACTGGATTTGGAGCTAGAAAACCTGGATTCAGATCCTACTTCTGACAATTATTACCTCATTGACCTTGAACAAACCACATCTCTAGGCCTCAATTTTTGTATTTATAAAAATAAGGGGGGTAGAGGAAGAATTGAAATACAAGGTTTCACAAGGGTCAATGTTGAAAATAAAAAGCTTTAATTAAAAAAAATAAGGGAATTGGACTAGATTTGGCTCTTCCCATGTCTCAATCTATGATCCTGTGAAATATTAGTACCTGGTATTATAAAGTCACTGAATTTCCCATGTGAAGGGCAAGAATGCCACCCTGACCCCCATTGCCTCAATACCTTTATCAAAGAGAATAACAGAGTTTCTAAATTATATGATAGGGCCGCCTACATGAACAGAAGATTTCCAACTGGTCTCTTGTCCCATCATGGGGAAGACTCATGGCCCCCAGTGAGAGAGACAGAGAGAGAGGGAAAGAGAGTGATGAATGGATGGAAGTAAGGGTAGATACACAGACAGAGAGATAGACAGACAGACAGACAGAGAGAAAGAGAGAGAGAGAGAGAGAGAGAGAGAGAGAGATGGATGATAGATTATAAAAAGGTAGATCGATAGGTAGGTAGGTTGATAGATACATAAATAGATTATAGTTAGATAGGTAGATAGAAAGATAGATAGGTAGATCAATGATAGGAAAATCGATGATAGGTAGACAGATAGGTAGATAGATAGACAGACAGACAGACAGACAGATAGATAGATAGATAGATAGATAGATAGATGGTTGATAGATTATAGAACGGTAGATCAACAGGTAGGTAGGTTGACAGATAGATACATAAATAGATAATAGGTAGAAAGATAGATAGGTGGATGGATGGATGGATGGATAGATAGAAGGAAAGAAGGGTGGATAGAGAGACAGAACATTTATTAAGCACTTTCTATAAGCCAGGAATTGTGCTAAACTAGGGATACAAATAGAAGCAAGCAAGACAATGTTTGCCCTCAAGGAGTTTACAATTCAATAGGGGAAGGCTACATATCAAGAAAGTAGCCTAGTATGAAGATGACAAGAAAGTGACAGGGAGCCTGTTTGGGGGCAAGGTGGGACTCACTTATTGGAACCTGGCTTCCCAAGGGAAAGGTGCAAGTTATCAATGGGGGATCCATGAAGGCCATAGCCAGGATAGAGACAGTGTGGTGTGGAGAAGTCCAGGAAGGGACAGAGGGTGCTAGTCTGGGGCCCTGCTCTTTGCATGTGCTTCTGGAGGGGCAATCAGTAAATTTTTTGCCACTTAGGACGGGCCATATTATTTGTAACTGTCAGAGGAAGGGAAATCTGTAATTGTTAAGGGGGATGAGGCCTGTGCAAATGCTTCCCTGTGCAAACTGAACAGTCAATCACGTTTATAAGGACAGCAACAACTGAAACTATCCATTCGTATACTTTCCTTTAGTCAACAATATTACCTTTAGTAATCTGGGGAATGTGCATCCATAAATTACAGGAAGTGTTATTGCATTGCTGAATAAATAGCAACATTTCCATCAGCAGCAGCAGTGGCAGCCCCACAAAGGTATAACAAACAGACTCAATCATTTTCCTGTCAAGCTTTGCAGTGACTGCAGAGTTTACTGCCAGAGATAATGTTGCTTTCCTCAGCATTGTGTGCCAAACTGCAAACTGCTTATTAAAACAAAACCTCTTTTTTGGAGCAGCATGAGTTGGATAATCACTTATTGCACTCAAGAAAAAAACAGGTTTGGTGCCCAGAGGAGGTTAGCAATCACGGCATATGCGTTAACATTTGGTTGGTAAAAACTAGTTAAAAAATAAATTATCTGAGGTGGGCTGGGGGGAGAGGAGGAGGAGGGAGAGAGGGACTTGTGAAAACCCCTGCTCTGGGCTGGCCATTTTCCTAATGATACTGTTCTGTGCTCTGATCCTGCATTTCTAGCATCCCATTCTTGCTTTGCACTTGCTGGGGTGAGGGGTGGGAGGGTGGAGATGGAGTGCAAAGCATCTTTGCATTCTAAGAGCAGGTGGCTTACTAGAAGGTGGGGGGGAAAGGGGGGAAGAAAACTTTAAAACTAGTCATTTGTGTCTGAAATATTTCTGAAGACAGCCCCTATTATTACTACCCAAAGAAATCGCCTGGCATAACTAAGCCAGCCAATACTGCTCAAAAGCCCTCTTCAATTTTCCTCGCTTAAAACAGATTGACAGCCATTTTACTGGGTTTCAAGAACAGGAGAAGCTGAAGACTGAAATAAGGAAGCCCTGCCATGTCAGGCAAGCAGCTCCATAAGGCAAACCATTATTCTGGACTTCAGAAGAGCTGTGGCAATCCCTTTTTCCCCCCACTTTCTTTTCATAACCATTAGAGATAAATTAATATCGAGGTAGGCCGACAGCTATTCTCCCACCCTCTTTTGCTATCTCGATGCTGTGGATAGCTTTGTGGTGCCAGATATCAGCTGCTGAAGAGGAAAGCCTATACTTTGGATGTCCCCATCAGAACAGGAAATGGGACTTTTGAAGACTTTATTATAACTTTGAACAGCAAATGGGGTTCAACTCCTCATGCTGCTCCAAAATGAAGGGAATGGGGAGGAGGGGAGCCAAACAAATAAGTGGAGGAAGGAAAGACGCCCTCAGCAAGTCATTCAGCTTTAACAACAAAAGGCAAAACACAGGTCAGAGCCTTGCCACGTGTCTGTTAACACAACCAATTGGTTGGTTCAGCCTGAAACATACTCCACTCCAGGCTTCCAACCTGCAGCACTCGGAGCTCTTTCAGCCAGACTCATTTGGGAGGAAAGGAGCAACAAAGGCAGGAAAGATTTCAATCATTCAATGAGCAAGTGTAGAGGACCTGCTGGGCTCCCTGTGCCTCACTAGGTGCCGCAAGGGAAAGGGCATTAATAGAAGGCATCTGCTCGCAGACTTATCACTATGTGGAAGCTCGGAGGTGATGAAGAACAACTCCTCCACTTTGCAGATGAGCAATCTTACTCCTTGGGAGCCACCAAGGAGACTCGTCTAACATCTCAGAAGGCGAGCTCTTTCCACTGTGGCACTGCACCGCTTCTCAGGATCCTCCCTGAGAATCCTCAGACATTCTACTCTTTGGCCAAGAATAAACCATTTGAAGTTTTTCATTCAGAAAATCCAAAAATGATAGGAGAAAATCTACCAACTCTTAAAGGGAGGAAGAAGAAGTGGTAGATCTAGAACATGGCAATCTGGTTCCAATTCTGCAACCAACTGGGTCTCCTAACTTCTCTGAGTTAAACTGGGATAACCTTTCTGGCTTATTCCTTGGAAGAACACACCAAGCTAGTGGCCCTACCATTTCCACAGGATTACAACGTAAATTCAAATAAGATCATGTGTGTGAAGAAAATGAGAAAAATGAGCAAGGCTGCATTTAGGAAACTGAAAAATTCCTTGAATGAAACCATGACAGCAAAGGCCCATCTCTTCCACACCGATAATCTACAGGGATTACTATATGGCAATGGGATGCAGAATAAAATCAAAAATGAGTATAATATAGAGGGCAGCTCTGAGGAGGATGGGGCACTGGGATAAATATGATGGAGACAGAGGGTAAAGGTTTTAAATGGCAAACTGATGGGTTTATATTTCACTGATCCACAGAAGTTTCTTGAGGAGTGACACAGTCAGACATGGACTTTAGCAATCTTAGCATCTGTGAGGAAAACATGAGTGAGGGGATAGACTGGAAGGAAGGCAATCAACACACCAATGAAAGGCTATGTCACCATGTCCTTTATCTTCCCTGCTCCTCCCTTACCGATTTCTATTTTTTTCTAAGTCTGGAAACAGTAATCAATCTTGGAAAGTTCATGATAATTGCTTATGACATTTCTGTCCAACAACACTCTTCCATAGCACCTTACTTTTCCATATATTGTCTTCCCCATTAGACTGTAAGCTGCTTGAGAAGCAGGGTCTCTTTTTGTATTTTTATCCTTTTCACTTAACATAGTGTCTGGCACTTACTGAGTGCTTAATAAGTGCTTTTTCTTTTGTGCATTCCTTATTGCAATAATCCAGGAGAAAGGTAATGAAGATCACATGAAACATGGCTATGAAAATGGAGGGAAGAAGATGGTTCTGAGACCTGAGGTGGAGGCAGGCCTGATAACTGATTAGAAATGAAAGCTGAAGAAGCACCATACTTTAATACTATTTGAAACCACTGCTCACTTGGCTGCCATTCTTACTGCTCATCCTTCTCCAAACATCATTCATGTCCCTCATCTTCTTTTCTTCCTTTTTTTCTTTCTTTTATTGCTACTCACTTTCACTTGGGTAGAGACCACCTGATAGTTAAGTCTTGGTGGGGCTAGACCAGCTTGGCCAAAAGGAGTCTAATGAGCCCTAAGTAGCAAGATATCTAGTCCACAATGGGAGGAACCAATATGAAGAAATGTCACAAGAGTTCTGAAGGCTTCTATATATTATTATATTAAGGGAAAGTCTACAAATTACGTACAAAATACACAAATTAACACATATAACAGTTGAGGGTTGTACTTGGCAGAAGGGCAGCCACTATCATTACTTTTGTTGTTAATAATTGCAGATGTTGATACAGGAATTACAAAACACTATATAAACATTTTCTCATTGATACCTAGAGATATTATCACCTCTATTTTTGAGATAAAGAAACTGAGACATCAAAGAGACGAATTACTTATTACCGGTCATATAGCTAATGGAGGAAAAAAAACCTCAAACCCCCTTTTCTTATTCCTTCTATTATATGATAATATATTCATCTTTATTTTGGTCTTTTGTTTGTTTCCTTCATCTGTACAAGGGGAAATGGGGGTAAAGAGTAATTAAGAGGAGAATCAAAGTGTGTGGATTAGTAAAGAGCTTTTGCATATTGCTGGCTGGTGACTTTCTACTTGCCTCTAAGAATATTGCTGTTCAGTCATCCAATTGTATCTAACTTTCTGTGATCCCATGGATCCCATTTTCCATTTCCTTCCTCAGTGTGTCGCCAGTTTACAGATGAAAAAATTAAGGCAAATAGGGGTTAAATGACTTGCCCAGGGTCACACAGCCAATAAGTGATGCTGAATTTAAACTCAGTTCTTCCTGACTCCAGGACTACCACTCTATTTACTGTAACACTCAGCTGCTCTACCTCTAAGAACAGCTCTATCCAGAGACATAATCTTTATTACTATTGAGAAGTATGTGCTCTAGATCATGGTTTTGTTTCCTTTGAAAAACCTGAAGAATCTTTTTCCTGCATCTCATTTATCCCAGAGCCTGGAGTCTAAAGCTAACTCTAAATAATCACAAATGTTTCCTTATCTCTTTGCTACCACTCCCTCCTATCCTTATCTCCCAACTCTGCTGGAGGAGGTACTCCCAGACTGGGAGCATCTTACACAGGTTAGTCAGAGTGGCTAGAATCAGAGACAGCGATCCTTCAATTTGAATCCTGCCTCAGACAATTATTAGCTGTGTGATCCTAGGGAATTTGCTTAACTTAATCTAAAATTTAATCTACAAAATGGAAATGATAATAATAGTACTTCCCTCACAGAACTATTATGAAGACCAAGTAAAAAATATATAAAAATATTTTGTAAACTTTAACAGGTTACAGGAATTCTAGTTATTGCTGTTGTTGTACCTTTCTAAGAAAAAGCATCAGAAGACCAGAGGTCCCTGGTCATTTCAGTGCTTCTATTTTTATAATCTCCATAAGAAGCAATGAATGTAAGCTACTCTGCTCAGAATGGGACCACTTCAGAACCACATCCTCTGAGTCAATCTGAGTGCTTTCACCTTGCCACCATGTCTTCCAACTCCTAGGTCTGATGTCCACTTGTTGAAAAGGAGAGGTTGGTACAAAGCCAGAGCTCAGGGAGAAGTTTCCTGAGGTGATTCTCTGATTCTGTGACTCATTCCTCTATTATCCATTCTTAAATCTTTACCAGAGCTAAAAGACGCAAAAGTAGACCAGGATAAGGGAAATTGAGGGGCCTTCTGGTAGGTTAAAAGAATCAGAGGGAAAATGCACAATTCCTCCAAAGAAAACATGCATGGAAGTTCTTAACCATATAGGATTATAGGATTTGGAGCCAGGCAGACCTTGACAATCATGCCCCCAACCCTTTTATTCTTTAAGTATGCAAACTGAGCCTGAGAGGAGGAGAATGACTTCATCTATCATTTACAAAGACTAAAAAAAGAAGAAGAAACCTTCCAGAATACTGTTTGGGGAGGACAGACAAAACCAATAGGCCACTCATTTGCTTGGGAATGATGACTCCAGGAGCTCTGGTTAAAAGGTTTCTAAATTGGCCACATACACTCCACTCTTTGTCCCCATCTAACCCAACCTTGGCTTAGATTTAGGTGGAAACCACCACTCAGTAAAAAACAATCAATCAAACCTCACTTATTTAGACTAATTGGGAAGGGAAGCCAGTCTCCACTAATGAAAAATATGAATTATAGAATATTTTTCAAGAAATTGTGGTTTTATTATTTTTCAAGTGCATTTATGCAAGCTAGGCAAATAGAGTTTGCCAAGTATGACTGAGGGCCTGATTTGAGGAATAGCTAAGAATTGTTTGTCACCATTTTATCAATTACATAAATGGAAGTATATACCCTGAAAGTTCTTAAAAAGAGATGTTCTCTTAAAAAGGCTAAACATTGACATTGCAAGAATATTTATGCCATTGATTTGCACGGCAACATTCAACAATTATGGCAAAGATAAATTTCAACCTACCTTAGGTCTAAATTAGAAGTCCCACATTGGTTAGGTTCAAATTAATGGATTTTTACTTCATTTGAAATAAATAGATATAGATAGATAGACAGATAGACAGATAGACAGATAGACAGATAGACAGATAGACAGATAGATAGATAGATAGATAGATAGATAGATAGATAGATAGATATAAAATTTGGAAGGAAAAAATAATTTCCTAGGAAAATTTCCTAACAACTTTCCTTAAAAAATATCCTAAAAAAATTTCAAACACCTATACCTCTTGTCCAGAAGTTATTGTCCCTTAATTTCTATCATTATTTCCTTTATTTGATGTACCCAAATGATTCTTTGGCTAAATGTTAATAAAAGAATCAGAAGGCACTAATCTCATTATCACCTTGTCAGTGGTTTCCCCCAACAGACTGTTGGTGGCTGTTAACTCCCTGTTACCACAGTCAATCAGAAACTTGTAAGGCACTCATCAGAGAAAGACCAAGTCCAGTAAGTCTATCTTTCCCTATCCCACTGATCTTTCACCACAGGAATATTCAATTCCTACTTATCCATCAATGTCTACATCAAGTTTCACCTCCTCTTTGAAGTCGACAAACAGCCCCAGGCACTTCACTAAGCCAAAGGAAATACTAGAGATTCCCATTCTACCCCTTCACCCAAGAAAGTTGATGATAAGTCATCAAGAAAAAGGATAAATTATGTTCAGGATGCCCTGTTTTATTGGGCAAGGATATTTCCTATTCTTGATGCAGTGCACAAAATATTCTTCCAAAGTCACATCTAACCATATCACATCTCAAAACAAAAACTTTCTATGGCTGTCTATTATTGCCTACAGGATAAGAGCCCTCCATCAATTTTTTTGTATCATGGACTCCATTGACAAACTGGTTAAACTTAGGAATAAAACCTCAGAATAATATTTTAAATACACGAAATAAAATAAATACTATCACACAGGAAACCAATTCTATTTAAACACATTTATCAAAATTATTTTTTTTAAATTTGTGGACCTCAGGCTAAAAACCCCTATCCTAGAGTTTAAGATAAAATAAAAATTGTTCATGTAAGAACTTCCACCAGCAGTCTCTCTAACTTGATTTGCCGCCACGTTTTCATTAACAATTTCCTTGATCTAAAAGTCACTGTCCCCCCATCCTTACCTTTTAGAATCCTTGGCTGCCCTTTGAGGCTCAGTTGCCCCCTACTCAGGCAGCTCTTCCTATTCTTCCATTCCTGTAACTAAAGGAATCTCTCCTCTCTCAAATACTCCTAGGAAGATGTTGGGACTTCTTTGTCCCCATCACTGCTTCATGTTATATCTATGTACATATAGGTATTAGAAAGACCACATGGCATAGAAGATATGGTGCTAGAATTGGAGGATCAAATCAGGTTCTATATACATATACATGTATATTATATGTATGCATATATATATATATGTATATACAAGTATACTAACTCTTTGGGGAAAATGCAATATAAATAGCAGTTATTACATTAAGCTGTGAAGCACAGTAAACAGAAGACTAAACAAGTTTTTCTGGACAAATCACTTAATTTTTTGAAAGCTCAGTTTGCTCATCTGTACAATGTGATAACACTTAAAGCAACTACCTACTCACTTCTTGTTAATAGTGCTCAAATGAGATCATCTGTATAAAGCACACTGCAAATTAAGGCATTAAATTACTATTAGCTATATTATCCTCAGGAAGCAGCTAGATGATGACATAATGCATGCAGCACTGGACCTGCAGTCAGGAAGGCCCGAGTTCAAATCCAGTCCCAGACATTTAATAGCTGTGTGACCCTTAGCAAACCACTTAATCCTGTTAACAGCTTCAGTTCCTCATCTGTAAAAATGAATTGGAGAAGGAAAAGGCAAATTACCCCAGTATTTATGCCAAGAAAATTCCATGGATATTATAGTCCATGAGGTCACATTGAGTTGGACATGCCTGAACAACATATCATGGTTATTATATTTTTTTATTATCAGAATGTAATCTCCCAAAGAACAGCTATTTCTTTTTTATTTAAATTTGTAAACTCACCACCTAGCAAAGTGTTTTGCAAATAGGTATGGGCCCTTAAACAACTGTTAATATGATTTGATGAATTGGAAAGTTTTTCATTAAAGTTGGGTTTTTTCCTCAAAATAAAAGCTTGAGGCTTAAAATGAGCAAGTTTGACTTCTCTAGAAGATTTATTTTTCAAGAAGACTTTATTCACCAATAAAGCCAAAAATAAAAGGAGGCACTGCTGTTTGTGTTATTATACACATGCATACACACACATATACATGTGTGGGTGGGCATTAATAATAATAATAGCTAGCTTTGGAAAATTGCAAATGTTGGAGGGAATATGAAAAAATTGGAATTCTAACGCACAGTTGATACAATTATGAACTGTCTAACCATTCTGGAGAGAAATTTGGAACTATTTATAAAATGATTCATATCCTTTGACCCAGCAATACTACCACTAAGTCTGTATCCAAAGAGATCAAAAGAAAAGGGAAAGGGAAAGAATTGGAAATTGAGGAGATGCCCATCAATTGAGAAATGGCTGAACACGTTGTGGTATATTGTGATGGAATATTATTGTGCAATAAGAAATGACACACACAAAGATTTACATGAACTGATGCAGACTGAAGTGAGAAGAACCAAGAGAGCACTGTCTAGAGTAACAACGATACTGTAACAACTGTGAATTTAGCAATTCTCAGCTAAGGATCAATACAATCAATGATCCAAAACAGTTCTGAAAGATTTATGATGGAAAATTCTATCTCCAGAAAAAGAACTAATAGAGTTTGAATGCAGATTAAAACACACTCTTTTTCACTTTATTATTGTTGATGTTTTTTGTTCTATGTTCTCTTTTGCAGCAAGGCTGACGTGGAAGTATTTTACATGACCACACATGTGCAATCTATATCAAATTGCTTGCTTTCTCAAGAACAGGGGACTAGAGGGAGAATTTAGAGAATTGGAAATTTTAAAAAATAAATATTAAAAATTTTGTTTTGAGAATTAATTTGAGAAAAATTAAATTAAATATTTTTAAATGATTTGAAACTATTTAGAAAATCAAAGTGGAAAAAAAAGTAACATACATACAATGCTTTAAGGTTTGCAAAACATTTTATGTATATTAACTTACTTAATTCTCAAACCTAGAAGGTAGTTGCAATTATTATTCCCATTTTACATATGAGAAAACTGAGAAACCAAGAAATTCCAATAAATGGCTAGTTCAAAGTCATACAACTAACTAAGTTTGAGGCAGGTCTTCCTGACTTCAAGTTCGGTATTCTATCCGTTGTGCCAACTAACAAATCACTTCTTGATTATAGGCTGTTTTATCTATGTCTTTGGCTCAACTCCATGAACCTGAAGGATGAATACTCTCACCATATGTTAAATGAACTCCCATCAACATACCTGAGCTGTTGGTGGAAGTGATGTTTTGTACAGGTTGGCCTGACAACAGCTCGGGTAGATTATCCCCGCCCCACTCCCAATCCTCAGTTATTTCAGCATTCCTGTGATCTTATTTCTGCTTGGTCTAATCATGATGGTCTGAAGGAAAAAATAATATCTAAGTAATTGGTTCACAGGCACTTTACCAACTTCTATCACTTTTCAGTGTGTTTTATCTGGGTAAATAATAACCTGATATGTAACACCTGATAAGTGAAACAAAAAATGGAAAATGTTTTAGAGAATTTTCTTTTAATGTCTTTATACTACTTTGAATGTATGAAAATTTTACATCAGAGTTTTTATTACTGTTGATTGCTGAACTGACAAGGGGAAAAAAATCTGAACTGGCACATTAATGAAATGTGATTTTTTAAGTACTATTTTTTAAGAACAAAGATGAAAACAAATTAAATGGTAAAAGAACTGCTCTGACTTAACTCTTTAAGGACTGGGTGCTGATTCCAGATACACATTGTTTCTTACTTTTTATGATTTCTTATCTGACTGAAAGTATTAATATCATCTCTTGAAGGCAGATATACAACTAGGGGTCAGTGCCTCTGACTCTGTCCATCTATCAATGACCAGCTGCTGCCTACCTCTTAAAATAAATCTGGATTTCACAACCAGGATCCCTGTAATGATTTGAAGAAGATATCATATATTTAGGATGGGACATGAGATAGCAAATAAACTCAGATTCAAGAAGAAGTTGGTTTGAATCCTCTATCAGACAATTATTAATTATGTGATGATGGTCAAGTTGCTTAATCCCTCTGAGACTCAGTTTTTTCATCTGCAAAATAGGGAGAGTTATAACACTGGCTTCATGGGTTTGTTATAAGAATCAACTGAGATAACATATATGTGAAGGATCAACTGAGATGACATATATGTGAAGGATCAACTGAGATGACATATATGTGAAGGATCAACTGAGATGACATATATATGAAATGCAAATCTTAAAATGCTTTGTAAATGTAAGACATTATTATTGCCTAGGATACTCAAATATTCAAAAATATGACCTCACTGTTTGGAAGGTACCTCCAATTATGCAGCTCACAGCACATCCAGTGTAATTTGTGTCTTCCCATTCAGTCATCATTAGGACTCCATCTAATAGTCTGAAGACCTTCTTCACTTTTTCCTGACACTATGAGAGTACCAGAAGAAGGCAACAGTGTACCTGTCATCTACAGCTCTCCCCAAGAAGTTTATCCATATTGTCCATGGAATTACTTAGGACGTAATCTCAGCATTATCCCATGGCCCTCAATAGTGTTCTTCATCTAGTAATAAGGATTAATTTAACAAATTTCTTTATCTTCTCCTGCCTGCAAGAGGCAAGGGTCTCCTAACTGGTCTCCCAGTCCAGAAGCAACTAGGTAGCATAGTGAATAGAGTGCTCAACCTGGAGTTTCAAATACAGCCTTCAGACACTTACTAGCTGTTATCTATTCAAAGCATGTTAACTTCTATTTGCCTCAGTTTCCTCAGGGTTGTTCTGAGGTCTAAATGAGATAATATTTGTAAAGTGGTTAGCACAGTATTTGTTACATAACAGGTGCTCAATAAATGCTAAGTTCTCATGCCTGCTTTTACATTCAATGTCACACTATGATTTTTTGGTCCAAGTAAATGAAGAAAACCCAGTCTCAAACAGATAAGTAGTTGGAAAAGGAAAGAAGAAATTAATAGGCAAATAATGTCATTATTATCATGAAAATAATTTTGACCTCATGAGTGACTTCCTGAAAGAATCTTGGGGACCCCCCCCAAAGTCTGTGGACCATACTTTAAGAACTTCGATTGCCAATCAGTTGCTATGTATTGATTCTAAGGATTTAAATCAATGATCCCATGATGTTGAAGGAACTCAGAATTTCAAACTTTGTCATTCTTACCTCTTTAAAATCTTTTGTTGCCTCAACTATTGCCTCAAGACAAAATATTAACTGTTTAGAACTAAAGATCTTTTCTACAACCCCCATGCCCTTTCAGGGTTTCCCCAAAAGACTTAAACTGCTTCTTTTAAATACTACACTTGACTAGTATGACATCCTGATGTTGCCTCTGACTTTGGTCTAGCCCCTGACTCAACAGCATCAACTTCATCAGCCCTATTTAGGCCTCCTGCCAATGAGTCTGTCCATTTCACTATCCTACCAGAATAAAACCCAATTTTCAATCTTCCTAAGAACACGATGATATAATGGAAAAGACACTGAATTTGCATCTCCATTTCAATTCTCACTCTGAATTTCAGTTTTGACACCTGTAAGAATTTAGGCAAACTATTTCACATTTTGGGGCCTTAGTTTTGTCTGCCTTAAAATAATGTCCTTGGATTCAATGATCTTTGAGGTCCCTTCTAGTCCTACTATCCCACAGATATGGCTCTGAGCTTGTCTGTTCCAGGGAGGAGCCCTAACTTCCTTTCTTGCTCATGCTCTATTTTGGCCCCAAATCTCCATTCCCAACAAAAGTAATCCCCCCTGCTCCTCTGTCTCCAGCTCAAAATTTCCTGTGTAACTGTTTCTTGGACAGAAACTAAAAAGAGCAGGCATTTGCACAGCCCCAGGCCACCCTAACACAGTACTTTATATTAAACTAATGCACATATGTTTATTGAACCGCTATCCATATACTAGACGTCCAGTTTCATTTCTCCCTAGCCATTCCCAACACCTAGCCTTCCAGCTCTGGTAGGTAAGGAGCACTCCTAACCATCTTAGGCAGATGCCTTGTTTTCCTTAATAAGGGAACCGATAAACAAATGCATTTGGTTGAGAGGGAAGAATATGACACCTAAGGGATTGGTTGTTTTTTTCATCCTGGAACATTTTCATTATATTGAGTCAATAAGTTTCTGACTATATGGCCAATGCTTTATGAGATGCTTTGGAAATTACATAAGAAAGGTAGCACATGGTCCCCACATTTAAGGAACTGTTGGTTTATTATTGTTGCTATTGTAGAATTTATATGGCATTTTAATATTTGCAAAGAGTTTTATATCCTCACAACAATCCTGGAAGTTAGATGCTGTTATTATCCTCATATTACAGATAAAGAAACTGAGGCAGGTAGTGGCCAAGTGACTTTTGGAGGGTTACACAGCTAGTAAGTTTCTGAGGCAGGATTTGAACTCAGCTTCTTGGTTCCAAATCCAAACACATTCTATCCCTATCACCTAGCTATCTCATAGTTTAGATGAAAGATGGTTTTGCTCTGTATATCTCCCTTAGGATCTAACGGAGTCCATCCTATATGTGTATGTGTGTGTGTATATATACGTGTATGTATGTATGTGTAACGATGTATATATATGTGTGTGTGTGTACTTATGTATTGTATAGGGGTGTACATGTGTATATATACATACATATACACATAAATATATGTATGTATATATACACATACACAAACAGAGAAAGAGAGAGACTTGATAAATGTTTCCCAAAGTGAATGAATTAATGTGGAGATAAAGATTTAACTGTTTGAAATAGAAAACAATGATTTGGTCTACAGTAAACGCAAATCTGGCCTCCGACACTTACTACCTGTGTGACCCTGAGCAAGTCATTGTTTGCCTCAATATCCTCATCTATAAAATGAGCTGGAGAAGAAAATGACAAACTGCCCCAATATCTTTGCTTGGATAAAACTTCAAAAATGGTCACAACGAATTGGACATGACTGAACAACAGGAAAAGAATAAATGCACATAGTAGGAACTTAATATTTAAGTGAATTTGTTCAGAGTCATGTATGGATGTATAATCTAAAATTAACTAATTAATTAAAATCTAGGAAGGTAGAAGTTTCTTGTCCTAGAAACATATGCATAGTTCTAAAGAGCCCATGAAACCCCCCAGGGAGTGACTTACTTATTCTTCTGTCTTACCTGACATAGGTGGCTTAAGGTTCAAAACCAGGCAGGACTGTGGGGTCTGGCCAGTGAAAGTCCAAAATCTCCCCCATGTCACGTGAGTTCACTCCTTGCCCATCCTCCACCCTCCTTTCCAGCCATTTTCAAACTTGGAGGCTTCCTCCCACAATGCCTCAGCTCCAAGCCTCTCCAACTCAGCACCCTGTCTGTTTGATTAGGACTTAGTCTCTGTTGACAGATTTTATCTTTGGAAATGCCCCTAGCTGTGCCAAAAGGATCAAGTTAAGCAAAGGATTAAACCAACCCTCTCTCATCTAATACCTTCCCACTGGCACCCAGTCCTGAGAGGGAGCATGAAATAAATTCCAAGAAAACGTCCCTCCACAAATCCATGCCAAAGTAACCCCTGGTAATCCCTCAGTGAAAGAAGCCAACAGTCAGCACCCAATCCCCTGACAACTTTGTGCTTTTTAAAAGGAAGCTCTCTATTCTTGAAGAGAACACTTATCTCTTCTTCAAGGGCCCAAGGAAACAAATCAGCCCCAAAAAGTTCCTACAACCTTCCTGGCCACATGGCAACCTTGCCAAGAGCAAGGGATCACCTGGATGATCCTTCCTGCAGACCCGGGTCAGGATTTTAGAAGCTTCCCCAGAGACATTCTTGCTCCTATTGCCAGTGTCTCCCGACAATATTTTTTCCACTGCTTCATTCACCTCAGCTAACCTCCTTGATGATGGAAATAGTTTGATCTTTATTTTTTTTGTTCACTTCACAACATCATAGACAGTACTCGATAACCGAGTGACTGATCAGCCAAAATCTCCCTTTGTTGTCAAAACCCAGCATACATTAACCTTGTAATATTGTGTGTGGCTGTGATTGCCACACCTCAGGACACTAAGATTGTCACCAAAACCCCCAAGGGGAAGAAATGAAGGTGGTGGCTACCTTATGATACACTTAGAAGGTTAATGTAAAACATCTCCTCATTCTTTGGCTTAGAAAAAGTCATATTTTTGTGGGCAGATAATGATAAACACTAAAATCTCTCTCAGGGCAGGATACGAGGCTGGGCCTGCAGGAAGGAATATTCACCTTACCAAGTTCAAATCTGGCTTCAGATACTTAACTAGCAGTGTTGGGAAAATCACTTCACCCTGTTTGCCTCAGTTTCCTCATCTGTAAAAAGTAAGCTGGAGAAAGAAATGACAAATCCTTCCGGTATCCTTGCCAAGAAAATCCCAAATGGGGTCATGAAGAATTATATATGATTGAAAATGACTGAATAACACCACTAGAAGTCCTCCTCCACTATTTCATCATAGTATGGAAGTGAACCTGGAATGGCAAGATTTATGACAATGGATCCCGCTCTTTGACAGGTCCTTCAACGTCAGAAAAGACATTCATTACCAGAAGACCAACCACAAGGTAATGACTTTCTTGTTGTTGCTTGGTCAAGATAACTCCTTATATTGTATAGACTTACAACAGAGACTGGTAGTCAGATTCTAGGAACATTGATCTTGAACCTCACAGCTATCAAAGATATGCAAAACAATTTGCAAATCTTAAAGTGCTATATCAATATAAGCTGTTATTAGCAATATCATTAGTAACTGTTAGCAGAGGGAACACTCAGGGAACGAAATAAAGGACCTCTTAGTTCAATTCACTCTTCTGGCTTCTGGTCCTCCTCTCCAGAAACCTTAGCTACCCCTACTTTCCAGCTCTCCTTACTATCTTCCCCTATTAGAAAGTCTGTTCCTTGACAATGGAAACTATCTTTTTGTATCATATTTTTATTCTCAGATTTTAGCATAGTGCCTGACTCACAGTAATCCCTTAATAAATTCTCTATCTTTTAAACTAATTAAGAAATAACAAGTAGACTTTTTGTTTTTATCCAATTCCATTGGTGACACAGTCACATGGATGCATGCTGTTTCCATTCCCAACTCTCTACTGAAGCTTTGAACAAGAGTCCTGGGGGTCTCTATATCTCTTACTACTCTACATCACTAATTCTGGCTGAATTGAGGACCTAGTTTGTGATATTTGCCCCGAGTACAAAAATTTTGAGTTGATTCCAATTCTTAGACTATCATATATCAAGTATATATGAAAGTATCGCTTATTTATATGGGCATCCAAAAACAAAAGTGAAAACGGTCTTTGACCCCAAGGATCTTATAATCTATGTGGATGTTTATAATGAATCAACAGAGCTTCAAGGGACCCCTACAGAATGAGGAACCTCAAAATTGGAAGAGACCCCAGTAGACAGCTAGTCCAAAACCTCATCTCACAAATAAGGAAACTTAGGCTCAGTAAAATTAAGTGATTTTGCAAGGCCATACACCTATATAATGGTAAAGTTTATAGGGGTCTGAATTTTTATTCTACAATATTAACTAGGTGAAATATTACTAGAACATTTTGAGATTTTTTAATTCTGCTTACAACTCCAAGAAGCATATTTCAGGTGTGAGCACATTATTCTTGATTAGGCTAACAGCTCCTCTGTTTGCCAATCTAACTATGAAAGACGCTTTGATAGTTCCTATCAAAGAAAAGGTTAAATAAGTCAAAAGAGGAATTCTAGAAAAAAACCATACTTTGCTCCACTCCAGACACTTGGAATATCACTAAATTAAAAAAAAAAAAGTTTGCCAATCCTTGGGGGTCATACCACTGGCTTACCCAAAGTCACGGCTTTTAACTTTTAACTCTCTCAGTCACATGAGATTTGGAGGCAAGACTGTTCACATCACAGTACCACCAAAAAATTAAAATCTTTTCATTGCCTGCAGATTTTATGCCTCAGGGCAGTATCTCAAGAGCTTTATTTAACACTTAATAAGATAGTCTTGCCTTGCCTCTGTGGATCTGCTTGAGATGGCACATCAAAAATCTGGTCTCTGAAACTCCATTTAAGGCCCTAGATAAAGAGATCATAGCCTCAAAAAACTGGCACACAACTTCCTAAAAGTTAGGACTTAAAAAATAAGCACTTAGGAAAAATAGTAAGGATTTGTTTAAAGATGGACAGAATGAGATAAAGTAAATCAGTAGATCAAGTGAAGGCAGGTGTGTTGACTCCAGGGTCAGCCCTGACTCCAGCAGGGACCTTGGGGAACAAGCCACCAAAAAAGCAGTTATTACAGAGCTTGGAAAAACTCTGCAATGCTGAGCCAATGCCAGGAAATCCTGGATAACCCAAATCCAGCTCTCCATGTTTGTTTGGTTGTTTTCATATACACTCATTTTTTTCCTTTTAACTCAAACAACAGTGTGAATCACTAGAGCTAATTTCCAAAAAGAAAGTGCCTCCCCCTCAAGGAGCTTACACTCTATCAGAATGAACATGTTCACAGTTAAGTTCCTGCAAAACATATACAAAGTAAATTTAATGTGATTTTAAGGGAGAGAGACAAGCAGTTGGGAGAAGATTTTACAGGAGGAAGTGTGGTACTTGAGTTGACTTTTGAAGGACACTAGGGATTTTTGCAGGTGGAGGTAAAGAGAGAGAGAGCTTTCCAGGCATGGGAAAAAAAGACCTGCAAATAAACCAACACAGTGCTTTGTTAGCCATCTTAAAATGGCAGGCCTTAAATTTCTAGCCTCTTACTCTTTTGAGATCTCAAAGCCTGTTTATATATTCATATATCTTCCTGACACCCCTTTGAAGAAGGCAGACGCAGCTGGCTTATAATGCAGTCAAACTGGAGTCAGGAACACCTAAGATTAAATTCAGCTTCAGACATTTACTAGCTGTGTGATCTGGGCAAGTCACTTAATCTGTTTGCCTCAGTTTCCTCAACTGTAAAATGGGGAGAATAATAGCACCCACTTCTTAGAGTTGTTGCGAAGATCAAATGAAATATTTGCAAAAATTGCTTAGCACACACAATATCTGGCATAGAATGGATGTTATATAAAGGTTTATTCCCTTTCCCCCTTCTCATTCCTAAAGGAATAAAGGTCAGTTTTATTCTGGTTAGCCTATTATATTTCTACTGGGGGACACATTGTTAATCATTTCAGTAAAGAGGAGAATTTATTTCCCAAGAATAGATAATATATTACTAAGAAGACCCAGTGTTAGACACAGTGAAAAAGAAACAAAGAAAAAGAGAGAGAGAGAGAGAGAGAGGGAGGAAGGAAGGAAGGAAGAAGAGAAAAAGAAAAAGAGAAAGAAAGAAAAAAATTGTATACACACATATATTTATATATACACACACACAGAGGCATTTGGTATTTAGAGAAAGGATAAGAAAATGAGCCTCAGAAGATAATATCCAAAAACAGCTGTATTCTCCTCAGTGTTTAGAAACCAGGGAGAAATAAAACAGAAAGCAAGAAGAACATGGATGAATTTTAAAGGCTCATTCCATCCTAGTTTTTCACCCAAAGAAAATGGGAAGGGAAATAAGAATATAGATAGATTGTAGAGTTTTTGGAGGGTGGGGGAGACGGTTAATAAAATAGCAGAAAAAGGTGATCCAACCAAGTACACATAAATTTAGCTGGCCGATCAAGATAAGGTTCCTTATATGAGGCTACTGAGGAAAATAAATCACTGTGTGGTAAAAGGGGACAGACTTGTTGTGAATTAATAATAGGTCAATGACCAGATCAGACGGGGCAAATCACTCTCTCTTATAAGTTAATAAACTCAATGTGTAAATCGAAGTCAGGCTTCCCAGCTGGATTCAAACTTAGCATTCAGTCAGCCCTACTCCATTTTAAAATCAGAAGCCTACAAAGGCACAAGAAAGACCAACATGCATCAGTGTTACCCCTCCCCAAAAGGACCATATGCTTTCCCCCAAGACACATTAGTGAATGACACAGAATAATGTTCTAATGTGTTAGCTTCCCAAGGGATCTCACAAAGAAAAGGAAGAGAATAGGGGAGTAGATTATTTATAATCAACCAACAAACATTTTTGAGCAGATGAATGATATTGGGAAGGTAGAAAGGAAATATACAAAGCACATGATATGAGTCCTGCCTTCAAGGAACTTAAAACCCATATTACAAAGAAAAAAATAAGTGATAATATTTTGCACATACAAATAGATCTGGGATTTCATTAATGTGGCCACCCTACTTATCAATGAACACCAAAACCCAACCACTTTTGCCAGTCTTACACATATTCATACAAGATGATATATAAGTCCAGACAAAGACTATTATAAGAAATTCATTGTGAAGTGGGTGGTCCTGAAGGGCTTCAAGGAAGTAGAACTTATACTGAATCTCAGATGATGACGAGTAAGATTCCAATAGGTAGAGAGTCAAGGGGGAAGGCATTACAAGCAAAGAAAATGATATGGAATCCATAGCAAGCATTTATTTATGCCTCACATGCTGTTGAACATAGAACAGGGGATCAATAAATGCCTGGTGATCCATTCATCCATAGATTGATTTACTAACCTGGCATTCATATTTATGGGGGGTCTGGCAATTGCTATAATCTCCCACCAAAAACAACCTGTTGCTTTTGAAAAAGCCCTCCCACTGGCCTACATAAGTAGAAGCAATTTTGTCCCTAGGAGAGCTCTAAAGATAGAAAGGAACATAAAAACATAGCAGTCTATGACCTACAAATTCTTTTAGCCAGAACAAACCCATCAGTGCTTATGAGACTGAACCTAAACACTGAGTATAGTAACATTTCACCTCTTTATGTACTCCAGCCTGCTGCTCAGTGGAGTGATACCTTGGACAGCATTTCTGACAAATGGTCATCCAATCTCTGTTTGAACACTCTCATGAGAAGCTGACCACTCCATGAAGTAGCCTGTTTCACTGTGGGGCAATGATGGTTGGTTGTTGTCCATAGTACCTGAAGAGGACCAAGATGACATCACTATGTTGGAGGTCAAGTTACAGTGTGTCAGATTCTGGCTGATCAGACTCAGAAGGATCTACCTCAGGTCAGACATAAATGTGAACATTTGGAGTAGAGATGTCTCTAAATGTGTGTGGTTGGTGTTTCTTTTGAGCTACTGCTCAATGATAATCAGTGGATAATCCTTTTTATGTTGAACCAGATTATGCCTCCTTAGGATATCATTTCAATAAACTTTTACTAACTTCCACCCATTGGCACTTATTCCACCTTCAAAGGAACCCAGAAGAAATATATTCCTTTTTGTATATGACAGTAATTCAAATATTACATGGGAACATGTCATGTTCCCATCCTTCACCAAAGTCTTTTCTTCTCCAAAGTAAATTTATCTAAGTAGTTACCTTCAACAGCTCCTAATATTAAATAGGATTGAGTCCCTTCACAATCTTGTTCTCTCTCCACTGGGCACAATACAATCTGTTCACGACTTTCTCCATACTCTACATGTGGCATAATATGTAATAATTATGATTACATGAGATCTAGACAATATATTTTTATTAACAAATCCTCAAAGTCTTCACTTTTTTAGCATGCTGGGAGAAAAGTATGAGATATGTGATGAAAAGAATGCCAAATTTGGAATCGAAGAGTCAAAAAATCCTAGGTCTGGATCTTTCCTTGGATACCTATTAGTTTTGTGACCACTGACAAGTTACTTAGCATCCATGGGCCTCAGTTTCCCCATCTGTAAAATAAGGATGCAGCAGCAAAATGCTTCAGTAATCCTTTCCAGTTCTAAATTTATCCCAAAATCATTCTTCCTCATCTTTGCCTCTTGCCTTCCATCATTTTCTTAAAGTCCCAGCAAAATCCTACCTAACAAGAAGTCCTTCCTAATTCCTCTTAATGCCAGAGCTTTTCCCTGTTTCCTTGTGCATAACAGTTTTTACACTGTTCCATTAGACTGTGAGCTCTTTGAGATTAGAAACTGTCTTTTTTCTTTCTTTGAATCCCTAGCACTTAACACAGAGCCAGGCTCCACTCAAATGTTCCTACGGACTATTTGTGCCCAACCTGTAGCAGAGCCCTCTGAGCTCATATTGGTCTGATCAGCCAGTTAGACAAAATGTACCTTGCTGCTGATACAGTAATGTCACATAAAGGGCTAGCTCATCAGCCGATTGTGGCCTTCCTGACACTGCTTAATTGATATCTAATCAAAAAAGTTTTCATTTGTGTTGGTTTTGGGATTTTTTTATGAGCACACTAATTAAGCTAACCAATTAAGATTTCTGGCTACCTGTCCAAAGCTAGAAAATGCTCAGGTTAACCTAGATTTGTAAAAGTAAATCAATTTTCACAAAAATCACCGACTTCAAAATAATGGTCCAATAGAGGATCACATATTTAGAGCTCAAAGAAGTCGTTGAATCCCCTCCTTGTTTTCCAAATGAAAGAGGTGAAGTCCAAGGTTATACAAATATTATTTAGCAAATCTGGGTTCTGACTCAGATCAATCACTGTTCTTCCTACAGCACACTGTTTTTCAGTTATGCAGACTCTGAGTCAGAAGTGAGAACTCTCCAAGTAGAACCATTTCTGGAGAATAATTCCACTTGTCAAATACCAGCATTATCATTGACTTGATCAAGGTTAATCAGTGACCAGCACTAAGACTCTAAATGTGTGCTTTGGTACAAACTAAACTTTATTAAACTAGTTTGGGACGACTTTTGTACCACTGCTAAAAATGAAAAGAATGCAATTTGTGATTAATAAGCTTCACTACTGTCATTAAAAAACATGTGTCCCAAACACACATGAATATCTGATGGCATGGTCCACTACAAAAAAAAATTGGATACCTAGCACTAAGTCCTAGAAAGGCAGCATGGCACAAAGGAAATCACATTAGATCTGGAGTCTTAGAGGTTGAGTTCAAATACCAGCTTCATTATCACTTCTTGTTGTTCAGTTGTTTCATGATCCCATCTGGAGTTTTTGTGGCAAAGATACTGGAGTGGTTTGCCATTTTCTTCTCCAACTCATTTTTATAAATGAGAAAACTGAGGTAAAGAGGGTTAAATGATTTGCCCAGAGTCACACAGCTAAGAAATGTCTAAAGCCAGATTTGAACTCAGGAAGATGAGTTTTCCTGACTCCATTCTCAGTGTTCTATGCACTGTCTCTGAGATCTTTAGGCCTCTTTTGTCTCATTTACAAAATGAAAGGGTTGGGCTAGATAATTTCTAAGGTCCCATTCATCTCTAAAACCTGTGACTCTCCTTTATGTCCTCCCTGAGTCACCCCCTTTCTGTGTTATCCCAGGCAGGTCCTGTAACTTCTCAGTGCTCCCAGTTAATTCTCTAAGACAGTTAGTTGTTAACCATTTTTATGTTACAGATACCTTTGGAAGGTTGGCAAAACCTAGAGACTCCTTCTTAGTATGATGTTTTTACAAAGGAAATCAATTATCCTAAAATGTAGTTATCAAAAAAAATTTTTAGCAAGTCCACAAATCCCCATGTTAAGAACTCCTGCTATAATATAATCTGTAGAACAGTGAATTGTCAGAAAAGGGAATTACTTAAATCAATGAAATCACAGGTCTGGACAAAAAAAAATCACTTTCCACTGATCTATGCTTCCTCTGTACATTAATAACATTTGTAATCAATGCCACTACAATTTAATCACTTTATTCTCTCTGTTTTTTGTTTGTCTACTATCCCAAATCATATTTGAAGGTACTTGACTTTAGGGACATATCTGATATTTCTCTTCTCTTTCCCCAGTAGTACTGAACATACATTAGGTACTCAATAAATACTCTTTGGTTGACAGGAGAGGAGATGCTTTTGCCATTAATCCTAGGAAAGCAGCTTGGGAAGGAGAAGTTCCATCATTTCTGGAGCCTTCAGAAGCCACCAACATGGCCGCTCAGTATACGCTTGGAATCAGTAAAGATAAGGCTCCTGACGTGGTCCCTCCTAACATACTGGTAACAAAAGACAATAACTTCCCCTTTTACAGTGGAGCTGTACAGACCTCTCTCAAATCTTCCCTGG
>JAJPUD010001517.1:149758-184831 GCA_023553655.1 Myrmecobius fasciatus | reverse complement strand
ACGGAAGAGAATTTGGAAAAGTTCACAACGTGGCGGGACCAAACCCAAAATAACTCTGTTAATTACCCGTTAAGGACTCCTGACAGCCAACCTCTAGAGAAGCATTTGTCCTCCCAGTGTTTTTTAAAAAACATGCCATCTTTCACCACTCCGTTTATACTTTCCACAAAGATACAGCATGATTAATGTAGGAAAAATAAATATTAAAAGCCTTACTATGGGCCAAATTAAGAAGAGCACTTGATAAAATGGGCCCTCTTCTTGTGAGTAATTTGAAAGAATAACTGTTTTTCATTACAACTTCAGCTCCCAGCAGGTCATACATAAACCAGGCCAGCTGCAGTTCAAACAAAAGTCCAACAGGGACCAGCTCAAGGTGTGGATAAATCACAATCATAATGCAAGGACCAGGTTTCCTTCTTCTCTCCCCCCTTTAATAAATTAGACTTGACCTGAAGCTCCTAGAAAGTTAATTTATAACAGCTAAATTTATTTTTTTCCTCACATCATAACTTGCCTTCCTTTTTTTGAAAAATTTAAACCATTATGACAAATGGAGATTTATTATATACCATAAACACATGTGCCTGGAGCTCGGGTATTTAGTCCAGATATTCCAAAAGGCAGTAAGCTTTTAGTGGAATCAAGGAATGCCATGGGATTTCTCTGATAAAGATAAAATGCATACACATGCTCTAAGACTACTCATGGTGGATCATAGGCATAGCAAGTAGTCAATGATTTCTAGGGATGGAGGTAAATATCAGAAATTAAAGGATGACTCCAACTATATGGTCAAATAGTTACCAAAGGTCAGTCCTTTCAACCTGTCCTGAAACAATCAGAACATCTAATTAATAAAGAACAAAGAAAACTATCCTTCTCAGCTTCTCTTTCTACCTACTCATGCTATTTTCTGGTTTCTTCCTGAATAATAATAATTATTGTTCTTTTTATTCCTCAACTATGTAGACCCATCTTGCAGAGTAGATTTGAAGAATTACGGTCAATAAACAAGGACATGGAGAAGGTAAAAGGCATGGTGGAAGAAAGCCAACCTAGAAATCAGGAAGCTTTGAATTCAAATTCCACCTCTGACACATTAGCTGTATGACCCAGGGCAAACTACTTAACCTCCCAAGTGTTCAGAGCAGTTCTTGGTAGTGGGAGTTCACTCATCTGGGAATTCTTTCTATCAATGAAATACACAAGTCCAGTCCCCATCACTATTCTTTTGGAAGAGCTAAACTGGGATCCTAACTCCTGGCTTTTCTTCCCACCTCCCTTCACTGGGGCACCCCGAGTTGATTTCTACCATCTCCAAATTCTTGTAATACAACATCAAGCACAGACTCTAGTGGTCTCCCACCTCTTGTTTCCATCTCCCTAACCAGAAAGCAAGCTCCTTGAGGACAAAAATCAGATCTATTTTGTCATTCATTTTTCACAGTGCTAGACCAGACCAGGCTCTTGAATTCTTGTCTTCTTCTGGATCTCTATTTTTTAAAAGGAAGTATGGGAAATAAATGGCCATTATGGAATGAATAAATTTCTGGACTACAAGGAGCTTACCTCAAGGATTTACCAAGCTCCAAATTCCATCATGGAGCACTAGAAACCAAGCATTCCATGACCACTCCTGTAACTCAAAGAATCACAGAATGTACGAGTTAGCAGGGACTTCAGAATGATTGAATACGTGAGTGAAAAGCACTAAATAAGCACTTTTTTTTATTCCAGACAGGACACTAAGTTCTAGGAATACAAAGTCCAGTGCAACTGGGTGCGTGACAATAATAGAGAAAATTCAGACAAGTAACTTCCTATTTTAACGAATTACTATAACTGTCTAGGCACAAAAGTACAGATTTTTTTCTGTACTGCTGAAGGAGTACAAAGGCCACCAGCAACAAATTTTTAAAATTAGTCTTTTTTAAATCATCATTTTAATTTTTTCACATATTCTCTATTTTGGTGTTCCAGGGCACAATCCTAGTTATGACTCCTTTCCTCTGACATTTCCTTTGTCATCCTATTCATCCTCCACAGCTAGGTCAGAACTTCTTAAACTTTTTCCACTCCCAACCCCTATTTGCCTGAGAAATTTTTTATGCGACCTAAGGTATATAGGTATGTAAAATAGATATACAAATCAAACATTTACTGATAACAAACCATAATTTCATAACTCTCTCCACATTCAGTTATGTGACCCCATATGAAGTCATGAGCCACAGTTTAAAAAGCTTTGTTCTAGGTTCTAAATGCCCTTCCTATGAGGCCTGAGAATAAATATAACATCCCAGCTGTACTCAGAGCATCGTCTAATTAGTAATTTCATCACTCTGTATACTCAAAAGCCTAAAACTGCATTAGTTCTTCTGGCTGCCACATCACACTGTTGACTCATATTGAAAGTGGAGTCCACTAAACCCCTAGATATTTTTTATACAGACAGCACATTTCTACCATATCCTGTATTTCTATAGATGATTTTTTGTTCCTTCCCCAAGACTGTGAATGAAAATCAGGATAGATTTCCCTGGGTCTCATTCATAGAAAAGGATTACTTATGAACAATAATGGACATGTATGTCAGTCATTCTATACTATTCTAAAATCCTGAGGTCTCAGAATCATGCTTTGTTACACAATTACACAATTGTGTATATTACACAATTACAAAATACACAGGAAAATATTCATATTTTATTTTCAAAAAACAAATTCACCAGCTGCATGGTCTACTTCATGAAAAGTTTTCCTTTTACCACGAAAAATATCATAGAAGAGGAGAGGAGTTCTTTCCCATTCAAAGAGTTAATAGTGGAGGGAAATATTTATCACGTCCCAACTCCCTAACTGGAATTCCAAATACACATTTTTTTAGACCTGATCAATGTACTGACGTATTTTCTTTGGCTATATATATATTTGTTATAAGGAGAGGTTCTACTGTGGGGGTGAAGGGAAAAGGGAAGAAGACAATGGGGATTCATAATTCAAAAAAAGATCATCAATAAAACATTTTTTAAAACTCTAAATTAATTCCTATAGCAAATATTATAAATGGCAGTTAGGTTCCCAGACTAGCCCACATTGTCTATTTAATCTAGTTCGGAGCTGAAATACTATTATTTTAATAAACAAGAAACATAATCATCATTTATGATATGATTCTTATGGGAAAATTTTTTCCTAGCTCCCAAAATCAACTTACAAATGAATTTTGAAATATATGTCAGTTGTAACTTGGGGGACTGTCTAGGTAATAGCCATAGCTGCTTTTTTTTTCCCACTCTTCTACTCCCCAAACAGATCCATCAGAATAAATCCTAATTGCTAGGCAGAGTTACACACCTCCCCCCCACACAGACCAACACCCCTCTTGGCCACCCCATATGCATACATATACTCCATTTTCTTTCTTTTTCTACAGTTAAACTTGTGATCTGAGCTTCCAAGGGGCCTTCCCTGCACTGCCCTTTTTGATGTTGGCTCCTAGTGTGAGACTGTGTTTAGACAGTGGTGGGGTGGGACCAATTTAAATATGCCAGAGAGCCCAGTCCCCCATGGAGAAACACATAGAGGGGACCCTGTATAAGTATTAGTAAGTTCCTGCCACTGAAGGGAGTGGGAATCTAGAAGAACTATAGATCATCAGGGACATCTGGGTTTACCATCATATTTTATAGACAAAATTACATCCCAGAAAGAGAAAAAGAGAGAAGAGAGAGGAGGTGTATAGGGAGGAAGGAAAAGAAATATTCAAGTTTTGAAATATATCAATGCCCAGGAATAGAAAATGAGAAAAAAATAAAGAAAAACCTTTGGAGAGTTTAAAAAACACAAAATAAAATGTCTATGTAATTTCAGAATATTGGAGTAAATAATATTTCTGATGTCCCCACAGAGAATCAAGTCCATCCAGAAAAACAAATACAAAAATGCACCCGTTAATACTAGACTAGCAAATTAGCTGAAATGCACAGAGAGATTCCAAAATCAGATGAGAGCTAAGTTATGAAATGGGATTACTCTTACCACTCCCAGTGCCCTAACTTATAGAGCTCTTCCTTTTCTTTATTTTTTGGAAATCATATCCATTATTTTGAAAAACCTCATTTGAAATCCTAAAGAAAGAATGAAACACAGTCTTGTGGTATTCCAAAGTAATATCTCTTGTTTATAACCATATAAATTTCGTCCCCTGGCTCTACAGGGCTTATATAATAGAATAGAGTTATTTTAACAGTGCCCTGTTAAAGAAGAAGCAAAATGTTCAACTCATTTTCTCCAGTGGGAGGGATGCATGGCCTCGTGTGAGAGAGGAACATGCCTAAGTTATTACTGCAGGAAAGCCATCTGTCAAAGCCTGCTCATTCTGGCATGGCAAATACCACTGGTGAGATCACAGAGTCAGATTCTGCTTGCAATTACTGGTGAAGGACCTTGGATACAGGCAGCCTGCTATCAATTATTACCCTGGCCTCAGACACTTGGACTTGTCAAGTTCTCCGCGTCTCCTGTTTTGTAACAGTAAGAAAAAGGCTCCTCATGACTGATTCTTGGAAGTTTTTCATGTGTTGTGTCACTCCTCGGTGTCATTAACAATTCAATTAAAATTTCACAGCCCACGTTGGGCAGATAAAGACCAGGTGGGAGGGAGAGAGGGCCCCCATTGGAGGAGGAGGAGGAGGAGGAGGAGGAGGAGGAGGAAGAGGAGGGGGAGGAGGAGGAGGAGGAGGAGGAGGAGGAGGAGAGATTGCTGAGCTGGTTGCAGCTCTCCAAGGCAGATAAAGTGAATCCAATCTCGAAATTTCTTTGACTTCAGAACTCAGGCTTTCAAGTGTCTCCCATCCGACAGGACACCGTCTATCATCCCAAGGAGCTAGCGGGTTTGATGTTTGCACCCTGCCAGGGCTGTGGGGACAAAGGAGGAATTTCAGGCTAGCTGGAGTCAAAACCTCACATTACTTCATTATTTGCAAGGGACAGCCTCCCCATCAGGAAAGTTTGTTGGGTTTTTTGTTGGTAGTTGGGGTTTTTTGTTTTTTGTTGGACAATCAATGAATTCTTTGGGAATGACCCAGACCCAGTGCCTTACTGTGTAGAGTGTTCCAGAAGTCACCAAGTCTGGGGCTTTTTGTGTAAGGATCTCTGGGCAAACTCTATTGTCTTGCTTTCACAATGGGGCTGTCCAGAAGCCTACGCAGGGAAATTGGACTGACCACAGTCAAATCCTCTAGGAAGGCAGATGATGGGGAAACTCATACAGGGTGGCTAGAAACAAGAATGACATGCTACTGTCATTATTAACTCTATGAGAGTGCAAACACTTCTTTGTTCCTCTGAATAGGGGGGAGGGGGTCCCACATCCTCACGTGCTTTCAAGCATCCTGAGGATTGGGGTGGGGGGAGAATTAAAAATAAAAAGTTGCAGGCTTAAGACTTCTGAGGCAGCTTTCTCTCTAACTCCCTCAATGAGTTTAGTCATGCAAGGAAAAGATTCTTTAAAGTTACCAAAGACCTTGTTTAATGCCCAAGAAAATGCAGACTGTCAGCACTCTTTGTGAGGTTCTGGTGGCTTAACTCTGTCCCCCAATACATTGGTGACCCTCCACCTCTCATTCACTAGGTTTTTTTTTGACACAGAGCTCTGGATTATTGTCTGATTTCCTTCTAGGTAAAAAGGGATTAAGTGTCCAGCTGCACCAGCTGATACACAAAAGGGAAAATATAGTTTAACCACCAGATTTATCAAGATAATTTTTCTTCCACACACTAATTAATAACATTAGCCAACACTGCCCTTGGCATGGGGAGGCCGGGGAGGGGAGAAGCATGTCCCCCTCAAAGTATCAGAAACAGGAGTTGACAGTTCAAGGCAAAAATGATTTGCATGTAAATTCTGATCAAAAGCAAGTCTGTACCCTGAAGTTGTCAAGTTTTGCTACCAATTTGACACTTAAATGGGCTATAGCAAAACTTGATTTAAACTGAAGAGTTAAAAAACATGGCAACTCAATTACCCCCTAGCAGATCAGATCTGGCAGCTGAGGTCAAACTTCTCACCCTGCCATTACATTTCTCAATACCTGATGCTTTAAACAAACACTATGTATTCCTCCTACAATCCTGGAAGAAAATGCGTTTCTCAGGGCTCCCTACTGTGTCCCAGATTAAAAAATAAAGTTTCACTTGTGTGGGATCTTGGGCCATTTTCCCTATTAACATTTCTGAATAAATCAGATGATTTTTAAAATGATCTCACAGAGCGGGGAAGTCTTTGCTTTAAAAAAAAACTTTTGTGTACCACTAAATGATTTTTTAAACTACCCCAACATTACAAGGAAAACATTAGTATGAATCAACACTAACATAGTGCCTTTGACTCTATATATAGCCTTTGAATTGAATTTTTGCTTTTGTTTTTAATTTGGGTAACATTTGAGTTAGGCAGAACAGGAATTCAGATGGGAAAGAAAACCAGTTGTAATTTTGCCCTAAATTAACGAGAGATGAAATATTGGGAGGCCTTAGAATGGGTTCTCAAACACAAGAGGTCTTGGGGTGGCCTCTATGACTTCCATTCAAGTCAATGGCACTAATACTACATTGTCTCTTGAATTCATTCACGTCTTATAGCCCCCATGAAACCCTCCCTCAGTACTTGAGACCCCAGTGATCTCTTCCTTCCCCAAACTCTTATAACACATTATTTCTATCATACGTAAGGTAGATCTCTATTACCTTACAGCAATCACTTTTTCTACAATTCCATGTTTATGCTGTCATATTATTGTTGTTTTTTTTAATTTATTGAGTAGGCAAATCTTTATCCCCTCACGAGATTGTAAACTCATGGAGGGCAGAGATCAGTGTCTTTAGATTTCCTTCATATCCTGTCACACTTAGAAGCTATTGTAACTTGGACTTAGTAGGTGTTCAGTCCACATCTCAGAGTTGGTCAGGACATCAAGGGCCTTCTTGTCCAATTCATATTTGAATATAAATGCCCTACAACATAATCCAATAAGTAGTCATCCTGACATAACTTAGAGACTTCTGATAAGACAAATCTTAAAGAGGTCAAAGACAGAGGGAAAGGACAAACATATTTAGCAAACATTAAAACAAAGTCTGTCAATTTGGAAATAGTTGAAAAAAAATACCAATGCAATGGAATGTTATTAAACTATTTTTTAAAATGACAAGTGTAAAAAATTCAGAGAAACTTGGAAAGAACTACATGATCTGTTGCAAAATGAAGAATAGAACAAGGAGAAAATTTTACACCATGATCATAATAATATAAAAAAATGGCTAGGAAAGATTTAAGAACTTGAATCAATGCAGCAACTAACCACGACTTCCAAAAACTAATAATGAAATATGCCTCCTTGCTCTTCAAATAGAGATGATGGAGTTGGAGAGCAGAAAGCAACATTCATACATGATCAACACTGACTTGGTTTTCTTGGTTCTACTTATTTGTAACGAGAGAACTTAAGGGAGAAGAAATTGAGGAAATAAATTAGACAAAAAAAAACAAGGTACTAATTACAAATTGTAAAAATACTAAGCAAAAAAAATCCAACATTGAAAATAGCAATTGAAAATCAATTGACAACCAAACTTTAAGGGTATATAAAGAAAAACATGAAAACAGGACATGTTCTCAAAAGTCTGATATTGTAATATGGGAGAGTACATATAATATATAAACATGCAAGGTACATATAAAATTTAGAGAAGGTCAAACAGGATAATGATATCTACATCTCCTTAAATTTAATATACACTTTATAAAATAAACTGTATATAACAGACTTTTATGGTCTCATATTCTATCTTCTTTTATGTCATTTGAATAAGGATGATAGCAAACATTTACACAGCACTTACAAGATGTCAAGCACTGTGCTAATTAAGCATTTTACAATTATTATCTCATCTCGAGGTAGGTCCTATTATTATCCATTTTACACATGAGGAAACTGAAGCAAACTGAGGTTAAGTGATTTGTCCAGCACTACATTCCAGTAAGTGTTGGGGTTGGATTTGAACTCAGGTCTTCCTCAGTCAAGTCTGGCGCTCTATCCACTGTGCTAGCTAAATTTATGTCTCTTGATAATTGGTTAAGTTTGCAATAAAAAGGTTGGGGGAGGTAGAAGAGGGAGGACTTCTAATGAAAAAGAACTCATCTCTCTGAACATTGCATTCTACTTTTAGAAATAACATTAGTAAAAAATGTTTCCTTACCTTGAACAAAAATGTACTCTTTGCAACTTACTATCTAAAACTCCTGGCTCTGCTAAGTAGAGACTAGCAGAACAAGTCTAGCTAGACCTTCTAGACCGTATGAAGACCCTTCAAGTTCTTGAAGCCAATAATTATGCTTCCCAGCCACCCAATTTTTCTCTCATCCACCCCAAGTTTCCCCAGAGTTCTTTCCATTGAACTTCATAAAACATGACCTCAAATTTCCTCATTATCTCAATCATCTTTGGACACACCCCAGCTCTCTAAAATGAATAGAATGCACAATATTGTTAAACTGACATAAAAACATCCTTGAAACTGGAACTATGGCCTGCAGCCTTAACTAATGGTACAGTGGTGATGTTTTGGAGGAGAGATGGGATTGGATTAGTACAATGGAACATAAGATAATTTCTTTTACCTGTCATATGATAAATTATACAAAGCATTTTGTAAAGGGTATGTATATAAGATGTGAGCTATAATTATTATTACTTGAAAACCAGAGCCTCCAGCTCATATGGTTTATTGGCAAGAGGCCTTAGAGTCACTTGGTCAACATTCACTTCCCAACTCTGCAACTATACTCTCTGAGTAATTTGAGGCAATTCAATTCACTTTCTGATCCTCAGTTTCCTCATTTGTAAAAAGTAGGGATAGAAATTGCACCACATGACCTCAAAAGTCCCTTATAGTTCTAAATATGATTCTACTATCATTCTTTTTTTACTAGATATAAACAAGAGACTTGCTAAAAAAATATATTAGGGATGGCAAATTCACAGTCCTTTATTTAGAAGAATCCAACCTTTGTCATATAATTTAATATATTTAACATGTATTAGACCACCTGTCATCTGGGGAGGGGGGGGAATTTGGAACAAAAAAAGTTTTTTGCAAAGGTCAATATAGAAAAATCACTCACATGTTCTGTAAATAAAAAGCTTTTAATTAAAAAAAGAAAGCATGCATTTAATAACTTGGTAGTTCTTTGATGTTCCCCAAAACAAGATTATTTAATACCAAATCAAATTGCAAGTTTAAAAATATGATGTAGTATTATTTATTCCTCTGATAAATCATTAAACATATTTTGTTATTATGAACTTGATAATATTTAATAAAAAAATTCAGTGTATAACAAAGAACAACAACAACAAAAAAAAAGAATCCAATCCTTAACAGAACAAATTAGCATGTAAAGATCCATGTAGCTAATAAGTGTCTTAGACTGGGTCTGGATATAGAAATCAATCTTTCTGTTCTTCTTTTCTCTGCATCAGGTCCAACTTACAAAGTCCCAATCCAGCATCACTGCCACTGCCGCTACTACTCTGCCCTCACTGACCTGTCCTTTCCTCCTCCTCTCAGAGAACACAGAACTCCACTGCCCCAGCCCACTGGAAATTCATTCTGATGTATTTCGACTCCTGCTATTGTTCAGTGTTTGCAGTCATATCTAACTTTTTTTGACCCTATTTTTGGAGTTTTCTTGGAGTGACATACTGCAGTGACAGTTAGATGAAGCAGGGAATAGAGCACAGCCCTGAAGTCAGGAGGATTTGAGTTCAAATCTGCCTCAGTTTAAAATGTCTCATTTTAATACTTACCAATTAATTGTGTGACTCTGGGCAAGTCACTTACCCCAATTGCCTCACCAGAATAAATGGATAGATAGATAAATGAATGAGCAAATAAATGAATTAATGAATATATAAATGAATGAATAGATGGATGAATGAATGAATATATAAATAAATGAATGAATAAATAAATAAAAGATGTTGGTTGGACATTTCGTTTTCTAGTTCATTTTACAGATAAGCAAACTGAGGCAAATAGGGTTAAGTGATCTGCCCGGAATTACACAGGTCTTTCTGACTCTAGACCCAATGCTCTATCTACTGCACTACCTAACTGCCCTGGTCAGTATTTCGTTTACCTTCTTGATACTTCTCAAGGAAGCTATTTCAGACTTTTTCTTTATGTTCTCAGTCCCAACTTCTTTAAACCCCTCTTTCAAGGTTGCATAATTTGATAATATCAAGGATGAACAATGATAGCTCTAGTGTTCACATAGTTAATGCCAGAGGCAGAGTTTCATGCTAAGTCTCTCCTGATTCTGTGGCTACTACTGAGACACTCTCTGCCCTAAAATTCATTTTTCACTGATTAGCTGCACTATAAAATTGGCACTTTACTAAATATTACACTGTGTTCCCATTCGAAGCAACAAATAATTTAATAGTTTATTTTATATATGCATATGATTTCGAGCTAATCATGCTGTATATGTAGGTCTATTTGTGTATGCATGGATTCATTGTTTTCATGAATGGCTCTCTGGCTTTCCCAATTAGATGCAAAACTCCACGTGGCCAGGAGCCATCTCCCATTTATTGCTTTTGTATCCTCACAGTACCAAGCATAAGGCAGTGTCCAGAGAAACCATTCAATAAATACTTGTCGATTGCATGGAACTTGGGTGATCTTATTATAGGGAGAATTAAACAGACAGTCCTTACCCACAAAGGTTTACAATCTCTGTCTCATCTATTGACAAATATGCCCAAGATGATACACAGACAACTGCCTATAAACCACAAACACCGAGCAAATACCTAAGATGATTTAGATTGTGCACAAAGAGTGAATCCAAATGAAGGCAGGTGGGATTTGGAGTAATTAAGACATTGGCCATCTGGGAAAGGGCTCTGGATAGTTGTCATCTTTGTCCTAAGGCCTCCTTCAATGTCCATTTGGTTAGAAAGATATTAAATTCTGACTTTGTAAGGAGAATGTGAGAGAGATAAAAATTAAATAAAACCAGGGTCTGGAACTCCACAGAGTTTTCAATTAAAGAAAAGAGTGGATAGGATGTAATAACAAAAGATTCAAAATCTACATGGGTATTGCACATAATCATTTCAATATTTAGCAAGCAAGTCTTCTGTGCCCAGAAAAATGACTTGTGCAGGATCACACACACCGTAACTGGCAAAATACCTCAAAAACACATTTTTCAAGTGCACATAAATGCTTTTATGATCAATAAAATACAAATTTGTTTTAAAGCATTATTGAATCTTGAACTTCCTTCTAGTAAAATGTTTTCCTGTGAATCCCAAGCACTTTTTTCCACATTAAAAAGGAGTCCATTTATTAGAAAAGACTGGTAATCATCTAAAACTATATTATAAAGCAGCGGTCATCAAAACCATTTGGTACTGGCTAAGAAATAGAGTAGTCGATCAGTGGAATAGGATAGAATCACAAGACAAACTAGGCAATAACTATAGCAATTTGGTTTTTGATAAACCCAAAGACCCCAGCTTTTGGGATAAGTATTCACTATTTGACAAAAACTGCTGGGAAAACTGGAAACTAGTGTGGAAGAAATTAGGGCTTGACCCACATCTAACACCACATACCAAGATAAGATCTAAATGGGTTCATGATCTGGATATAAAGAGTGATACTATAAGTAAATTAGAGGAATGTAATATAGTTCACCTCTCAGACCTTTGGAGATGGAATAAATTTATGTCCAAAGAAGAACTGGAACTCTTAATTGAAAACCAGATAGATAACTTTGACTATATTAAGTTAAAAAGTTTTTGTACAAACAAAATCAATGTAGACAAGATTAGGAGGGAAGTAATAAATTGGGAAATCATCTTTACATTCAAGGGTTCTGATAAAGGTCTCATCTCAAAAATATATAGAGAATTGTCTCATATTTATAAAAATTCAAGCCATTCTCCAATCAATAAATGGTCAAAGGATATGAACAGACAATTTTCAGAGGATGAAATTAAAACTATTTATAGTCATATGAAAAGGTGCTCCAAATCACTGTTGATCAGGGAAATGCAAATCAAGACAACCCTGAGGTACCACTTCACACCTGTCAGATTGGCTAAAATGACAGGAAAAGTTAATGATGAATGTTGGAGGGGTTGTGGGAGGGCTGGGACACTGATGCATTGTTGGTGGAGCTGTGAACGGATACAGCCATTCTGGAGAACAATTTGGAGCTATGCTCAAAAAGTTATCAAACTGTGCATACCCTTTGACCCAGCAGCATTTCTATTGGGCTTATATCCCAAAGAAATCATAAAGAAAGGAAAAGGCCCCACATGTGCAAGAATGTTTGTGGCAGCCCTTTTTGTAGTGGCTAGAAACTGGAAATTGAATAGATGCCCTTCAATTGGAGAATGGCTGAATAAATTATGGTATATGAATATTATGGAATATTATTGTTCTGTAAGAAATGACCAGTAAGATGATTTCAGAGAGGCCTGGAGAGACTTACATGAACTGATGCTGAGTGAAATGAGCAGAACCAGGAGATCATTATACACGGCAACAACAGTACTATATGACGATCAATTCTGATGGACATGGCTCTCTTCAACAATGAAATGTTTCAAACCACCTCCAATTGTTCACTGAAGAAAGCCATATACACCCAGAGAGAGGGATGTGAAATGTGGACCACAACATAACATTCTCATACTCCTTGATTGATGTTTGCTTACATTGTGTTTCCTTTATCTGATATATCGTTTGTGTAGATAAGATTTTTCTTGCACAACAATGATAAGTTTGGAAATATGTATACATATATTCGATTTGCCAATATTTTAACATAATTAACATGTAGTGGATATCCTGCCATCTAGGGAAGGGGTGGGGAAGTTGGGGGGAAAAAGTTTGTAACGGAAAGCTATGTAAGGGTTATTGTTGAAGAATTACCCACACATATGTTATGCAAATAAAATAAAATTTAAAAAAAAAAGAAAGAAAAGACTGGTAATCATCAAACAACATGACAATTTCCTTTTTCTCAATAGCCATCCACCCATCCACCACCACCAAAAGGCAAGGAAACTCAAAATGGGTGCACAAGGCTTGCCGTTTTTAATGGTAAATCACAAAGGAGCAATGGGAGCCGTTAATCTCACAGATTCTCCATTTCTAGTCAAGTAAAATAAGAGTGGGCTTCCCAGGATGGCTATGATATCAAATAAGGCTAAGTCAGTATAGCTATGAATTCAAACTAACAAGTGAATTCATTTTATGTGGCATGCTTCTTATTGACATGACATATATTAAGCAATTTACAAAGAACATATATATTACTTTGTGAGGGATGGATAGTCAAAGGAAACTCTTTAGCCTTCATCCAGAGCCAGTTCAAATACCCAAAAAAGAAGCTGCTAGAACACTGGGTGCTTTATATGCCATTAAGACAACTATATTTTTCCTTTCCTAAGCTCTAACATCAAAGAGTCCACAAACCCAAAGAACTTAGCATCCCTTTGCCTTTTTGTAACTTTAGATATTTTTTCTAAATCTTTCAGACATATTAATTCTCTTATTTGAGCAGATTAAAGAAACTATTACTATCCAAATTTTACAAATGAATAAACTAAGGCCCAGAGAAATTACATGACTTTACTCAAGGTTACACAAGTGAGTATCAATATTATTAGATTTTGCATTTTGGAACTATTCCCAAAGAGTTATCAAACTGAATATCTTTTGATCCAGCAGTGCTACACTACTGGGTCTGTATCCCAAAGAGATCATAAAAAAGGGAAAAGGATCCACATGTACAAAAGCATTTGAAACTTCTTTTCATGGTGGCAAAGAATTGGAAAATGAGTGGATGCCCATCAATTGGGAAATGGCTGAATAAATTGTGGTATGTAAGTATAATGGAAGATTATTATTCTATTAAAAAAACAAACAGGATGATTTCAGAAAAGCCTGGATTTACATAATTGATTCTGAGTAAAGTAAACAGAACCAGGAGAACACTGTATACAGTGATAACACTATGAAGAACAGCTTTGATAGACTTAGCTCTTTTCAACAATGTGGTAATTCAAGGCGACTCCAATAGACTTCCAAGTAAGGGAAGATCCAAATGGCAACTCAATATAATGTAGTGGTAGTGGTGGTGGTGGTGGTGGGGTGGTACTAGTGGTAGTAGCAGCAGTAGCAGTAGTAATAGTTAATATTTACATACCACTTTAAGGGTTATATTTTACAAATAGTATCTCTTTTTATCTTTACAACAACGCTGGGAGTTAAGTGCTATTGTTCTCATTTTACAGATGACAAAACTGAAGCAAACAGGTTTAGTGATTTGCACTAGGTCATACAACTTGTAAGTACATGTAGCTGGATTCAAACTTGGGTTTTCCTGATTCTAAGTCTAGAGTTCTCTTTCTCTAAGACCTACAAGTTTTTCTTAAA
The DNA here is from genome assembly GCA_023553655.1 of Myrmecobius fasciatus. NCBI lineage: Eukaryota > Metazoa > Chordata > Mammalia > Dasyuromorphia > Myrmecobiidae > Myrmecobius > Myrmecobius fasciatus. The sequence continues at coordinate 170,299 of JAJPUD010001517.1, read as the reverse complement.
ATTATCTCTTCATAAATTCAAAGCTTTCCTTCCATGCTCCACGCCCTTTCTGATTAAAGCTAGAAATCAGATTTACAATTGCCAAAGCTTTGGATGACAGACAAATTAATCTTTCTTTTCATGGGTTCACATCCCAGGCAGCTGGACCACGGATCTGATCCTAACAAGGATGATGTCTGTACAAGCTGTCATTTACAGCTGATGCTTTCATGATTACAGGTGAATTAATTATTCCACCATGAGAATCTATTTATTCTGTGCTTCCAAGTATATGCCTCTAGATTCAGGATATGGATGATTTCTTGGGCAAAGGTTGCCCTTTTGATCCCTCTGTAGAAAATATAACAGAGGAATTGATCCACAAAGCAAAACCCTGAGAATTATGTAGAACCTTACAAAAGATAAGCAGACTCAAAAAAATTCGTAGGGAAGCCTAACCTGCCAGGACAGCCACGTATTATCATCAAATCAGCCACAACTGCTAACACACACCCAGGATATAAAAGGAATTGGATTGAGCCCCTGACATTATCAATAAAACAAGAAAGCTAATCAACCAATGCCTTTAAAAAACTGAATTTATCTGAAATAGCACCTAAACAGCCAAGAAAATACTTGACTAGGACAAGGGGAGGGAAGGGAGTGGAAGAGATCTTGGACAAGAGGATAATCATGCTCAAGATATATTTCATCTTTCCTAACCCAGCTTACTTAAGTTGTATTTCCCCAACGATAAATATGAAAGAAGTTTTCTCCTGGTTCCCCCCTGCCTAATTTTTTAATTGTATTAGTTTCTACACATTTGCCACATGTGGTATAAAATACTGATCTAAACCTAATTTCTGCCAAACTTCCCTCCCTCCTTCTCCCAGTTTTTGTTAAACAGAGTATCTTTCCCTTATAATTTATTTTCTTTGCTTTATCAAACAAGAGACTGCTATATTCAATTATGTCAACCACATTCAATCCCTCTGAAGCAGCCAGGTGCCCTTGAGTTCACAACACAGTGTCAAGTGTTATCCAAAGGTAATTTCAAAACTCAACAGGGTACTGTAAAGCTGTGGCCCCAGATCCCTAAGTGGATGGATTATACTAAAGATCTGTGTAGAAATAAATGCAGAGGGTTTTTTTTTCAAACATAAATAATGGCAAGGGGAAAAACACACAAACAACAACAAATAAGCTTTTTATCAGAAACCCTTGAGATCTTTCTGAAAAATATTTAACTCTAACCAGGTTTTCAGGGCTTCCCACAAATCATAGTTGAACAGTGGGAAACAATGTGAGAAGTTATGTTCTGCCTTTGAACATTTAAGCATTTTTAGCAATATAATTTGCCAGCATAAATATTTTCCCCATAACTTTTAAAATAGGAGTGCACCAAACCGGGACTTATAATGTTCTAAGGAAACAGATCAGTCTGAGGTATTCATGACTTCAGTCATTCTCTCATAAAACAACAGATGAAATAAAATGTATGACATTCCCAAAGAGGGAGTTTCTCGTGTAATTCATCTTAAAATGCAATATTCTGTCATCTAAGGTAACACTTACTGAAAGCAACCATCAATACTTTTTGTCAAAAACCCGTACTCTGTGTAAAATGTTCCATCAATCTCTATTTACATAAAACAAAAAACTTTCAGTATGGCTCGAAAACACAGCCAGGGAGCATCTCTGCTGCCTCTGTTCATGCTCCGTTGAAAAATGATTTTGACTGGCACCAGGAAAATTAAGACAACCTTTCAGGGAAGACTTTTAGGGAGGGGGAGACTGGGGAGAAAAATACCCTACTTTATTTGGCATGTGTCCTATTGGATGTGTTGTTGTTGTTAATGGGGGGAGGGGAAGATGTATAGACTTTCCTTTAATTTTAATGCTTTTTTAAAAAGGAATATACAAAGGGCTTTCCTTCCCATTAATGTTAGGAATTCCCTCCATAGCTTTTATTCAAATTGCATTCCGTTATACTTACCAGCAGATGATATAGGAGTGAAATCATGCCATAGGCCTGCATTCCAGAAAGCCTGTCATAAATTTGGACAATTAACACAAAAATACCTCTTTATGCTACCCCTGTGACCTTTCCCTTCTCTCTTACACATCTTGGTGTCATGAACTCCTTTGGCAATCTAGAAATGCTATGGGACCCTTATCAGAATCATGTTTTTAAATGTGTGAAATAAAATACATGGGATTACAAAGAAAACCAGTTATGTTGAAATACAATTAACAAAAAATATTTTTTTAATTTCACAGACCCCCAAGTTATAAAACCTTCTGATGTTTCCTTATATCAGAACTAAGTCATGACTGGTGATATTTATCATGTTGAGGGACTAAAAAGCAAAACTTAGCTTGGGTAACATGACAGAAATCTGTTAGCTTCTTCCTAATACTTGCAAGTACACATAAAGAGAATACACCCAGAATCCTGCCAGTATTTGGTCTCCTTGCTTTTTTTTAGTATTTTCCTCATCTGTAAAGTAGGGATTGTTTTCAGGGCTACTAGATGGCACAGTGGAATCAGAAAGACCTGATTCAAATCTGGTCTCAGACACCAATTAGCTATGTGACCCTGAGCAAGTCACTAAATCCTGACTGCCTCCCCCAAAATTAAATAAATTAATAAACACTGGCTGACTCCCATGTGTGGAATTCTCTTCTTTCACATCTCCACCTCCTGACTTCTCTGGCTTCCTTAAAAAGCCCCAACTAAAATCTCACCTTTTACCATAAGCCTTTCCCAATCCTCCTTAGTCCTAATGTCTTCTCTCTACATATTATCTCCAATTAATCCTTTATATCTAGTCTGGAAATAGTTGTTTCCATGTGGTCTCCTCATTAGACTGGGAGGGCAGGGGCTGCCTTTTTTGCCTTTCTTTGTATCCTAGGGCTTAGCACAGTGCCTGACACATAGTAGACCTTAATAAATATTTGATTGCCAACTGATAATAACTAGACATAGCCCTAGAGAAAAAGGTCTAATGAAAAAATAAACCAACAGGTTAAAATCAAGGGGTAAAGAAAACTTTCTCAAATTTATTTTTAATTTAACTATAGTAGGTCTATTTCCCTTCTGCTTCTCATTGCTGTGGTTGACACAGTAAGGAGTCTGGGGATAAAGAGAAGCTATATGGGAGAAGCATTTTCATTAATTAAAAGTAAAAAATAAATTTAAGATAAACCTGAAATTGTTCAGTATTCCTAATAATAAGTAACAGTGTTGATGATGGTAATAGTATTAGACATAGCAACAGTAGCAATAGCAGCTCCTGAGATTAAAGTAGCACTTCCAAGATATGCAAAGTACCTGATACCCATTAAGTTATTTATGCCATATAAACTTTCTCCTCTCTGCCTCCTGGCTTCCTTCAAATCCCAGCTAAAATGTGAGGTAACTACTTCAGGTATTATTAATCCCTATTTTACAGATGAGAAAAATACTTCATGGAAACATTGTGACTTGCCCAGGGCCATATAGCAAGCAACAGAGGCTAGATTCAAATGCTCTCAATCCAAGCCCAAATATCTACCAGCTAAATTATGATTCCATTGAATCATTCCACAGATATTTCCTGAGCATCCATTGTGTATCAGAGGCACAGGGGACACTATGACTAGGAAAAAAGAGACAAACAAATATGGATAGCAAAAGAAGCAGGACAGATAACAGTATTCTGAAAAGCTTTTAGACTACATTGTCTCATCCTCAGAATCACAGAATTTTAGAAATGGGAAGGGACCTTTAAAGATCATTTAGGTCAATGATCTCATGTTACAACAGGGATGGGAATATTACACATCTTGGATCCGAAGATCTGGTTCAAATCACTGCACTGCAATATATGAGCTATGTAACCCTGAACAGAAACTTCTCTTTAGGCCTCAGTTTCCTCATTTGTAAAACTAAGGGATTGTATTAGATGTACTAAGTTGTACTGAGGTCCCTTCCCATTTTACATCTAAGCTACTGTGGGAAAACTCAAGCCCAAATGATCTCCTTATTGTTACAGAGACTGAGAATCAGAGAGCTTCAGGGTCCATTATACCAGTTCATGAACTGGCACTATCTACTTCAGAGTAAGAACAGGGACAGGAAAGCTCTAGGTTGCCAGGGAGAGACACAGGGAGATTCCAACTGACCCAGAATTCTTCCTTGAGTGGCCATCACCTCATTTCTGTAATGCCCTTCCTAATTAATTCCAGAGATTGTTGTTAAGACCCCTGCAAATGTGCATGGTTGGCTTAAGATGCTTTAAACGTCCTTCTAGGACCACTTCAGGCTTCTTTGTTCAGGTCTACAGTAAGTGTTAACTGAACCCAACCTCAGGCACTTGATACTACCTATGGCACCCTGGGCAAGTCACTTAACCCCCCCCCAAAAAAGCTAGTTTACTATAATATTAGGAAATTAACTAAATGTGCTGGGGGAAGGGAAGCAAAATTAAAACAAATATGAACAGAGAGGAAGATTTGAGCTTTCCTCCCCCCAGAATGATCTCAAGAATGAAATTAAATGTGCTATCTGATGAAGAGCCTAGCAGGGTACAGAAAGGCTCATCCCCAATAGTCTGACCACTGGATAATGAATTCTTTGGCCATAGCAATTCATGAAACAAAGACAATACAAAAGGATCATCAACCCTGGTGCAACTATTTCATTTCTGCAGTGATAAAGTCAGGGTGGCAGAGGGTGTGAAGAATCACATGCAAAAACCACCTAAAAGCATTAACTTAGTTGTGAGTGCTTTATAAATTATATCTGTTATCTGTTTACCTCAACACCATTTTCTATGTAAAACCTTTCCTGATACTTCCAGGTGCTTTTTTTTTAATTTTTGGGGTTAGTTGGGTTTTTTGGTTTTTTTGCTAAGGCAATTGGGGTTAAGCAACTTGCCCAGGGTCACACAGTTAGAAAATGTTAACTGTCTGATGTCCGATCTGAACTCAGGTACTCCTGACTTCATGGCTGGTGCTTTATCCAACTAGCTACCCCCATAACTATTTTTAAAGCCACGGAACAAGCAAGTATAGTCAACAACACAAATTCCCAAGTTGTCCATGTCCAAAAAAAAATTTTTGTCTCAATCTGTACCCTGAATCCACCACTAGGATATCCTAGTTATAGTCACTTCATTTTACATCAGCTCAAACAAGTCTTCCAAGTTTATCTGAAGCTACACCTTTCATCAAGAATAGATGCAATAATTATTTTTAAATAAGTTGCTTCCATCTTAATCAGAGTAGAGATCAAAGCTAACAAAAAGCAAGAAAAAATAATTTCCAAGATCAAGCAATAAGCATTCAGTAAGTTCCTACTAAGTGCCAGGAACTACTGTACCAAGGGTACAAACACAAAAGTGAGACAGTGTTTGTTCCCAATTAGCTTATATTCTACTGAGTGATGGAAGGAACATGTTTTCACATAAGTAAATACCAGAATGCATACACACTTAGTCTTATATATTGTTTATATGCATAACAACTAACAAATGGAACAATTAGGGAGTCTCTTGAAGGAGGTGGCCCTTGAATTAAGCCTTGAAGGGGGTTAATGATTCCAAGATACAGAGGGGAAGAGGAAGAACATTCGGAACATGAAGAGCAGCCTATAAAAAGTCACAGAGAGAGGAGATAGAATGTCATGTTCAGAAAACAAGTGAGCCTGTTTGGCTGGTACAGAGTGTGTGGGAGAGGAGTGATGTGTAATTAGTCTGGAAAGATGGCCTGGAACCAGATAGTGAAGGGCTTTAAATGACAAGCAGAGGAGTTTGTTTTTTAATCTAAAGGCAATCTTAAGAGAGGACTTAAAATTGGAAGCTGGATTTAAAAAAGAAAGTCAGTGAAGTTATCTTTTACATGCAAAGATATTACAATACGAGCCTGACCTTGACTATTCATGTTTTTCCTAGTGAGGGAAAGAGGCCAAAGGCACCCAAAAATCTTGGGCCTTACTGTTAACAAAAAAGGGAACCCAAAAAAAAGGTTACCAAGAAAATATCAAAAACTCCTGACCATACATCTACTTAACTGTCTATATAAAATCTTTATTAGAAAGATCTATGTCAGCTGTGGGCATTCTACAAGGCCCAGGAACTAAAAGGATATCTTTTTACATTTTTAAATAAAGTTGTATTGTATTTTAAAATGTAAAAAAAAAGCATTCTTAGACAACAAAGGGTCAGATCTGGCCCTGAAGCCATAGTTTGCCAATGCCTGAATCAAATACACAACATAAGCATCCTTGATGAGCTTATCAGAAGAATGCAGACAGACTTTTCTACAGGTGTATTCCAGAGAAGAAGTAGAGAATATAAGAGCCTACTGCACTTATGGGTTTGTTGACTGTTTTTAAAAATTGATTTAGCAAAGTAAAGTAAAGCCCTTAAAGGCTCTTCTCCAACAAGGTATCTCACAAACATGTGTCAAAATAATACAAGAGCTCCTGAAAGGTATAACAACAAAGATAACCTAGATCAATAACTCTCAGATCATAAATATCAGGCAAGGCACAAGACAGGGAGACGTATGTTTGCCAAAGCCATTCACTACTCTTCTGAAAAAAAGTAAGCACTGAGTCAAAGTGGAGAAGAGTTTTCCTGTAGCCAAAGAGGTTCTTCCAAGATTCCTGTTTGTGGATGACACAGTATCAAGTTTCCAGAAAGAGCTGATCTTCATAAATATAATTCTTATTCTCTCAAGAGTTTAAGTATCTACACATGGAAAAAACAAATGGATGAAGAATGGCAATTGTCCAACAACGATACTCAGTTATATGAACAACCTACAGACTTCACATGTCTGTATAAATGTGAGTATGTTTGCATGCATACAGACATGTGTATATACATACATGCACATATATACTTATTTATACATACCGCTTGCTTAGTAACTATCACATGGTGTTTGTATGTGCATTATACATGTGTATATAAATATACATATATGTGCATCACAAAAATATGTATGTGGACAAAGTCTACGTATTATCTATAAACTACATACCACATCATTCTTTTACATAGTTATTCTCTCTTGAAAGAGCATGGTGACCAGCACCTCAGTTCCATCAGTCAGTCAGTCAATAAACAGTATGTTAGCCAAAAAATATTATTAAGTACCTACTATAAGCCAGGCATTGTGCTAAGTGCTGTAAATACAAACAAAAAAAAAGAAAGACTGCCCCGGAGCCAAGGAAATTATAAGCTAATGGGAGAAAGCAACACACAAAAAAAAGCTAAAAGTGGTATACAGTGGGAGTGATGTAGAGAAGGCTATGGAGTCCAATCCAAAGGAGTAGAACTTTTGGGAAAGGAGATATGGATGACCTGGAAGCCTTCTTTAAATGGATGCTTTAGGAAAAATTCTTTGTTCTACCTTCCAGTCCTCCAATCATAAAGTAGAGGATATTAACAGTACTGATGAAGTCTGAGTACCGAAGCTCTCAATCTCCCAAAATGATAATTTCCTGATGAGGAGGTTTCCTGAAAGTATGGTCTAATGCAAGGAGTGCGCAGCTGGTGGGAAATGTATCATAACTGCATGTGTGTGTGTGTGTGTGTGTGTGTGTGTGTGTGTGTGTGTGTAGAGAGAGAGAGAGAAAGACATATATTGATATCTATACATATTATAACCACATATTAAAATGTATGTGCATATTTACATAAACTTATATGGTTAAATATATTTAAATATGTGTATACATATATACATATCTTTGTATGTATATGTACATGTGTATATTTGAGTATTTTGTGTCTATATTTTTACCTTGGACAAATTATATAAGTGGATGAGTTGAGCCCAGAAATAAACAGAAGGAAGAGACAGGGCTAGACTGCTTCTGGAAAATCCCAAGGTACTTTGAATCATCCCAAGCTTTATCCTGAAGCAAAGGCCCATTTTTTTCATGCCAATATTCTTGTGGTGTTGCTATATGGCTGTGAATCAAAGGCAGCTGTCACTGTAGAATTAAAATTGAGTATCACTCTGAGGGCAATTAAGAGGGGCATAGTGGGCACAAACGGGCAACAACCAAAACAAATGAGGAATTAAGAAGGAGATAAAGTATAAAAGGATGCCATCAAAGGGATTTATAATTTTTTAAATGGTGTGGTCACACAGTGATTGTAAGAGATACCCAATTGACAGCCCATACACTTCACTTATATTCAAGATGGCAGAACCAGAAAAAGACACAGAACATTGAGTAGTCCCTGATTGTGAACTAATGGATGGACACAGATAAGAATCATATGGAGTCAGAAGGCATGAATACTTATTATCAAATACATAGAAGAAATATTCCAAAAAAATGAGCCATGATCTTTAGATGTGTGGGCTGAAATATCCATACTGATGATGATTTCAGTGGATCTTAAAGCAGGAAGAAGAAATGTCTGATCTACTAAAGTTTCCACTAACTGCAAAGATGGAAGAAAATAAAGCAAAAAGTGACATCTTTCTTTTACTGAGCCCAGAGGAAGAGCAAAGACATAGAAAGTACCATTAAGGATGGAAGGCAGAATGCTTCTAGCAAGTTAGTGCCAGGAGATAAAACCAAAATAAAAATTTAGCTAAATGTTTTACTTTTTATTACACTCTGGGAAGGAAGGCAAATTGAACAAGGACAGTGATTAGAGAAGTCATCCTTTTAGAATGTTAAAATAATTTGTTAGTAATTAGTAATTATTAATAATATTTATTGCCCTATTGTATAATTATATAATTTATTAATATAGCACATATTAATTGAGATAATATGTTATATATAATAATTTATATATTTATTTCCTGTTAATATATTAATTATGTAATATTAAATAATATATTAATAATTTAGAAGGAAACATGAGAATAATTGATTCAAAAGAATGAAAGACTCTGAAAGGTCAAAGAAGATGAACATTCTTCAGAAGAAAAAAATGCAAATCACCAGAGACCACAAGAAAAGTGTTTAAAAGCATAAAGAATAAGGTAAATATAAATTAAAATGATCCTGAATTTTCATTTCCCACCCCTCAAATTGACAAAGTTGTGTATAAAAAAATCAGCCTCCATATGTTGAGTTGTAGGAAGACAAGCATAATAATACACTAATGGTAGAATTAGGAACAAATCCAACCATTTTGTAAATCAATTTAGAATTATATAAGAAGAGATGTTAATCTATTTGTCCTCTTTGACCCAATCATCCCATTATTTAGCATATATCTCCAAGAAGAGCAATGACCTAAAGAGTCCTATATAAGCCAAAATAGTCATAATAGCACTCTCTATGATAGCAAAAAGAAAAAAGAAAAAAGAAACAGACCTAGAAACAAAATGAATGCCCCCTGGTTGATAGCTAACAAATGTAGCAGTATGTGATTACACTATAAGTAATGACAAACAAGAGGAATTCAGAGAAACATGGGGAAATGTATATGAATAATGCAAAATTAAATAGGCAATATCAAAAGAATGATATACCCAATAGAAGTTATAACAAATGTAAATAACACTTTGAAAAAGCAATTGAATTTTTTTTCCCTGAGACAGTTGAGGTTAAGTGACTTGCCTAGGGTCACACAGCTAGGAAGTGTTAAGTGTCTGAGGTCAAATTTGAACTCAGATCCTCCTGACTTCAGTGCTGGTACTCTATCCACTGAGCCACCTAGCTGCCCCAAAGCAATTGAATTCTGATGAATTATAAAGAACAATATAAACCCTGGAGAACTCATAACAACTTCACTCTCTCAGAAGGACAGGGTCTACAGATGGTCTGACAAACAGATGACTGTCAGCTCCAGTCACTGTATGTCAATTGCCTTTGCCTCAATTTTTTTTGTCACACGGAACAGTTGAGGGAGGTGGGATGTTGGAGAGAATGACTGCGATGTAAAAATAAAAGTATAACAATAAAATGTTTTTTAAAAAGGTCAAGACAACTTCACAAGGTATTTTCTCCCATGAGATCTTTGATGGCAAATGGAATTTTTGTAGAAATTATTGTAGAAAAAAATAACATGTTTTAATGATTAAAGGGAAAATAATTCCTAGGGAAAGCTTAATAACTTTATTCATCCCAAACTATTTCCCAAAAGTGATCCTATTATCTAAGTGTGAGGTTAATTAAGCTCACAAAAAAAAAAGCTGAGAAATAAAATGGTGTATTATTTTCTTAAGAGCCTTATTTTCAGAATCAAAATTCTTCAAAAAGTAAAGCTTAAATTATTCAACCATTTTTGTGGTTAGAGAAGTCATTTTATGAGAATTTACTGTCCATCAGCTATCCTAGGCTGGGGGAAAAGACACACATACAGTACTTCAGATGCTATTCTGAGGGCTGTATATGGCCCATCTTCTTTCAGTCCCCTCCTTGATGTTCCAGGCAGCTTACTAGCCAAGAATTAAAACACAATTTGGAAAACAATCCTCAATTTAAAAGCTTAAGACTAGAAGCCACCATCATCTTCCATCCTCACCAATGAAATTTGACTCCTACACACCAAAAGCAAAAACCTCTAAGGGCTAATGAGATAAAAGATTCAGCATCCTAGTCCTTAGAATTGGGAGGGGGTGGTTTAGAAACTGAAGTATTACTCGAATTAGTGATAGAACTTTTCTACTGATTCTTCCTCTTGTTTGGAGGGAAGCATGGTAAAGAATAATTTCCCCAAAATCTAAATTAATTAATTCATCATCTCAGGCTGCCAATTTCTCAGGATCCTGAAACTATTTCTCTGTAGATACAGGACAGTGTGGTGAAAAGGGCACTGTATTTTGCAGAAATGTTTTTAAAGAGAAGGAATATTGCCCTAAAAGTCTTTTTTAAAAGGAAACTCCTAAGTCAGGCTCAGAGAAGATGCCATGCATCTTAGTGCTTATTTAGCCTTGTGTGAAGAAGCTAATCTCCTCAAAGGCTAAACAAGAACTCCTAAATTTCAAGCACTTTTCATGACACCTTCCTCATTCCCACCCCCACTGCTAGGTCTTCCCTTTGAGACAACCTTCCACTTCTACTGTATCTTGTTATTTGTATATGGCCTCCTTCCATTAGATTGGGAGTTTCTTGAAAGCAGGAACGGTGTTTTTGCTGTTCTTTGCATCTGTCAGAGTGTTAAAGTAAGCCACATAGAAGCTCTTAATCACTTATTATTGACTGAAGTACTTTTACAAATTCTTTGTGCCCAGTACCAGGGTTCTTGCACAAAGACTGACTGATGACGGGCAAAGTCTCAAAGACCTAAGAGCACAAAGATGACTAGTCTTTTAAGTCTTCTTCAGAATTTTCCCAACTGGGCTGGGTGAAAAGTAAGTAGGAATGAAAACCATGATGAACATTTACAAAAACACAGACCTAGGCTTTGTTATTGACTACCATCGTTCTCCTTGATACAGGACCATGTAGTGGGCACAGAGATAATGAATAGTAACAATCCCCAAAGGAGAACCTCATTCCACTTGAAAGAGGATTTTTTATTATTTTCTGTCTTATGTTTCTCACCTTCCCATCTAGATTGTAAAACTCTGAAGACAGGAATTAAGTTATTCCCTTTTCTTGAATCTATCATGGAGCTTAAAAGATACATATTGGCTTATTGAAATTATATCTGTAAAGATGACAAGTTTAATAAGCCTGCAAAGGTAAAAATGGAAATAAGTAACTAGTATCCCACACCAAGAAGTCAACTGACAAATCTCACCTGACTCTACTACATAGAATGAGAGACAGAATAAATCTGTTCACTAAAAGTTAAAGTCAAGAGCACTCAGGACCAGGACTTCATCACTGCAGTACCTCCCTCGCTTCTTCCATTAATATGACCAAAGGGGGTCATTCCTCATTATTTCTGAGAGAAGGCCAAGAGCTATCATCCAGAGGTATAGACAGGATCCATCTAAACTCTGAGCAGAGAGAGTTTAATTCCCCACCTCCCACTTCCCAGTAGTCCTGGTGTTATTTTCCAGTCCCAACGAGACATTACCTTCAATTACCTACCTGAATACAAGTGGGTAATTGGAGGGAGTTGAGAGAAGAGCAGTTCCCACAATTAAAGAGGTGAAGGAATTGATTTATGAGGCAAGATTATAAATGAGCTAAACATATATACGTTGGCACAGTTAGGAACTAGGGGCCCTGGTTCTACTCTCTAAACATTAAAATGATGTGGAAAGCCAGGAGGGTAAGAGAGATGAGAGACCCACAGTTACCTACATTTGCAAGGGAAGATGATGTATTTTCTCATCTCTACTACTTGCTTGTAATAATTAGGCAGTGTGCAAACCATCTTTCTATCTGATCTCCCATTGTTCTTTTGTACAAACTGTATGCTCCAGTCCCATTCAGTATCTCTGCTCCTGCCATTTAATCTTCTATGGTCTGGGATGCCCTCTTGATCCACAGCTAGTTTTAATGAATCTTCAAAGGCTCAAAATTCACCTCCTCTGTGAAATCTTCCTTGATTATCTCCCTCCCCCGCCTCCTATGTGATCTTTTCTCCCTTTGAGACATAGTTGATGTATGGGTTAGTCTGGCTGAACAGCTTTTTTCCTTTCTTTCCCTTAGACTCTTTGATATGGGGAATGGTTTGCTGGGTAACAGACATGGAAGGGATATATTTAAAAAAAATAAAGGTGCCTTTTAAAAGGCAGATCACAGAGTTGTGACATGGCATAGTTGGTAGAAAGCTGTCCTCAGTAGCAGAAAAACCGGTTTAAGCCTTGCCTCTGACACATATTGGGGATGTGACCCTGGGTGACACACTTAAGTTCCCAGTGCCCAACTCTCAGAGATAATAAATTGCAGAAAAGCTTTCTATGCTGATGAAATTGGAAATGTGGCTTAAAAAATGTATTATAGTCAGATTGTAGAGTCTTGCATTTTTTCCTTTAAAATAAAAACAAGCAAAAACCCTGCCCAAGTTTTCCAAGACAGTTGTCCCAACTACTTTATTATGGATTTCTAACAGAAATGATTTTTGTCACCATGATAGGTTCAAGAACCTATACCTAAGACTCAAGCCCAAGCATTCAATGTTTAATTCAAAAAAAAGGGGGGGGGGGGAACTACCCAACTCTTCAAAACCCTGCAACTCCCAATCTGCTGGAAAATTTCCATTTACTTGGCATTGAGAGCCAGAGCTCACACACCTTCCCCAAATTCCATACATAAAGCATTTGGGAATGCAGAAAACATATCAACTTCTTCCTGCTCAGTTGCACTGGAATTGTACATGAACACAAGCCAAAGTGCATTCAAATGGCTACACAGGCTACTTCCAGATGGCCTGCCCCTACACACACACCTTCTTACCTGAAAGATGATTCCAGAAAGGGCAAATTTGGCTCCAAAAGTGGACATGTTGGGAAGGTAATTGTAAGAGAAGCTATAAGGTTAACCCTCAGTCACAAAGGGCAATTTTTCCCTCCAATAAGTCAATGATTTGGGAACCTCCACAAGAGCCAGCTGAATATGCAGCTTAGGTCACTGAAATCTGTATTCCCAGACTTGAGCTCTCCACATGAGGATCTGAAATAAGAATCAGTCATTATCCTATGTAATTATATGAGAAAACTAAAGTGAATATAAGCAAGCTCCTTGGAGAAGAACAGGACTCATCCAAAGGTTAAAGAGATAAACCCTCTCCTTCCTAATAGGCTCCTCCCCTGAATTAAGTATAATCTTCTCCTTCCCTTTATTTTAGGCCTATAGGGAAGTTCCCCAAATCCTAAATTTTGTGGCCCAACATATATTCCAACTATTCCCCCCAATCCTTTAGCATACCACATATACAACTATAAGCCATTCCTTTGAAGCAGAAAATCTCATATCTCCTCCACAAAGAAATCCTTATTAAATCTATGAGTAGGGGTTCTTAACCTGATGTTCATGGATAGATTAAAGGAATCCATGAATTTTTATGGGCCAATAATATATCTTCATGTAAATGTGCCTGGTATTTTCTGTAATTCTATGTATTTTATTTTATGCATTTAGAAACATTATACTGAAAAGGGCTCCCTAGGCTTTACCTGATTGCCAAAGGCGTCTATGGCACAAAAAAAAAAAAAAAAGAGAGAGAGAGAGATTAAGAACCCTTTCATTAGAGAGTAATAAGCTCTTGGTGAACAGGCATCATTTCCTGGAACTCAATAAATGTTGAAAAATGGACAAATGAACCAATGAATGAACAGAAAAGAAGGGACACAACAAAAGTGGCTAACCACATTGAAACCCAAGCCAAATCATTCCTTGTCTTATAATGGAACACCAAGCCACCCTTGATGAGTTCAAGTCATCAGACCTAGACAAAACTACATCCCAGAGATATGGGATTGCTAAGCCTCTCTCAGGCAGTAGGAAAATAAATAAAATGACACAGAGGATAGAAAATAGAAAATAATGGAGACTATCCTCTTCAGGTCAATAAAATTGACTTCAATTCTTGCCAAGATTCTAAAATAATAAAGAGAGAGTACGTGAACACATAGAAAAGAAAATGATTATCACACTTAGCAATAGTTACATGGTTCCATCAAGAACAAATCATGCTAGTCTAACTTTCTTTTTCTTTTTTTTCACAATTGACTGTTACTATATAGAATTGTTGAACTATATTAAATATAGTTCACCAAAATTTCAGTCAATCATTTGACATTTTCTCATCCTAATTTTTTTTGCTGAGGCAATTGAGGGGTTAAGTAACTTGTCCAAGGTCACACAGCTAGGAAGTGTTAAGTGTCTGAGGCCGAATTTGAACTCAGGTCCTCCTGATTTCAGGGCTGGTGTTCTATCCATTGTGCCACTTAGCTGCCCCTCATCCTAATTTTGTGAACAAGATGGAGAGCTAGATAATAGTACAATTCAGTTAATCTGGAACTGGTTAAAGGACTGGGCCCAAAGAATTTGACCATTAATTTAAGAAGAAAGTGCAATAGTGGAATGCCCCTGGGATCAGTCTTTGCCATTTTATCAACAACTTGGAGAAAGATGTAAATAACATGTTTGTCAGATTTGCAAATGATACAAAACAAGGATGAATACATTTACACATACACATACACATAATCAAATAACTGAATTAGTGAATAAATCAACATATAAATAAATAAGGTTAAATGACAGAATCATCGTCCCCCAAAAAATTTTAAACATGCTAGAACTCTGAGCTGAATTTCATACAGTGAAGTTCATTCTAGTAGACCCAAGATATCATCATCATGGGTTCTCCCTCCCGTGTAATAAATTTCAACACATTCACACCTTTTTTTCCTATATGACTGTGACCCATATTCTTCCCTAAATCTTCCCCAGGGAAGCTAATCCCATGTACTGGAGGGCTTTTTCAAATGAACTAATATTTAGCCATTCCTCTATTCCCTTGTGAAGTTGATTTTCTTAATCCAAATTCTTAACAAAAATATATTTAACCCTAATTAGGGGAAAAGATATGGGAGATTTAATAGACTTCATGCTCATTATGAGACAACAGTATGATAAGGCAGGAAAAACTTATTAGAGATAGCTAGGTGGTACAGTGGATAGAATCAAGACCTGAATTAAAATTCAGTTTCAAACACCTACTATTTACTCAGATACTTACCCAAGGACAAGTCATTTTTGCCTCAGTTTCCTCATCTGTAAAATAAGCTGGAGAAAAAAATGGCAAACAAGTCCAATACTTTTGCTAAGAAAACTCCAAATGGGTTCACAAAGAATTAGATACAGTTGAAAAATGACTAAACAACAATAACGTATCATAGACTGGAAGAAGAAAATTTGTAACTTTTTTGGCAGCCAGGTGGCAATGCAGTGGATAGAGCACTGGACTTGGAATCAGGGAGACTCATCTTCATGAGTTCAAATCCAGTCTTAGATACTTATTAACTGTAAGCCTGAGCAAGTCACTTAATTAGCTCCTTCTCTGTCAAATGAGCTGGAAAAGGAAAAGGCAGTCCACTCCAGAATCTGGGTTCACAAAGAGTCAGACACAAATGAAATGACTTAACAACAAATGTGATTTGGAGTGGTATTAAAAGAGATATAATGTTCAAAACTAAAGAGATAACAATGTCACTGTGCTCTAATTTTACCAGACATTATCTAGAATATTAAGTCCAGTTATTGGGCTACCTGCTTTAGGAAGGTAGAGAGTGAATTGCCTCAAATCTATGCCATGGGAGAAACAGATGAAAGAATTTAAAGAACTTAATGAAGGGAAGACTTAGCCAGGATATATAACTACCTTCAAGAATCCTGCAAGGCTTTCAGATGGAAGAGGGTAAGTGTTTTCAATGGCTGTTTCCCATGAAATGTTCTTCCTCCTCATCTATTCCACTTAGCTTCCCTAATCTTTTTCAAGTCTCAACCCAAGTCCAAGAAGCCTTTGTTCAGTCCTCATTCTTATCTCTCTGCTAAAACGACCCCAAATTTATCCATATTTATATCTCATTTGTATAGTTATTTTCATTAAACTGTGAAGTCCTTGACAAAAAAGATGTTTTGCCTTTCTTTATATTCCCAAGAATTAGCACAATCTGTATCCATAACATAGTAGGTATTCAATAAATGCTAGAGGTCTTGACGACTTCTGCTTGGCTCCAGAAGACAGAGCTAGCGGTAGTGGATGAAAACTACAGAGAAAAGCTTCAGGCTTGGAGTGGGAAAAAAACTTCTAAACAATGAAAAATACCTAAAAATGAGATGAGTGCCCTTGGAGACAGCAGGTTCCTATTAACTATAAGTACTGAACCAAAAAGCTGGATGACCCCCTTGTTAGATTTTGGGGGCAGAGGAGTAGGGATGGGATGGTTATTCTCAGGTATGGGTTGGATAAGAAAGCCCTGAATAAGAAAGGGCTCATTCCAACTCTACAATTCTTTGATGATATGAATGAAACCAAGCAAAGGAGGACTAAGGAAACAAGATTTCTTTTAGATCTTGTGCATGATTGTTAAATTTCTTTCACCATTTTCCATGCTAAAATTACTCACTTTAGGTGTCCAAAAGCTGCTTAAGCCCTTAGTAATTCAAAAAGTAACCCCAAAGAAAATTCTGCCAAAGAGATCTCCCCTATGGATACCAAAAGTTGAAGGATTGAAGACCTGAACCTCTATCCAAACATAAGGTCATTCATTGAACTGAAAGAAGGCTGGAATTAGGAAGGAGTTAAAGCAAAACTTCTTAAACTGTGGATTATGATCCCATATGGGGTCATGTTACTGAATTTGGGGATTGTGAATATATGATTTATTATCAGTAAACTGCAGTTTATAAGCCTATTTTATATACCAATATATCTGGGGCTGTATAAAAATTTCTTGGGAGAAAAGCAGTTGCAGTAGGAAAAGTTTAAGAAGCCCTAATTTAGAGTATGTGTAAACATCTTGGTAACTATTGCTGCAATTTACTTTCCCTTTGTGATTCCTCTAGGCTCCATCTATATATGCCTGGAAACAACAGGTCTTCCTGACTCCAAGATTAGTGCTCTGTGCAATATGGCATCATAAAGCTATGTTGAGGGTAAGGAAATAGCTAACCCTCTCAGAAAAAGCAATACTCTACAAATTTTGATTAGAGATCTCTCTGAAAAACTCATGCTCAAAAAAAATCTCCTTCATTTAGACCTGAAATTCCTTTCAAAGCTAACAGATCCTAAAATCTCAGTGCCTGAGCTTGTCATATTAAGAAGGAGCATGAAAAAAGTTCTGGAAGAACATCAAAATGGAAAGAAGATTCTTTTCAGAGTGAAGAGAAACTAGGTTAAAAATCAAGACTGTCACTTCCTATTTGTGTGACCTTGAGCAAATAACTTTTCTTTCCTCCTTAGAAAAAAAAGATCTGTAAAAGTCAGCTTGGTCGAGAACTTTGGGTGTGGAATCAGGAATTCCTGAGTTTGAATCCTTCCTAGAATATTTATTAGCTGTCAGTCAATGTCTTTCAGTCTTAGTTTCATCCTCTATAAAATGAGTATTATAACTACCCACATCACATAGTTATTATAATGATCAAATGAGATAATATATGAAAAGGGATTTGCAAACCTTAAAGCCTTATAAAAATATTAGCTATTATTATTAATAATAATAAAATGCAGAGATTTGACTAGATGAATTTTAAGAACTATTCCATTTCATGAGCTTGTGCAATCTTTCCCCACTTTAGACCATCAATGAGAATGAAATTCTAAAAAAATTAGGTCAAAAAGGTAAAGGGAGAAAAAAATAGGAGAGAGAATTTCTAGAAAGACCTTGCAAGTGAGAGACACCTGCCCCTTACCTCAATATAAATAAAATAAAATAATAAGTCCAATAACAAGAGCAGAAATGAACCATTCTTACACACAAATCAGTTTAAGTTAATTCTTACACTCAAATATATAAAGGATTATACTGGATAATTGCTCCTTTCTGTTTCAAATTTTATCTACAAGGGTCCCCAAGCCTTCATTACTATAACAGTGACAGTTTCTTAAGAATATCCAGCTGGCAATATTTCAATTGGACTTCCCTACCCCTTTACAAGTAGAAGTTCATGACTTTCTCCAATATCAGTGCTCGGGCTGAAAGAATAGATAGGCATGTTTTGGGCAGGGAGGGGACAGGATCACAGTTCTAGATAAGCTCCAGAAGGTAAGATGAGAAGTATAAAATAAACCCAGCACCATATAATAGCTAGAAAGGCACCAAAGAAAATACAAAGAAGGGGAAATAGTGGTAACTTCCAATAAAATGTTTGAGTATGGAGTGGTCACTGAGCCTAGCTCCTCTTCCTCATTTTAAAATAGCAAAAAAAATTGTTTTCATTCTCTTGCTCCAACTGGCACAACAAATTAGAATAAAATCACATTCTTCATGGGAAAAATACCAGAAAAAAATTATTGGAGAAGAAAATGAATAAATGAGTGCTTATCCCTGGGCCTAGAATATATTAGGAGCTTAATAAATGTCTGATTAATAAAAACAACTCAAAAATATGTAATACAATTAATAAGGTAAATAAAAGTAGTAATAAGGAAAGAATTAAAAATCCCTCAAAAAAATATAAAGTATTATGTATACCATAATTCCCAGAAATTATAACAAAACAACTGCAAGAAATTTCATAGTGGCTAAGAAACAAAAACATAAAGGAATTCAAAACAATGGAAAGTGGAGTGGAAATCTCAAAGGAGAAATAAAAATAAGTAAGAGAATAATAAATTTAAAACAAATGTCATAAGATCTCAAAAACAAATAATTCTCTGAAAAAGAAAGAGCAAATAATTTGAATACCAAAATGCATTAATGGAAGAAAAATGAACAAAGCAAAATCAAATGACAATAATATTTTAAAAGTACATGAGTTCTTTATAAGTCAAGGCAACTGATCTTAAAAATAATGTACAGAAGTTTTCCATAAAAAATGAAATAAAATTTTTGAATAATGCATCTTAGAAAGTCATATAAGAAAATTTCTCGGGAAGTACTGAGAATTAAGACTAGAATCTGAGACTCCATAGAACACAGGTAGGGAGAAACCCAAAGTTTAACTCACAAAGAAATGTCATGATTAAGCTTCAGAGGCTTATCTCATTTTTTTCTTTTACATTTCATAGATATTGCATTATTTTACAAAATAAAGGTTTACAGCAACCCTGTGTCAAGGAACTCTATTAGTACCATTTTTCTAAGAGCATAAGCTCTCTATGTCACAATTTGGTAATTCTCCAATATTTCAAACTTTTTCATTACTATTATATCTATTATTATAATCTGTGATTGGTGATCTTTAATGTTATTATTGCAATTATTTTTAGATGCTTCAAATTGCAACTATATAAGATGGCAAACTTAATCAAATAAATATTATGTGTGTTCTGACTACTCCGCTGACTGACTATTCCCCTATTTCTCTCCCTCTCATCAGGCCTCCCTATTCCCTGAGAAGCAATAATATTAAAATTAGACAGATCAGTGATAATACGATGGCCTCTAAGTGTTCAAGTGAAAGGAAAAGTTTATTGATACATCAAACTTCATTGTTGTCTTATTCTAAGAAATTGCTGTGGCTACCCTAACCTTCAACAGCAACCACCTTGATCAGTCGGGAGCCATCAGCACTAAGACCAGACCCTCCACCAGCAAAAAGATTACAACTCACTAAAAGCTCAAATGATGGTTACTATTTTTATAAAGTATTTTTAATTGTGGTACATTTGTTTTTTTAAACATTACACTATTACACACTTAATAAACTACATTATAGTATAACCATAACTTTTACATGCACTGAGAAACCAAAAAATTCATGTGACTCTATTACAATATTTGCTTTATTACATTGGTTGGGAACCAAAACTCCATTATCTCTAGGGTACACTTGTACAACAAATCTTGTGAGAAGTAAGCAGGGATTCCTTTACTAAATAACTCAATATTATTCTTTGTTTGAAAAAGGAAGGAAGGAAGGAAGAAGGGGGGAGGGAGGGAGAGAGGGAGGGAGGGAGGGAGGAAGGAAGGAAGGGGAAGGAAGGAAGGAAGGAAGGAAGGAAGGAAGGAAGGAAGGAAGGA
>JAJPUD010001517.1:131355-149748 GCA_023553655.1 Myrmecobius fasciatus | reverse complement strand
AGGAAGGAAGGAAGGAAGGAAGGAAGGAAGGAAGGAAGGAAGGAAGGGAGACAGACTAACTGGAATATGCTTTTCCCAAAAGCAAAGAAAATCTATACCCCAAAATAACATCATGCAATGCTGACTTTAATCATCAATGACACAATATTTTCACCCCCCAAAAAAATGATGGAACTTGAGGATTTTTTCTTCAGAAAAAACTAGAGGTGAGCAGAGCATTTAGGATACAAATTCAAAACAAAAAAAAATGGAAAAGGATGGTCATGCAGCAAGAAAAAAATAAAACTTTTAATTAATGGCTCACGAGCTTCTAGAACTCAACAAGACTATTACAAATTAACATTTTCACAATGTTGGGGGGAGATAGGTGTAAATCCATACACAGAGAAATATACATAGTCAAAGAAAGCAGAAGGAGGGAAGGGATGGAGGAGTACAAATAGAATTAATAGTTCTTGGGCCAGAACCCCTTCTTCCTCATCCACAAATATACACTTCCGGGGCTGAACTACACAGAGTAAGATCTTCAGAGACATGAGGAAAGGAAAGTGGGAGGATCCAGATGTATCTTTATCTCACCTGGTCAAGAGAGAAGAAGCTGCTGCTCTTTATTCTCTTGCCTTGTCTGAAGGGCACAGGCGGAGCAAGGGAAAAAGTTGGGAGATTTAGGAGTTTGGAAGAGAGAAAAAGAAGCTGGCAAATCTAATCATCTTCAACTGTTATATAAATTTGCCTAGAAAAAGCCTCATGAGAAGATGCCCCTCTTCACCTCCATCCAAGGAAATGAGGAACATCCCATAATACAATTCAGTATGGGTATTTTAAATAAACCAAGTGAACTCTGGTTGTTTCATATTTAAAATGAAATAAATGAAAAAATGTTTTAGGCTGTTCAAGGCCCCTTGGGCAGTAAGACTGGCAGTACCAACAAGCTGCACAACCTTTCATTTAGTAATTATTAACTGCTTAGCAAGCTTAAAAGCAGCATCTGCATCAACCACTATATAATTATGAGATAATTTTGGAATTAAGACATCCAAAAGGTGGCTCAACCTCAGCTAAGGGAAACACATAGCCTCTTTCTCACTCTACAGAATGCTCTTGAGAGCTCCCTCAGATAGTTTCTTCCTCACTCAGATCCTCTCCACCTAACTGGTTTTTTGAAGGTTTGGTGAATGGAAACCCTCTAGTCTATTTTTTTATCTGAATACTTTATTGTTGTTTAATCATATTCTTGGTTCTGGCTTTCTTATCTGTGCCGATTTCCCTGGGGGGGGGGGTCTCATTCTGACTTCTGGACCTTCTTCAATCCACTTCATAAATATTCATTTAGTGCCTACCAGAGTTATAACTAGGATGTATCAACTGGGGTTTTGCTTCAAGGCGTAGAAACTCAGAGGGCATTGATGGCAGCACACTCTTTAAGCAGCATACAAGTAACTGAGGCTAGCATTTGGTTAGCAAAAATAATCAGTTCAAATAGAAATGCTATTACTTGGCAAGCTTCCTCCGGCCACCTCACAGCCCAGTAGAGCTCTTTGCTTGCCCCACCCTTTTTATTGCTCTCTCAGCAGTATCCACCCATGGAGTCACTCCCCTCCAAAAAATTTTTCTTAAAAAGTTGATTTGGGAGCAAGTTTGGGAACATTTAGGAATATTCTGTGAAGGTTGCCCAAGGTTCCAAAATTAGAAGTTACAATTCTGATGTCTACTGGGTTCTCAAGCACTAGGCTAGTTTCTGGGGGATATAAGAGAAAGAGAAAACATGTTCTCTGCTCCTAAGGAATTTCCAGTCTAGTTAGGATTATAAAGACACCATCTGTCTAAGCCTATGTTTATTATATATTAATACAATATATTGTAGCATATCCCCTCATACATTCTATGCTCTTGCTAAAGGAACTTACTTAATATTATTATATTTGATATTCCCTTCCTCACTTCTGTGGCTTTGAATAGTTTTTGCCTCACACCTGGAATGCATTCCTACCTCAATTCTGCCTCTTAGAATCAATAGTTTCCTTCAAGATTCAGCACAATTGCTACCTCTTACATGAGATCTTTCCCTATCCTTCAGTCTGCCTTCCTTCCCTCACCCACCAAATTATGTATTTTTTATATATTTAGGATCATAGGGTCTATGTGCATGTTGTTTTCATTTAGCAGAATGCAAGCTTCTTGAGGTCAGAGTAATTTCATTTTTGTCTCTATAGCTAATGTCTGGAACATAATGGGCACATTAAGTAACAAATGAGAATTTAGAGATTGGTTCTTCTTAGATGAATAAATTCATTAATCTGTTATCCTCAATGGTTTTGAAAATAGTGCTATCACAAAGGGAAGGTAGATTCCTTTTTTTAATATACATTTAAAATATAAGAAATGTAGTAGAATGAATAGAGGGCTGAATTTGAAATCAGGAAGATCTGGATTCAATAACTAGACTCCAATATTTGCAGTCTGGTTGACCAGCTAACTACTGTACCTATCTGAGCCTCAGACAAATCCCTAGGTTTTATTGATTAAATCAGAGATAAATCGCCATCTACCTTGGGACTAGGAATTTCTTATGTTGACCAAATCACAGTTCTTTCTCACATTCCCAAATATAAGAAATCAAAGCTAGGATGAAAAGAAGAAACAAACAATGGCTGGTTTGGTTTAACAACTGTGGGAAACAATTATTTTATGGCAGTTGGTTTATAAAAAGTTTGATAAGCTCCTACACCACATGATAAGAGCAGGGAAGAGAAACCTTCAGGTCTCTGGATTTTCAGTGAAATGAATGTCATTTTCTTTGGGTTGGAGAGAATTAAATTCACCCTCAACTCCACTCCAACCCAGAAAAGACTTTCTTCCATATAACCCCTGATACATTGAAGATAAAACTTGGCTCTGTAACGGCCTCATTATTCTTGCTGCAAACCATCTGTCAAATTGTGTTTAACAAGTAGGGTAAATTCAAGAGAAATAAATAACCATTTTCTGCAGACTCTCATGTCCACACAGGTATACTGCAGATGAGCTATGCTTGACATAAAGCACACACACACACACACACACACACACACACACACACACACACACACACACATTTTGTCAATTTCCTGGCAATGCACTTTTGCTTCAATATACAACCATCAAATACAAAGAGAAAGATGCAAATCATTCCCTTTTTTCTTCCTCCTTCTCCTCTTCTCTCCCCCCCCCCCCAGCCTTCACCTCTCCCTCCCCTTCCACTCCATTTTTTCCCCTGAGGACTCAGGCCCAAACCAGTTCCTTCCCTTAACAGGCTGCCAGTTCGAAAGAAGCTCAGTGACTCATTCACAATCCTCCAAAAAAACAAACAGCACATAAATCACCAGCTAAAACTAACTCAACTTCAAACTCTACCGTTCCAACATTAATAGTGCCTTTGTTGTCAATAAACCCATATTTGACTTCTCCTATTTTTATGTGTATTTTATTTATAAATTACTAATGCTTTTCCTGGAGCAAAATGGTTGAAGTAATAGTCTACACCAAGCTATATCTCTGTCAGCTAGAGGGGAAAAAACACAGTTCAAATTGAATCAACGAGGGAGAACCATTAGCTGGGAACATAGAGGCAATTCCCCATTCTGCTCCATCATCACTACCTACACTTACCATCCTACCTACCAGGAGGGAACCAGCACTAAGTGGACTTTTAAATTATTCCATAGTCAATCAAACAGATGGAAAGTGAGAGCAGTGCCTCGAAGCCAATTCAGTGCTGCTTTCCTATCTAGGGAAGAAAAAGTCATGATCCAGTTAGCTAGTATTATTAATTATTAATGATTGAATACAACAAGCTTAATTCTGTGCTTAATGTGTTTCAAGTTCTGGTGATACAGGCAAAAACAAAGCAGTCTCTGCCAACCAGAAGCTTACATTCTACCACTATATTTAGTCTTTAACCTCAAAAAACAAATCAGTACCTGAAAGATCATGCCTATTCTGTGGGGATCTAAAAGGACTTAACTAGCCCTAGGATGGAGGATGCTGGAGCAGCTCAAGGCAAAAGGGTTCAGTCTTCAGGGAGATTAATTTACTTACAAGGAAATGCTGAATATTTACAGCAAGGCAAGTCAATTGGAGTGAGAGTTCCAGTCCCAGCTTTGCTCCCTGCTAAGTTGCCACATCCTCCAGTCTAGTTATACTTTGTGCTACACTTTCTCTTTCTTGTAAGAGAATACCTGCATTATCCAATCAGCAGGCATTCACTGAGTTCTGATTATGTGCTGGACGGTCTCCCATGCCAGGAAACTGAATCACTTCCACTTGAAATGTCTTAGGAAGATGCTGAAGATCACCTGGCAGGAAAAGATACCAGAGACTGAGTCCTTCTTAAACTAAACTGCCAAGAGTTCCAACCCGACTGCAGAGAGCATAATTCTGTTGGGCTGGCCACGTTGTTCGAATGCCAAATGTATACTTGTCAAAAAGCCTATTTTATGGAGAACTCAGAGTAAATGCTCCCAGGGTGGTCAGAAAAAGTGGCACAAGGACACTCTCAAGGTCCTTCTTAGAGTTGATTGTACAACACGGGAGACACTGGCACAGGACTGCCCACCAGGACGTGCCCTCATCAGAGAAGGGGTTATGCAATAGGATGAAAGCAGAATTGAATTGACTCAGAGGAAACACAAGATGCACAAAGTTGGACAATCCAGCCCAAATGTTCATAGGGACTATCTGTGTCCAACATGTGGTAGAGCATCCCAAGCTAGTATTGGTCTAAGCAGCCACAGTTAAACACCCTAACTTGACTCTAACATAGTGATGCCATTTTGGGGCTCTTCGAGAACGAAGGATAACCACCAACCATCCAAGACTACATGCCATGAACTGTGCAGGTACTGGGGGGGCAACGACAAAGAATGAGGCAATTCTTAGTGAGAGAAAGTGAATATTTACAAACATATATAGAATAAACAGATGGATGGATGCCTCACGAATAGGAAGGAGGTCAGCTAACTTGAAGCCTTATAGCTACTGCTCACTAGAGAAGAAAGAGAAAGCCCATTTCTATCCCTTAAAGAGCTTATAGGCCAGTAACTAGAAAAGGGTGAAGAAAAGCAGGAAGCAAAACAATAACAATGTCTTGGTCTTTTGATCTGAAAAAAAACAAACCACTTTTTTTCCACTGCATCTTGTCACCCTAAAAACATGGGTTCAGTTCAGTTCAATCGTTTTCAGTTTTGTCCGACTCTCTGTAACTGCATTTGAGGGTTTTTTTATTGGCAAAGATACTGAAGAGATTTGCCATTTTCCTTCTCCAGCTCATTTGACAGATGAGGAAACTAAGGCAAATAAAGTTAAGTGATTTGCCCAGGATTACACAGTCAGTAAGTGTCTGGGACTGAATATGAATCTGGAAAAATGTGTCTTCCTGAATTCAGGCCCAGTGCTCTAACCACTGCACCACTTAGCTGCCCCATGCATAGGCTCCTTTCCCACAATGTGGCCATAATGACAGAAAGATCTGATATAATATTCCAGAGAATTAATGGGGGGAAATAAAGATAATGTCAAAACAAATGATATCTCACAAAATATTGTTTTTTTAAATGTTAAGCTTTTGCTATCCCATATATTTTATGTATTTAAATCTCAAGGCATTCAGCAATGTATTCCATTAGCAATAAGTTTTTACCAACATATACCCAGCTCTATTTATTGATTTCACAGAATCTTTAAGCTAGAAGAAACCTTGGAAACCCATCAAATTCAATTCCCTCCTTGTGCAAATGAAGAAATGGTACCCCAGAGAAATAGAATTATCTGCCCCAAGCCAGATGGTCAGTTAGCAATTAGCAGCAGAAAGTCTAGTCTGAAAGGCAAGTCTCTCAAACCATTCCAGTGCATACCACAAAGCTTCCTGTAGGAATATATTTAACAATAAAAATAATTCTCCATCTCCATGTTCTACCCAGGATGGGATGCTGCTCTAAGGGAGCAAGAAGGCACATGTCCACAGGCTTGTAGAATCAATGGCACTTTCCTAGGACTGCAGCAGGGGCATGAAGCAGCAACAGTTTGGGGTCTCTAAAACACTACCCATTGGTATGATGCTCCAGAGATGTGGCCAGCCATTCTGAAAACTCAACTTGGTCCCTGCACAGATTCACAGAGCAGATGCAAGTGAATTGGCCTCTCTAATGCCCTTGCTTGTGCCTAAGATCTTCAATCACCCCAAAGATGCCAAAGATCTAAGCAGAATATACACTTGATCTCTTGTCCACCAATCCGATCAACAATAGGAGGTCTACATAACACATAAAGCCTGAAATTTGAGAAGATGAAGAAGGTGGCAAGAAGTATCTGAAGAGTAGTTCTCTATTAGCCTTTTTGGTGGAGAACAACTGAATACAAATACTCTTGACATTAAGGCTTCAGCAAAAGTCTACTTATACCTGGGCAAAGGAAGTAATTAGTGTCATATTAGAAAGACCCCCAAAATAAAATAACACAACTAGAAAAAGATAAGAGCACCTATTGTAGATAAAAACACATGCCATAGCAGAGCACCTGGTACAGAGAATGAACAAGGTAAACACAGTTTACTATGGGAATTAGCCAGAGGTGCTTGGAAAATGGAGAATCTCACAGCAAATAGAGTAGTCAAGAGGAATTTTACAGTCACTTGCAAAGAGTGTACTTTGTCTGTGTTTCTGCTAGAGCCATTTAACAGCTGTGTGCAGTAGACTTCCCCCACACTTGAAATTCTCTTGTTCTCCTCATGTTCTTCAAGAAGTCTTTCCCCGTTCTCTTTAATCTTGATGCCTTTAGCACTTTTTCCAGTTTATCTTGTAAATATCTTCTTTAGATGTAGTTGTTTGAATATAAGATCCTTAAGCCAGGAACTGGTTTGGGGCCCAGCAAATAGTAGCCATTTAATAAATATTTGTTGATTTGGCTCAGTAAAAAGAGCCTTGATCTATTTAGAGAAAAGGAGGATCATAGGTTTGGAACTGGAAAGGACCTTACAGAGTACTGAGCCCAATGCCACAGTTTTCCTGAGAAAATTGAGGCCCAGAGAGGTTTAAGTGATTTGTCCATGATCACATGAGTACTTAAATCTCTTGGAATGGATTTTTACCCAAGTTTTCCTGATTCCAAGTCCAG
This sequence comes from Myrmecobius fasciatus, assembly GCA_023553655.1. NCBI lineage: Eukaryota > Metazoa > Chordata > Mammalia > Dasyuromorphia > Myrmecobiidae > Myrmecobius > Myrmecobius fasciatus. Next base: position 142,599 of record JAJPUD010001517.1, on the reverse strand, counting down.
TTCTCTATCTTCTATACCCCAGCTTCTAAAACTGTCGCATATGGGGTATTGTAACTGAATGTGGGAGTCATAAAATTATGATTTATTTTCAGTAAATGTTTGATTTGCTTACCTATTTTATATAACTGGGGCCACATAAAAATTTCTTGAGAGAAAAGAGGTTGTGAGTGGGAAAAGTTTAAGAAGTCCTGTTCTATACTGTCCTGAAGGACCATTTCTCTGATCTAGATCATCAGAGAGAAGCTATGGTGTTCTTTGAAAAGAGGAAATAAGTGCCTCAAAGAAAAAATGAAGAAAAAAATGAATCTTAAGGGGACAAAGTATAATCTTAATTTTTGTCATAGGGTTAGAGAATGATAGAGGGAAATGCAGAGAAGGAAGAGAAGATAGGCCTTGGGAGATATGTGATATGTATGCCATGTCTTCTAAAAATAGAGAAGGAAGCAACTACTTGTGCTCCAAGGAATAATGATAAGGATCTGCAGGGGCCATGAGAAGAGAGGCACCCAACAGTGGCCAGACAAGCCCAGATAGCTGATGAATACCTGCTTTGGAGTACCAAACTTACTGTGAACAATGTTATCTTCCTGGGACAGTATCTGGGATATGATAGAGGACCTCCCATAAGGCTTATCAACTACTTCCTACTCCTGATAATAAAGATGGAAATGAGCGATAACACAGAAGAAATTTTAAAATTATATATCTAGGAATTAAGGCATTCTGGGCAAAAAACTGAAGACTGAAAAGATGCAATACATTTTCACCAAAGCTACAAAATAAAGGAAATTTCAGAAGAGAAAAACAGACTTAGAAAGTAAACAACTAGTTTTGTTTTTGTTTTGTTTTGTTTTGTTTTGTTTTTAAATGTGTCTAGGAATAAGATTGGGATTCCTGAAACAAAACATAAGATAAAAGAATGATGGTCTGCAATCACAGAGAGAATGCATCTAACAAAAGTCAGCATTTAAAATAATTTTTGTGTGCACATTTGTGAATCTGATCAAGAAATCTTTCAAACAAAAATATAGGGAAAATAGAAAACTTCATACTGTACCAGATGCCATGGAAAAGTAATATGACATAGGAAGAAGATCAAGGAAAAAGACAAAAGTTCACAGTTGTCCAGGAAGAGGGACAATAATAAAAATGACGGTCTGAGATGTCTGTGTGCAAACATTTGAAATGAGCAAGATGTAGAGATATAAATGCAAGAAAGTAAATTTGATCTGATAGATGTATGACTAAAACTTGATGGAACACTTCATGAGTACGTGTCAAGGAAACATAAATCTTTTTCAAAAAGAATAAGCCATACTGAAGATACAGTGGAGTAACACTGTTTATCAAGAAAACCTACAGAGAAATCCACAAAGCAGATGTTAAAATATGGTAGAGATCATTCTGGTGAGAAGTAATGGGGGAAACTGAAGCAAAAATGTAGAACTATATTAATATTCCTATAAGCCAGATCAGAAAGAAGATATGGATGATGTATTTAGGAAACATTAAAAATTGGAGGAATAATAAGAGCAACAAAAACAATTTCATTTATTTATGCTTTAAGATTTCCAGGCATTTTACAAATATCTTATTTATGCTCACAATCTTGAAGTATTACCATTTTTGTTGTTGCTCAGTCATTTCAGCAGTGTCTAACTCTCTGTAACCCCATTTCAGAGTCAATATATAGGAATGGTTGGCCATTTCCTCCCCCAGCTCATTTTATAGATGAGGAAACTGAGGCAAACAGGGTTAAGTGATTAGCCCAGGATCACACAGCCAGTGAGTGTTTGTGGCTGGATTTGATCGCAGGTCTTCCTGACTCAAGGTCTGGCACTCTAATGTGCCACCTACCTGCCCTCTTCTGTGTCCAAAGCTCTATTTACAATGCCATCCATGTGCCTTTATACAGAAACAATAAATAACTGATTAGTTAGTTATCTGTTGGAATTTGATCCTTTTCTGCCAAAAGTAAAAGAGCTGATCTAAATTCCTAACTTGCCTTAATAATAATTTCATTATTCAAAATGTTAAATGTTCTCTTCTTAACCTGAATCTGGCTAATATGAAGAAATAGTTGACAAAATAGAAGTATTAAAAATAAAAACCTTGGAAGAAAGTATTCACTCTACCTTAAAGTTTATGATAGATTAAAAAATGGAAAGCCAATATGAAATGTACTCTAGATTGGGAAAGATATATTTCCAAGTACAAGGAAGGTATTAGTAAGTTACCATGGCTTAAAATTCTACAGAGTTGGGGGATTTGATTGTTCTCAAGAACGAAGCTGTGATGTAAAAAACCCAAGAAATCCCAGGGAGGCAAAGAGGGGGAGCTATATGAAAATTGTCAAGTATATATACTAATCATTAATAATTAATTAGTTTAATTAATTTCATTAGTTAAACATTAATAAATAATTTAAATTGTAAGAAGCATGGACAGAACACAAAGGCATTTCACAACTTCATGGTGGATGTCCAATACAATATCCAAGTAGAAGGATTTCCTATCAGTGGAAGATTCTACATATGTCTTTATTTGTAGATGGTATATTGCTAATCACATTAGGCTCTAGAACTTTATATGAGTTCTTAACTAAGAAGGTAGCTTCTTATTGTTATTGTCTGTCCTTTGGCATTATGGAGGTGTCATGATATACAAGTGAACTGGATTTAAGTGGGTGAGGGGTGTAGAGTCAAGAGTCTCATTTTTTTCCTCTAGAACCATCTGAGTTCAGTGGTCATATATAGATCAGGATGACTGGAGATGGCCTTGGATGAAATGGAAGATAATGGGGCCTTTTTAATTTAAGGTCTTTAACAGGTCACAGTTTAACTGACGCAACCATTCAGTGATTTTGGCTAGATAAATTATGAGGCAAAGAATGGCCTCTTTTACCTAGTATACATATATGTATACATACACATATAGAGAGAGAGAGAGACAGAGACAGAGACAGAGAGAGATCTATTATCTATCTATATCAATAGAGAGAAAAATAGAAAGATACTCAAAAAGAGAGGCAGACAAAGAGAGACAGGGAGACAGAGATCCAAAGATCCATCTATGGATCAAACTGGGAGGGGAAGACCCTTAGGATTTCTTGCCAAAAAAAAAATTATTGTTTAGACTCACTCTGAGCCAATGGGTGCCCAAGCAAAAAATAGTGAGGCTTGGGCTAGAACCTATGGTCAATCAATGAGAGCCAGCATGATTAAGATTTAAGGCAATCTGCTTATGTGGAGATAAGGGAATGTATTGAGAGATGTTGTGGAGATAGAAATAAAAAGACTTAGCAAGTAACTGGAAATGTTAAGCTAATGTTAATGAGAAGTTGATAAAGAATGTATATTATTCAAATTAGGACATATTGATGCCATAGATGACAAACCAGCGAATAAGCCCATCAACAGACATATCTTAGATCAACACTGCCAAGAGAGAATTCTATTGCCAAAATAGAATATGAGAAAGGGACAGTACTGACTTGCTTTGGAGGGAAGCTTTCAGTGCTATCAATGGATCACAGACTGCTCTCTACCACAAAAAAAAATTGCTTTTTAAGAACAATATTCTCTTGGTCAAAGTTATATGGCTACTAATCAACTAATATCATTAGCTCAGAAAAATCACAACTGCAAATGATCAAAGATCATATCTTGAATATAGGTAGGTTACATCATGTTACCAATGGTGACTTAGATGCTAGAACTATATTAAAACAAGTAAGCTGACAAAGTAGATGGATTCCTGGACTTCTAATTAAGAATATCTGAGTTTGAATTCTGGTTCTGACACTTACTACTCCTCTAACTCTTGATAAATCACTCAGTCTTTCTGTGACTCAGTTTCCTCAACCATAAAGTATGGGGTTAGAATCAATACTTTCAAAAGTGCCTTCCAACATTAAATCTATGCTGCTATGAACCTTTCATAGCCTATTTTCTCATCCATAAAATAGGGGATAATAAAGTACTGACTTCAAAGGGAAATATTATTATTATTTCCATTTTGCAAGTGAGGAAACTGAAGAAAATGATCTAGGGTCACAAAGCTAAGCAAGTTTCTGAGGCTGGATTTAAACTTGTGCTTTTTAACTCCAGATCCAGCATTCTATCCACTACATCATCTAGCTGCCTATTGTTATTAAAAGGAAATATCAAGGACATTGTAAAGTCAGATAATTATTCAGGTCAGTACCTCATATAGCAAGAATGAGGACTGAACACCCCAAGTGTCATAGTGTATTCATTGATAGAGTCAGGTTTCAGTACACTGCACAAATTCAACACAGAGAATTTACAGGGGACAAGTGTGGTGGTATACACTTACAGTTCCTATTTCTGAGGAGACTATGGCTATAAATTTCACAAGTTTAGGAACCCTGAACTGCAGTAAAACTAAAACTATTTGGGTGACTGGAACCAATATGGTGACCCCCCAGGAGAGGAAAACCATGAAACTGCCTAAGGAAGGATGAATAGATCCAGGGTGGAAATATAGAACAGGTTAAAATTCCAAGCCAAACAGCATTGGGATTGGGTCTGTGCATGGGAGGAAAATAAAGGGAAAGAGAAGAAAAGTAAAAGAAAGAGTAAGAAAGAAAAGTGAAAAGAAAGCAGGGAAGGGCAGAGGGAGAAGGAAAGAGGAGAAATAGGGAGCAGATGATGGAAGGTAAGATGGAGGGAGAAGGTAAGAAAGAGAAGAGAAAGAGAGGGACAGGAGAGAAATGAGAGAGGGAAAAGATAAGAGGAAGGGAGAGAAGGAGAGAGAAAAAGAAAAGGGAAGAAATTTACAATCAGGAACACACAAGAAAAAAAAGGTTATGACTGGATTGTGAGCAACTCCATTGGAGGAATTAGATAGAGAGCATATAATGAATTAGGAAAAATATATAGAGAAAGTAGAATCAAGGCTGAGTAAAGGTAAGTGAGTACGGAAAGATGGCAGGATCTTGCAAGTTTCCACACAAGCTGAGGGGGAAAGTGAATGTCAGGGACCACACAAAAAAAAGAAATTTTCTCCCCAACTACATCAAGGGATCAAGAGGAAAAACAAAAAAGGAAGTGCACTGCTGCTCATGGTAAATGGGATACATTCACTTTTCTAACACTTTTTTTTCTAAAAGTTTAAAGTTTACAAAGCATTTTACATACACTCTTGATTTTGATCTTATATCAACTTGGTGAGATGTATACCATTGGGACTGTTATCCTCATTTTATTAGTAGGGAAACTGAGATTCAGAGAGAGTGATTTTACAGGATCAGACAATAAGTAGGAGAGACAGAATTCAAACCCAGTCCTTTCCCTACTCCAAGAACAATATTTATTATGCCCCACTACCCACAAAGAAGAATGCTTATTTCTCTCAATGAGTCCAAGGAACTTGACCCAGATAAACCAAATCCCAAGACAATGAAACATGCAGAGAATGCAATTACAGAGCCACGATCAATAATCTTTGAAAAACCATAGAGCATGAAAGTGGTGTCCCAGAAACTGAGGTCAGAAAATTTATCAATTGTTTAAAAAAATAAATGAATAGGATAAATTCTTCAAATTATAGATTGGTGAGTTTAAATTTGAAATAATTAGAGAAATATTCATTGTTCATGGGTAGGTAGGGTCAATATAATAAAATAACAATTTCACCTAAACTAATTGATATATTCAATGCCATACCAATGCAATTACCAAAAAATTTTACTGAATTAGAAAAAATAATGACAAAATTTATTTGGAAGAACAAAAAAATCAAGAATATCAAAGCAACTAATGAAAAAAAATGTAAAGGAAGGAGATTACTACAAAAATATTAAATCATATTCAAGAGAAACTTTGGAAATATTTATAAAAATAAGTAGTGATCACTAAGAACTATCACAGATTCAGCAAAAACAAATGATACAAAACTATTCTCATTTATTTTTTGATCAGGATTTTTGGAATAATGGTATTTATCAGATAAGTAAGACCACAGACATACTGCCAAAACACTGGATGACAAAGGCTACCTATGTGTCAAAAGCAGTCTTCCTGTGGCAGCTCTTTTCGTAGTGGCTAGAAACTAGAAACTGAATGGATGCCCATCAGTTGGAGAATGGCTGAATAAATTATGGTATATGAAAGTTATGGAATATTATTGTTCTATAAGAAACAACCAGTAGGATGATTTCAGAGAGGCCTGGAGAGATTTGCATGAACTGATGCTGAGTGAAGTGAGCAGAACCAGGAGATCATTATTCACGGCAACAACAATACTATATGATGATCAATTCTGATGGATATGGCTCTCTTCAACAATGAAATGCTTCAAACCAGTTCCAATTGTTCAGTGAAGAAAGCCATATACACCCAGAGAGAGGGATATGAAATATGGACCACAACATATCATTTTCATGCTCTCTATTGATGTTTGCTTGTACTGTATTTCCTTTATCTGATTATTCTTTCTTGTAGATACGATTTCTCCTGCACAAAAATGATAAGTGTGGAAATAAGTATACATGTATTCTATTTCTTAAGTATTTTAACATAATTAACATGTAGTGAATTTCCTGCCATCTAGGGGAGGGGTGGGGAGTTGGGGGAGAAAAATTTGTAACAGAAAGCTTGTAAGGGTTAATGTTGAAGAATTACCCATACATATGTTTTGCAAATAAAAAGTATTAATAAAAAAAGCAGTCTTCCTGACTCTTGCCCACTCCCTCTCTCCACTGCACACTGATGCCTTTCAACATAATTAGTGCCACCCTACACTGTATTAATAGATAAAGAGCATCTAGAATAGAAAAGGTGAGTCTCACAAGTCAAACAATACCCAGTAGATCCATTTCAGTTCTGCCTCCTGGAATCCTGGACTCCAGGTCCACTCTCATGGAGGAGGCAGGATTTGATCAGCTAAAGTCTTCAGGTCTCGGTGTAAGTCCTAACCTTCTGAAGCAAACTTTCATCCTCAATTTTAGGGCTACCCCAGTTTAAGACTAGGACAGTTAGAGGGCACCGTAGTGCACAGAGCACCAGACTGCAGTTAGGAAGACTCATTGTTCTGAGTTCAAATCTGTTCTCAGATACTTACATACTTACTGTGTGACCCTGGACAAGTCATCTAACCCTGGTTTGCCACAGTCTCCTAATCTGTCCAATAAGGTATAGAAGAAAATGGGAAACCATTACAATATCTTTACAAAAAACAAAAACAAATGGGATCACAGAGCTGGAAATGACTGAACAACAAATCTAAGACCACCCCCCCAATTTATATTACACATATATTGTGCATACATAGTTGTTTGCATGCTGTCTCCCCCATTAGACTGTGAAATCTATGAGAGGACTATCTGTTTTTGTTTTGTTTTGTTTTGTTTTTTACTTTCTTTGTATCCTCAGTACTTGGCACATAGGAGGCAATTAATAAATGCTAACTCATTAATTTATAGATACAAGCCGGGAGCTCATCCAGAGATGGGAAAGCTAGGAACAATTCCATATGAAGGTCAATTTAAATAACAGGGGATGTTTTGCCTGTTGAAGAAAAAACTTGTATGGGGAAGGGGAATGATTGTTATCTTCAAAAATGTGACGGGTTGTCATGTGGAAAAGGGATTAGCCCTGCTCTGCTCAGCCCTTAAGGAAAAGACTAGGAGAAATAGCTGGAGGTTGCAAACAGTCACATTTCTGTTCAGTTCAGGGAAAAACTTCTTTATAATTAAAGTACTCGAAGAGTAAAATAAGCTTAAGAAGTGAATGATCACTTCTCAGCCCAGTGAGGCAAAGATCAGCAAGGAGGAGTGACTTCTTTCCATCTGGGGGATTTAAGAAGAGCTTGGATGGCCACCAGTTAGAGATACCAAAGAGGGCATTCCTACACAGATGCAGGTACAAGTAGGACTTGAAGCTCCTTGCAACCCTAATCTTTTTCCTCCACCAGCCAGATCTATGACTCTATGGTTTGCCTTTTCTCTCATTCAGTTTCATTTTGCAATAATTCAACCAAGGAAAAAGAAACTGGGTCATGAGTTAAAAGGCCAAGAAAAACTAGTCTGGGGACAAAAGCAGGTATTTTGTTTGAAATTAGTCTCTTGCTCACGTTGTTAAGTCCATCATTTGACACCCCTTTTCCCTCTGCTCTGCCTCGCTGAACAAAATCCTACTACCCATCCTTCAAGGTCTAGGTCAAACTCTGCCTCCTCCAGAAGGCCTCTCCTGACTTTCTAACCACAATGTCCTTTCCTAGACTCTTACTATCCATAAATTATTTAATGCTTAATTATACATTATGTATTATATGTTTCTTTCTTGTGTTATTACCTCTCACATGTTGGTCTCATCTGCCCAAGGACAACTCTCTTACCCTCCACAACACTGAATCCTTACAACAGCTCATGTCAGATAACTTCTTGGTCCCCAAGAGTTTATAGTCCCTTAGGCCCTCTGCTGTCTACTTCCCAAAAGACAACTGGTGGACTTCAGATTAACTTGACTCTTTCTAACTCACCATGCAACTCTTAACGTACAGACCAGCTTCTTAAACTATGGGTCATGACCTCATAACTGAATGTGAAAGTCACAAAATTATGATTTATTATCAGTAAATGTTTGATTTGTATACTTATTTTCTACATGTATAAATCCAGGATCATGGAAAATGTTCTCAGGTGAAAAGGGGTTGCAAGTAGAAAAAAGTTTAAGAAGTCCTGACATGCAAGACCTCCTCTCCCACACATATACCTTTCCTTTCCACACATTTTTATAATTTTCACTATTGAAATTCATCCTAATGAATTATAAGCAACCTTAGGACAAAAATCCCCAGTGGCTTAGTATAGAATTATGCAGCCAGCGGGACTCAGATTATTATACATCAAGATGGTAAGTCAGGAAATTCAATGGGAAGCATCCTCTCTGTTTCTGCCCATTTTCTGTCACTTTTTAATTTGTTCAGAAGATACAACATTCATTTCTCTCTCACTATCTTCTTAGTACTTCACCCTCTGCCTTTAACATTCTAACTCTCCTATGGATTCCCCAATGATGAGCGTCATCATATATAGCTGACCCCCAAACCACCATATTGCTCTCTGGCCATCTTCCTGCCATGTAGTCATGAAGATACTACCCCTGCAAGCTCCACCTCCCTCTTTGAGAATAGTCATCAAATCAATACTAGCATTCTCTGAAAGGTCTTGACAATCAATCTCCCTTTAACTCCATTAACTTCTCTCTCTGGCCACCTCTCCCTTCTATATATTGTTTTTCTCTGTTAGAACATAAGCTCTTTGAGATCTTAAAGGAAAGAAAGGGCCCCACATGTGCAAAAATGTTTGTGGCAGCTCTTTTTGTAGTGGCAAGAAACTGGAAACTGAATGGATGCCCTTCAATTGGAGAATGGCTGAATAAATTATGGTATATGAATGTTATGGAATATTATTGCTCTGTAAGAAACAACCAGCAGGATGATTTCAGAGAGGCCTGGAGAGACTTGCATGAACTGATGCTGAGTGAAATCAGCAGAACCAGGAGATCATTATTCACGGCAACAACAATACTATATGATGATCAATTCTGATGGACATGGCTCTCTTCAACAATGAAATGTTTCAAACCAGTTCCAATTGTTCAGTGAAGAAAGCCATATACACCCAGAGAGGGGGATGTGAAATGTGGACCACAACATAACATCTTCATGTTCTCTATTGATGTTTGCTTTCATTATGCTTCCCTTCTCAGATTTTTTTCCTGCACAGCAAGATAACTGTATAAATATATATATACACATATTCAATCTGTCAAATATTTTAACATAATTAACATGTATTAGACTTCCTGCCATCTAGGGGAGGAGGTGGAGGGGAGGAGGGAAAAATTTGTAACAGAAAGCTTCGCAAGGGTCAATGTTGAAAAATTACCTACGAATATGTTTTACAAATAAAAAGCTTTAGTAAAAAAAAAAAAAAAAGAACATAAGCTCTTTGAAGTCAGGGATGACCTTGGTTTTTGTATTTTCATCTCTAGAGCTTGGCAGAGTGTCCAGCACAAGGTAAGTGCTTAATAATGGTTTCCTTCATACATTTCAAACAATATCAGTACTGTTGAGAAGTTTTTTCGGCTTTCCTAGACTAAAATCCCAGTCTCTCTGGGGTTGAGATCCTATCATTATCCGATGTTAGGACACATATGTCATCAAGCACCAAATGGCAATTTTGTTTAAACTCAACCAATTCAAATTCTTTAGAGAAATTTGGGGAATCCCTGTTCTAGATCAAAAGCTCCTTCATGTCAATTTACAGAAATTTGGAAACGATCTAATGCCATTCCAAAGGACCACCCAAAGAGGAATATCAGCTTTAGTCACTAATGGTGATGATGACAGTACCTACTATGTGCCAAGCAGTATTCTTTTTTTAAAAGAAGAATAACAACATTAATGTACCCTATTACATGCCAGGCATTATACTAAAGGGGATACAAAGAAGGAAAAATACAGTCTCTGACCTCAAGGAACTTGAAATCTAATGGGGAAAAACAATATATTGATAAAGATAATAGTAATAATAATAATAATAATAATAACTAAAATTTATAGAGCACTTACTATGTGCTAAGCATTGTGCTAAGTACTTTACAAATATTAAATCATTTGATTCTCACAACACTGGGAGGTAGGGTTTATTATTATTCCCATTATATAGATAAGGAAACTGAAACAGACTGAAATTGAGTGACTTAATCAGGATATTTGAAGATTCGAGACCATATTTGAACTCAGATTTTCCTGATCCCAGGCAGCCACTGTACCATCTAACTGTCCTCTTATTAAGTACCTACTATGTACAAGGCAATGTGAGAACTATAGGGGATGGAAATGACTAAAAATGCCCTAATTCCTTCTCTCAAAGAGCTTATAGTCTACTAAGACCCTATAGATCAGGGAAAATTTTTATCTTCATTTTACAGGTGGGATGGCTCACAAAGATTAAGTGACTTCCCCCAGCTAATAAATGTAGAAGCCAAGACTCAACCTCATTTTATTCTCTAGACCCAAATCTCTTTACACAGAAGAAAGAAAAAGAAAGAAAGAGAGGGAAGGAAGGAGGGAGGAAGAGGAAAGGGAGGAAGGGAAGAAGGGAGGAGGGAAGGAGGGAAGGAGGGGAGGAGGGAAGGAGGGGAGGAGGGAAGGAGGGAAGGAGGGAGGGAAGGAAGGAAGGAAGGAAGGAAGGAAGGAAGGAAGGAAGGA
>JAJPUD010001517.1:90245-130245 GCA_023553655.1 Myrmecobius fasciatus | reverse complement strand
TCTAAAAGGGCCAAGCAAACTCCATGAAGTCAAGAAGGAATGCTAATAATTTCATACTAGTGAGCAAACATATTAACATTACCCAGCACACATTATAAAAGTAATTTTACAGATTCAAGAGGAACAAAAAAGGCAGCGGAGACATTCATAATTCAAGAGCTCCAGACAGTGAAAGAGTTACAAACGCTGAGCTTTTAAAAAAAATGCTCCTGAATGTGTCACTCTGGCAAGACAACCTCGACACAATTAAAACTATATTGGCGCATCAATAGGCTCAACTGAGAGCTGTGTACCTGCTTTTTACTAGGTCCTGGCTTTATAGATGCCTTCAGAATAAAGGGGGATGGGAAATGTACAGCTAATTAAAGGGAGCCAACCTTCTGTGCCTAAGAAAAAAGGATGGTGCCTTTTTAAAGGGAGAAAGGAGAGAGAAGGAGAAAGAAAATCACTTTTTTTTCATATTTCTGACAAGTGCTTTTTTCTCCCAGACTTCCTTGAACCATTCTGTGTTTATTTCTTATTAGTCAACAAGCATTTATGAAGCACCGTGCTAAGGGCTGAGGATACAAAGAAAGGCAAACATAAGTCCTGCCCTCAAGGGGTTCACCTTCTAATGAGAGAGACAACCTGCAAATAACTTGGTATGTACAAGAGGCCTAGAGAGGAGAGGGAAGGTAATTAGAGAAAAGAAGACACTAGGAAAGGTCTCCTACAGAAGCAGGTAAGGAAGAGGAGGAACAAGACAGCAGAATATTGGGAGGAAGGAGAGGTCACCATGGGAGGACCATAATTCCCAGAGTGTGAAGTTGAAAATCCAAATTCCTTCTTTTTTTAAATTTTCCTTGCCTTCTTTTCCATGTTGACACAAATAATTCTCATCAACACACACCTTCAAGTGTTCAAGTTCCCTTTCCTCTCCACCCTTTTCTCAGTATGAGGTATCTGGCTCAGCATTACAGGATCTCAGAGGTGGAAAGAATACTGGCAACCGTGTGATCTAACTGGTACCTGGACCTGGACGTCAGATGTCACCAGAACCAGATGGATTCTGCAGCCGAATACCATGCTCCTGCACAGCTGAGCAAACACTGGCCTCTGCACTGAAGGAACCCCTCCTGGACGCCATTTTGGGAGTCAGGAAAGAAACACACTCATGGACCAGGGACACTGCAATCACTCATCCGCTAACAAAGCGTGGTCAGTGGCCAGGAGAAGCGCCCTGACCAAGACTGGTTATCTCACGGCATTTAGCCCATGTTCCAAAGCACTTCAATGATGAGAAAGGAAGCAGCTTCACCTTCCACCACCTTCCCAAGGAAGCAATCGGATCCTTTCTACCTCAGCCCCAAGAGCACACATCTAGCCTTGGACTAAGACCTCCCAATGATGGCAGGGTGGGGAAGAGAAGCCACTTCTCTGGGGAAGGAGTGACTCCACTTTGGGGTTACTCAAGTTTTGACCTGCCATAAAGCAGACTTCTTTCCCACCGTTCCTAGCTCAACTACCTGGGGCCAAGCTGAACAAGCCTACTCTCTCTTCCCCAGGACAGCTCTTCAAATATTAGAAGGCGGCTGAGACACTGAAGTCATCCCTTTTCCAGGATAAACAATCCCCGGTTCCATTAGTCAATCTTCATATGGCAAAGACTGAAGGTCTTCCACCATGTTAGCTACCTTTTTCTGGGCCTTGGCTAACTTGTTATGTTAAAAGAACCTTGAAAACTAGGGATATAAAAGTGGCTACGGGGATGTGGCTCTGTGTGCTGGCTGACTGTCCGGACCCGGACCCAACCTTGGGTTCTTTCCTTGACCAGAATTCCCCTTCTTCATAGAGTTCCCCATCCTCATGTAGCTGCTCTGTGTCAGACTCAAGAGATCTGTTTCCAAACACACTGTCATTGTGTCACAGTGGAGGCTGGAGATGGAGTAGGGTGGGGAGGGAAGAGACAGGAGGACACAGCCTGCTGTGGGAATCCTCACTGCTCAGCGGAGCTCGCCTCCTATCCAGAGACTGATAAGTCACTGTCTTGTCAGTGAGAAATGGTGAGTCACACCCATCGCCAAGACGTCCCCCATACGTCAGATGTCACCAGAACCAGATGGATTCTGCAGCCGAATACCATGCTCCTGCACAGCTGAGCAAACACTGGCCTCTGCACTGAAGGAACCCCTCCTGGACGCCATTTTGGGAGTCAGGAAAGAAACACACTCATGGACCAGGGACACTGCAATCACTCATCTGCTAACAAAGCGTGGTCAGTGGCCAGGAGAAGCGCCCTGACCAAGACTGGTTATCTCACGGCATTTAGCCCATGTTCCAAAGCACTTCAATGATGAGAAAGGAAGCAGCTTCACCTTCTACCACCTTCCCAAGGAAGCAATCGGAATTATCCCACTTGTCAGCCACCAAATATCAAACAAGGGATAATAACTGACATTTCTATGGGTTTAAGAGTTTGCAAAGATTGACACTCAAATGTGCTACACAACTGGGAAGTGGTGTTATTATCCCCATTTAACAGATGAGGAAATTAAAGCTCAATGAGGTTAATGACTTTTAAGGTCCTTTCTGGCTCAAAATCTCATAGCTCTACACATGTTAGAGGTCAGCCTTGAATCCAGACCTTCCTGAGTCCAAGAACAGCACATTACCGACTATGTCTCACCAACCCAGAGCAATCCACCATCTAGGAAAAAAGCATAAACCAGCCAGTTGCTGAACTTCTATTTATTCTATTACCAGAACCTATTTTCTTCCCACGTAAAATGTAGGGGTTAAACTAGCTGATCTTTGAGGTCTCTTCAAACTCACCAGTGTCATGGTAAACAGGACACAACTCAAGAATCAATTCCTACTTCAGGCACTTAAAAACTGTGTGACCCTGTATGAGTCATCTATTTCTCAGTTTCTTCACATGTAAAAGGTGTATTGGATTCAATGACCTCTAAGATCCCTCCCAGCTCTTTATCTATAATCCTACCATGCAGTGAATTATGACAGTCATTGGGGAAGAAGGGAGGCCTAAGAAAGAAAATAAAAAATAAAGTTGACTAGGAAAAAAAAATGAAGAGCTGACTTATAAGACATAAAGTATAACAGTCATTCTGGGAAGACAAAGACTGGCATGACCCGTAGCCATCAAAATGGCTACATAGAAGAGGGGGCTTTAAGCTGGTAAGTCAGGGAAGGCTTGGATAGAAAAAAAACCAGAAGGTACCCAAATCTGGGACATCAGCATAACTGAGGGCAAGGAGGCAGGAAGAGCCATGAAGGAGAACTGAACTTCCAAATGACCCATCTATCCATCAGTTTCCATCTAGACAGTCACTAAGCATTTATTAAGTGCCAACAACATACCAGGCACTGTGCTAAGCACTGGAGATAAAAATAGAGGCATAAGACCACCCTTGCCCTCAAGAAGATTACAATCTAATGGGAGAGACAACACAAGCAAAGAATGTACTAAAAAAAGCTATAGACACAATAAGAGGCATTAAAATTAAGAGAGGATGGGAACGACTTCCTTTAGAAAGTACAATTTTAGCTGAGACTTGAAAAAGGGTAAGATAAGGAGAGAGAGCATTCCAGGCATGAGGAATAGACAGAGAAAATGCCCAAAGCAGAGATATCCTTGCCCACAGAAAGAAAAAGTCCAGGCAAAAGTCCCACAGAAAACTGAATGAGCGGCCTCTTCTTTCAATGAACTCCTTGCTGACCTGTTCAGATGGCATCAAGAATACTCTGGTTTGTCCTGATTGCCACGATTAAGGATGATCAGGAAGATCAGAAGATCCAATCCCCTTGATGTACCATACAGGAATCAATTGAAAGAAATAGTAGAGATGGTACGCTCAGAGAAGAGACTTAAGTGAGACATCACTGCTCTCTTCATCTTTTTGAGGGACTAATATTTGGAATAAATATTAGATTTGCTCTTATTATTCCTCCACTGAACCAATACAACCAACAGGAGGTTACAGGGAAGCAGGTTTCAACCTCACAAAAGGAAGCTTCCTAATAATTACAAAAGTGCAAAGGGGAATGAGTAGCTTCAGAAGGTAGAGTTCTCCCCACTGAAAGCCTTGGAGTCAAGGCTGATCAGAGTACGCATTAGAGATATTGTTAAGGGGATTAATACTTTAGGTAGGAGATAGATTAGACTTGAGTGGAGATAGGGTTAGAACCAGACTACGTGATTACCAAGAGGAATATGGACAGAAAGATTCAAAACACCTTGAAAAGTTTCAACTTTCCTGGAATCCTTTACCTATCTGGCCTCTGGATTATAGGATACAAAAATTCCCCAAAGTTGTTGTTTTCAAACTAGTAAAGTGCAAGAATGTTTCTTTGCCTTTATTCCTCTTCTCCCTCTGCCATCTTCTCCATAAAGAGACTCTATGGTGCGAATGAACATCACTTCCCATGAGTTTTCTTCCTAGTATAACTACTGTTATATCAAAAGCATCCCAGAGGAATCGAGCATCACTGGTATTTAACGACCCATCAGACAGCCACCTTGAAGCAAACCAGAAGGTGGTTAATACCCTCACAAACGGATTCCCAACCAAGGCACCAGAGGATGGCAAAGGGATTATAGCTTCTATAAACCAATAGTCATGGTTTGTAACACTAATATTTCATTAAGTGAATGGGAAATAAGGCATACCGGTTGGATATCTGGCCAATTATAAACCAGCAAACTGAACCTCAGGAGCTACGAGGGAATTCTTCCAGTGTTCCAGTCCCTGGGCCTAGGGCTCCTTACTGCACAACTGCTGTTGCCCCAGTACAGTTCCCTGATTTGTCCCACATGCACACAGAAAATACTCGACTCCCCAGCTAAGATGCAATGTCCAAACTGTACTACTGAGTCTTATGGTAGAGAACCCCAGTCAGTGAGACCAGGCTCAAGGTTGAGTGACTTCAAATAGACACACTTCTCTTTGTCTTAAGGATGCAAGTAAATTTGCCAAAGCTGTAATAAAGAAAATGGGCCATTAACTGGCATGCAACAACCTTACCTCTAATAACTTGGGTTCCCTGGAGAAAGTGGTTCCTCCCTGGATTTTATATTTTTATGCACAAACCATAAAAAAGCCCTCATGTGCTTGGCCACAGACTCTATAATAATCTGGCTTCTTTCAAGTTAAACACAAAAATCAAAGGATCACAGACTCAGGGCTAGAAAGAACCTTAGCAATCACCAGTCCAGGGTAGGAGTGGGCTAAGTCTTAACCTTTCTGGGGTCATGGACCCCTCTGGCAATCAGTCTGGTGAAGCCTATGGACACTTCCTCAGAATAATGTTTTTAAATACATAAAATAAAATATACAGAACTACAAAGAAAACCAATTATACTGAAATGCAGTTATCAAAATATTTTGAAAACACATTTGTGGACCCTCAGGTTAAGAAGCCCTGATCTGTTCCAGTATCAGTAACAAATGTGGACTCCAGATCCAAAGCTCCTTTCTATATACCATATTAATTCTTTTTTTAAAAGGACAGCAAGCTCAAATACAAAAACTACGGTGTTTCCTAATGACAGACACTCATACATTCATTGCACAAATATTAAGTACCTACTGTGTACAGTGAATCATGTTAGAGATTGGGGAGATGCAAGGATAAAATAATTCCTATCCAAAGAAAAATTATACCTGACTACAAGTGAAAAAACATATACAGAGATGAATATAATAAAAATCTGTGTATTAACTATATAAAAGAATCTCAAGGGATAAGAAAGTATGGAGGTGAAACCTGAAACCTGCAGAAGAAATGACAATATCAATGAGATCACAGAGTCATCTAAATAAATGCAGAAGAGTAAAACAAATTCCCCAAAAGAAACTACTTTCAGGTGAAACAAAAAACAGAAAGTTAGTTCTGGAACCATCAAGTTCAGAAGGCCAGTTTGGTTTGTTGTTCAGTCATTTTTTAGTGGTATCTAACTCTTCGTGACCCCATTTGGGGTTTTCTTGGCAAAAATACTGGAATGGTTTATCATTTCCTTTTCCAGCTCATTTCACAAATGAGGAAACTGAGGGACAGTTAAGTGACTTGTCCAGTGTCATATAGTTATAAGTATCTGAGGCCAGATTTGATCTCAAAAAGAGGAGTCTTCTTGATTCCAAACCCAGTGCTTTATCTACTGTACCATTTGCCTGCCCTCACAAAGCTAAGCTCTGACTAAAAAAAGATCTCAAGATATATCTTCCTAATTATGTTAGATTCAGGCTAATATTAAAGTCAGTTAGGTAGTACTGGGTGAAATGCTCAACCTAGAATCAGGACAGCCTAAATTCAACTCTCACCCTAGACACATGTGATTCTAGACAAGTCATTTTAATCTCTATGTGCCTCAGTTTCTTTATTTATAAAATGAGGATAATAATAGACTCTTTCTTCCAGGGTTTATGCGAGGATCACATGGGATAATATCTGTAAAGTGCTTTGCAAACTCAAAGCCTATACAAATGCCAGTTGTTATTATTATTAGCTACTATTACTCCTTGAGCACATAAAACTTAGAGAGGCAAAAGAAAGCACAGACCCTAAAGCTTCATCATGGACAATTTTCAAAGTACATAATCCACAAGCAGATAACAGAATGTTGAGTCCATTTACAGATGGACAAACTTCAAAGTTTCAAGGGCCTCCTCCTCTCTGAGCAGAAACAGAAATGGAATCCAGTGTTTTCATGGATTTACTATATCTCTTAAGGCTGTTCAAGGAGTTTGGGAGTAAGGAGGGAAACATTCTGCATGGAAAATAAAAATATGGATAATAGAATCTATGGAACAACTTGCTATCCATACTCTTGTCTGGAGAATGCCAATTATAAATGTTAATTGGAAATAATGGATTGTATCGGATTATTCAGGGTATTACTCAGGTGGCTCTATTAAGGTTAAACTCAACTGATTCCTGCAGAGTATTCAAGAGAAAAAGAAGGATACCAAAGATAAGCAAATCTCGAGTACTAAAGCACGAGAGAGTAGAGCCATTAGCCAAGATTTCCCTATTAGAACTCATGATTTCCAAAAGAAACAGCATCTAATTCTTACTAGGATTGAAAGAGCAATATACATGCAATCCAGGAGTTAACCACCTAAGTGTGAAAGTTACTATTGCAACTATTGTTAAAATAGCTATTGTAGCTATTCAGAACAAAGGCACAAAGAAAAGGTGGATTTGATCTAAGAAGTGCTTGAGGAGCAAATAGTGATGGGAGCAACTCATCTCTGCACCCTTATCTGTCCACAAGTCCTTAAAGAAATGCTAGCCTTACGATAATTGTATAAATATGTATACATACAGTGGATTTAACATTTTTCTACCATGTTTAACACATATTGGACTACTTGCCATCTAGGGAAGGCATAGGGGAAGAGGGGGGAAATTGGAATACGGGGTTTTGCAAGGGCTAATGCTGAAGAATTGTCCACACATATGTTTTGAAAAATAAAAGAAGCTTTAATAAAAAAAAGAAAGAAAGAAAGAAATGCTAGCCTTGATTGGTTGGTGGTTGTTCTTTGTTCTAGAAGAGGAACAAAATGACGTCACTAGCTTAGAGTCAAGTTAATGTACCCGACAAGGCTGACTAGACCACTATGATCTCAGAGCGCTCTATCACGGGTCAGGCAAATAGTCCATGTGCACATTTGGGGTGAATTCTCTAACTCTGAGCATCCTGCATTTCTTCTAAGCTCATTCAATTCTGCCTTGCTCACAGAGAACAGCACCTTCTCTGATGAGGGCACCCCATGTTGTGTGGTCCTGTGCCAGTGTCTCCCAGTTGTACAATTAACTCTAAAGTTCTTCAGAGAGACCTTGAGAGTGTCCTTGTATCGCTTTTTCTGTCTCCCACGTGAGCACTCTCCCTGTGTGAGTTCTCCATAAAACAGTCTTTTTGACAAGCATGCATCCGAACAATGTGGACAGCCCATTGGAGCTGGGCTCTCTGCAGCAGAGTTGGAACGCCTGGCAGTTTTCTTTGAGAAAGGACCTGTGTCTGGTACCTTAACCTGCCAGGTGATCTTCAGAATCTTCCTAAGACAATTCAAAGGGAAGCAATTTGTTTCCTGGCATAGCACAGGTATACTGTTCAGTATTCCAGGTGTACAACAATAAGATCAGCAGAATGCAGCAGAATGACATCTAATCCATTTTTCTCATTAAATTAGTAATAGGGATGCTGGTGCTGGTACTAGTGATGGTGTAGTAGCAGTAACAATAACAGTAATAATTTGTTGTCATTTAGTCATTGCTCAGTCATGTCCGACTTCTCATGACCCATTTGGAGTTTTCTTAGCAGGGATATTGCAATAGTTTTCCATTCATTCACTGGCTCATTTTACAGATGAGGAAACTGAGGCAAATCAGGGTTCAGTAATTTGCCCAGAGTCACACAACTAGGAAGTGTATGAGGTCAGATTTGAACTCAGGAAGATTAAGGGCCTGGCACTCTGTGCACTATGGCACTACCTAAGTGATGTTTATGTAGTACTTTAAGGTGTGCTAAGGGCTTTACACATGTTAACTCATTTAATTCTCATAACAATCCTGGAAGGTCTACTCTTGTTATCAACCCTGTTTTGGTAAATGTTTTTTTAATAGATAAGGAAAGGAATATCTTTCCTAAGTATCTTCCCTAGGCCAAACAGCAAAAGTAAGGATTTGAGTCTAGTGAACTCAGTTCCTTTGACCTCCAAAAATCCCGTCCTCTATTCTCTGTGTCTGTCACTATTTTACAGAGGAGGAAATTGAAATCCAAAGGGATAAGAGGAACTGTAGAAAATAGTAGTATCAATATTTGAAATCAGACTCCAAAACTAATCAATGACCAGCATTCTTCCTGACTCAGACAACGAAGTTTAGATGCCTGGAGTTTAGATCCAACCCCCGATATCAGCTGTGTCCCAATAATTGGAACCAAAGAAGCCACATCAGCTCAAGTCTCAGTTATCTCATCTACAAAATGGGAGAAATCCACAGGGTGGTTATGAGGACCAAATAAAATATAGCACAGAAAGTTCTTTGTAAGTGTTTTTTGTTTGTTATTTGTTGTAAATGTTTATTGTTAGAATTACATAGTCACAAATTGTAAGAGCTGGAGTAATCTCCATTTATCTAATGGCTCCAGAAGAGAAGCACTTGAAAGGGAGGAATTTGACAGAATTAGTATATCCATCCTACAGGAAGGGAAACTGAGGCTTAACTAGTAAGGTAAGAGTTAGAACTGTCAAGTCTAGGGTATTTTCCACCACTCAGCACCTTGCCTCTCAGACCTAAGACACCATTCAATCAAGCCTCTATCCCCTTTTCACAATTAAGGAAACTGAAGCCCACTAACCATGGTTAGTGCCAGAGTCAGGATTAGCACTTTGGTCTCCAGTATTCTTTCCACTATACTATGCTGACTAAGATAAAAAAAATCTCACTTTCAGGCTGGTAAAGAAACCTAATTATTACCTTTGCTGAGAGATACACAGCCAGGTGTTGGCAAATATTCAACACCCAGCTCTCTGAAAAAAAAAAATGCACACACTGTTACCCTTTTAAATTTAATCTACATTATTAATATTTTCTCCACTTTCTAAAGTTTAATCAAGAAAGCAATAAATTAAGCCCAGATTTGTTTCATTTGCAAGTTTCCCAAGGTATAAATGCTAACACTGAAAAAATTAACAATCAGCTTTCCCTAGCCAGTGTGAGTTCTCTTCAACATTCTTCTGGATGGCTCTGTGGCTCTTGATCACAAGTTGACTGAACAGAAGGAAATGTCCAATTTCTCTTCACTCAGACCAGGAAGCTCTCATCTATCAGGGCACTTAAGTTCTATGTACAATTAGGAAGCTCATGGCTGTTTAGTTTTGGTTGTTAAAATCTCCTGTCATCTGGCCTTCCCATTACCTCCTTGCCCTTTTCCCTCTCTCATGTACCTTGTAAACCTCCCCTTTCAAAACCACCCCATTCTCTTCTGGCCCAGCTGAATTTAGACTTGAAACAAGCAGCCTTCAAAGAGGACCCAAAGATCCCAGGAAGTGCTATTGAGCCTGTGTCCCAGAGACTGGGTCCTGAAACCCAGCAGAGTCTCTTTGAGTGGCCCCCAAATCTTTCCTTCCCTTTGCCTACTTTCTCCCTCTTTACAATGTTTCTCCATTATTGCTAGAGCAGCTTCCTGGCCCTGCCACTAATTCCTCTCCTTCCCTGGTGTGTGTATACCCTTTAGATATTTGCAGGCTATTATCATATACCCACTTAGTCAAGCAGCACACATTAAATTCTTTTAATCTTTCCTCATAAATCAATCCCTTAATCCCTCCAAGCCCTTTAATCGGGCTTGCTTCTCTCCTCTGAACTCATTCCAGGTTTCCCGGCATCTCTCTGATAATGATGTGACATGGGCCTGAACGCAGGGCTCCAGCTGCCGACCTGCCAAACTTTCCATTCCTCTGACTCCAGAAGGCGGGGCCCCTGCCCGTTCTGCCTAGAGTCACCAGTACCCAGTTCTGCAACCATGTTATTATCAAGTGGGTCCCAAGGCAAAGGAGTCATGCATCTTCATGAGCACATATGTGTTAGATGTAGAGTTTCCAAAGGGGAGGGGGTGGTGAGAGGGAGGACCCACCAAAAACTTTGTTCATTTTAAGATTCTCACCAGTCCTGCCACATAACCCCAAATTATGGAGAATTTGTCTCTGATCGAGTGCTAAAGAGACCTGGGCTACAACAAAATCCAGTGCTCCAAAAAGAGCTACAGACCCATTGAATTTGTTTTCCAATCTCCTTTAAAATTCCTCTGTTATCTCCCTTAAAATTCCTCTTTCATCTCTGAAATTACCAATATAATATGATATATATACACAAACACACACAATATGTTTTACATAGTTGTCTGTAAGTTCTCTTGCAAACTATGAGTTCTCTGAGGGCATGGAGCATGCCTCTGCCTTTCTTTATATGATCCAGTGCCAAGCAAAGCAGTTGGCATAAATTAAGTGCTTAACAGATGCTTTTTGACTGACTGACAGACCTAAAACCTGATCTTGAAGCCTTATGCCAATTTTGAGGTCCATTTTTTCCTAAATGTGAAAACACAAGGTCCTCAGTATCTTGTCTCTCAGTCTCAGTCAGGGATCTGTTTTGTTTCGCCCATCCTAGGCAGCCAAGTAGCCCAGTGGATAGAGTGCTGGACCTAGAGGTAAAATGATCTAATGTTCAAATCTGACCTAAAGATACTTAATACTGA
Source organism: Myrmecobius fasciatus (assembly GCA_023553655.1). Lineage (NCBI taxonomy): Eukaryota > Metazoa > Chordata > Mammalia > Dasyuromorphia > Myrmecobiidae > Myrmecobius > Myrmecobius fasciatus. The sequence goes on along the minus strand of JAJPUD010001517.1, from coordinate 118,988 downwards.
TATGACCTCTGAGTAAGACACTTTGCCTCTGTCTCAGTTTCCTTATCTGTAAAAGGAGAATGATAGCACCCACATCCCATGGTTGTTGTGAGAAGAAAATGAGATATTTGTAAAGTGCTTTCCAAACCTCGAAGCCCTATACATGATATCCCAAGAGTCTTAATGTAATTAATTAGCTACTATCATCATCGTTATTATTTTCTCCTTGATATTCCTTGCACTACCTCATTTTTTTACCACCTTACCATATTTTCTGAATTCTACCTAGCCCTGCCCTCCCATCTGAGCTAATGATTGTTCGAATTCCCCAAAGGGCCATTGTGTTTCTCAAGGTTAGAAAATGTTATCTGCATTTTTCAGCTTTCTATCATATCCCACTTCAGATGATTAGGAAAGGGGCTCTTAGTCAAGCTAATGTAACATGAATATAAACTCTGCAGTAGGATGCAAGCTTCTTGAAGGCAGGAATTGGTTATCTGGATCTCAAGTGCCTATCACAGTGCCTGATACATAACAGGCATTTAATATGTTGTTCAAATTCAAGTGGTCAATTTAAGAAACCTCCTTCCTCTTGTACTAGCACCTCCAACTGTGAATCTACAAGTTACTTTTATTTTTGATTAAAATAAATCACAAAATAACGGAATTTGGGAGGTGAAAGGGATCTCAGCAAGCAATTAATTCAAATCATACATGAAAGGCATCCCTACTGTCACATGGATGACAAGCAGTCACAGAGCCTCTGTTGGGAAATTCCAAGGCATGAGAAACTACTTCCTCTGAAGGCGACTCATCCTAATTTAGACAGCTCTAATTCACAGGATCAAAGATTTTGAGCTGAAAGGGACTTCAGAGGACATCTAGTCCAATCCTCTCCTTTTACAGATGCAGAACCTGAGGCTCACCGAGGCTAAATGACTTGACCAGCCTTTTTATGTTACTACTATTGTTGTCATTTTTCAGTTGTGTCTGACGTAGTGACCCTATTTGGAATTTTCTTGGCAAAGATACTGGAGTGTTTTGCTATTTCTTTTTCCAGTTTGTTTACAGAGGAGGAAACCAAGGTTAAGTGACTTGCCCAAAGTCACACAGCCAATAAGTATCTGAAGGCTAGGACTGAACTGAGGTCTTAATTCCAGACCTGGTGCTCTATCCATGTAACCACCAAGCTGCCTCAAAGCATTTTAAAGGGACTTCAGTGGGTGAGAAACTATGCTAAAGATTTCTGGGAGGGGGAACAACTACACCTCTCCAAAAAAAAGAGGGGGATTATTATGATAATTGTCCTTATGGAGCTTACAATCAAGCAATCAGTTAATTAGTCTGTAAATACACACTTACTAATTACTGATTGTGTGCCAGACGCTGTATTAAGTACTGGGGATAAAAAGCATAGAGTTCAAATTCTAATGTGGAAGAGACAACATTTAAAAAACTAGGTATGTCCCAGATATGTACAGAGTAGACAAAGGCCCTAGCAGCTAGAGGGAACCTGGGACAGATCTCCTGTAAAAGGTAGGGTCTGGCTGAGTCTTGAAGGAAGCCAGGAAAGAAAGAGTGGAAGGTAAGGAGAGAACGTTTTAGACATGGCAGAGAGACAATGCAAAAGCAGGAAGTGAGGAGATGGAAGGTAATGGGCAAGAAAAACCAGGGAGGTCAAAAAAGCTGATATTATAGCATGTAGAAGAGAGTAAGATATAAGCAGACTTACAGGAAGGTATGAAGGGGCCCTAAATAACAAACCTAGGACTTAATTTTTGGTCCTGGAGGTAATAGGGAGCCACCAGAGTTTACTGAATAAGGAAGTAACATATTCATGTCTGCTCTAGGAAAATTTCTTTGGAAGCTAAACAGAGGGTAAATTGGAATGAGAAGAGACTAATGAGAAGTCTATCATGTTAAGGTAAATGAAAGGTAATGAAGAACTAGCATGGTGGCCATGTGAGTAGAGAGAAAGGGACAAGATATGTCATAGAGGCAAAAACGAGATTTAGTCATGAATCAGATTGTGCAGTGAGTGAGAGTGAGATCTTATGGATGATACCAAGGGAGAAAGTATGAGTGGGACTCCAAGAATGGTGATATTGATGGGAATAACTGGGATTGGGGGAAGAAGGAAGGCCTGGAGTTAGAAGCTGGATATTAAATTCTGTTAACCATAATGAGTTTGCTATATCTATGGGATTTGCAGTTTGAGATATCCAAAAGGCAGTTGATTATTCAGCACTCAAGCCCAGGAAAAAGACTAAGCTTAATGTATTGATCTGGAGATGATCATTGATCATTGAATCCATGGAAGATGAGACCATTAAGTGATACAGTATAATGGAAAAAGAAAAGGACTCAGAACAGTCTTGAGGGAGACCTATGGTTAGTGGTCACGTCATGGATGAAGACTCAGCAAAGGAGATTAAAAAGTAGAAGTCAAACAGATAAAGGGACAACCAGGATAAGAACAATGTCAAGAAAATCTAGAGAGGTAATAGAATCTCAAAAAAGAGAGTGGTCAGGCAAAGATAAGAGAGGTCAAAAAGGATGAGAGATGAGGGGGGAGGAAAGGTCATGGGATTTGGCAATTAAGAGATTATTGGTAACACTGAATGAATTTTCATTTGAATGATGAGGTCAGAAGTTAGATTACAGAAGGAAAAGACAAGACTGGGGGGGGGAGGGGGGAGAATTACAATCCATTACATCTGATGATTTAAGGTTAGCTAAGTATCAAAAGATTGAAACAGATGATGAAGAATATAGAAGGTGGAAAGTAGCATTGTTTCAAAGGTTATATATAGTATCCCCCTGTCTCTAGGTACTTTCATAATATATTCCCATTTCCAGATACCCCAGTGATTGCTTAGAATTGAACAATTATACAAGAAAGTTAGAAGCCTTATCTGAATTTGTTCACAACCTGAGGATGAGCAGAGTTCAATGCCATAGGCATTTAGTCTGATTTTTACTTCAGTATTTGAAAAATAGTATGTTTCATGGGACAGTCTCTCCAGAAAGCACTTGACTTCTCGATTACTAGGACTTTGGAGGGGCAGAAAGCACTAGCTGAACTGCTAACAGAACATTCACCTTGGCATATTTATTGTGGAAAATGTTCACTGAAACACATGCTTGTTTCCTCCAAGAAAGGAAATGATGGAGGGGCCAACAAAGAAAAAAGGCAGATATAACAGACAATTAGAAGCATGTGCTTATGGAGGATCATGGGCCCAAGGCAAATCATTTTGTGCTCACACTTACCACACTTATTTGGAAAAAATAACATTAAAATTAATATCAATGATAATCTCACAAAGAAAAAGGAATCACAGAAAAGCAGTTTGATACTGTATGGAATTGGGGAGCTGTCCCAACCCTTTGCCTAGGTGCTAAAATGGGTATAAATGAATGTATACTATGGCCTGGTTTGGGGTAGCAAGGAGAGGGGAGAGAGATGGGAGATCTGTTTGTTAACTTTACAACTCCAGTAAAACTACTTTGTTTGCCCCACAGAATGCCTTTCACTGCCCAAACACAAGCAATACTTTCCTCCCAAAACACAGACTCCCCCTGGGGAAGGTCCTGTTCATCAGCCTAGGAATGGATGGTTCCAGCAGGGGCAGTTGTGGGACACAGCATAAAAAACAAAAGACTAGAGAGTTGCCAGATAGTCACTTCCACTTTGGAAAAGCCAGAGCCAAATAATCTTCTCTATCAACCAGGTTATAAGCCTGATGGTGGAAAGCCAGTGCTTAATACCCACTCACCTGATGATTCCACCATCCCTTGCATCAGTGGAGTGGGAAAGAACTGCATACTGATAATTAAGAAAGCCACAGGTAATCTTTATCCAAGGACAAAACAAAGAGGAAAGGTAGTTGTGGCCACCAGGAGAAAAAAAGTCCAAGAAGGAATCTAGGTATCTGGAGAGATAGCAATTGTTTATTGAGGTGATGACAATGAAGACAAAGGAAGACAATGAAGAACAAATGGCTAATCCATCCTTTCCCCTCCCAGAAACAGAGCCACCATTCATTCTCTCTCAGAGTCTTCCTCCCTTGTTATGACAGTGTGATACAGAAAATTACCTGGAGTTATCTGCCAAAACTGAGCTTAGGTGGGTGGTAAGCTGTCCTAGCAGCCCATACTGAGCTTTTCTGCCCCAGAGTCATTGGTTCACACCATTCCCCCTATGCCTAAACTGCCCTTCTTTCCTCTCCTAATATGTTGAATTTCTAACCATCCTTTAAAAGTCAGCTCAGATGTCACTTCCCCCATTGGGCACACACACACACACACACACACACCCTAAATACAACACTTTGTCTCACTCTCTCCAATGTTCACATCAAATAGTATTGTACATGAGAGCAAGGAATCCTGTCTTCCTTAAAGACCTAATTTATTTTCAACCTAATTCCACATGTTTCCCCAACCAACACCCAACAGTTACCCTTTAGCAAAGGGCCCAAGGACCTCCTTTAATGAAAGTTAAAGATTTCATGATTTCAACTGCCTCCAGCCAGGTGAATCACTGGGTTGAACCAGACACTCTCGATGGTTCCTCCCAGCCCTAAATCAGACAGTCCTCTATCTCTAAGTACAAACAGAGCTATCATTGGGTTCCTTCATTATTCTGTCTCGGAGATGATGCCATACTTTAGGAGGGGCCTAAGGCCTGGAACATTCCAGTCCATTATTTCACCATGGAAGCCATCAATCAACAACAAGCTTCATTGACACCCCTTCTCTGCCCCTTCGCACTTGCCAAAATCTCAGCCTCACTGGTTGGTACATCCCTGAACAACTCGCTCTCCATCTGTGATCCTCTCTCTCCAAAGCAAACAGAGACAGAAATGCTGAGGTCTCTGAGGCTGAAACTGTCTACAATTTCCACCCTTGAAGCCCTGATCCCCAAGAATTGTGGAGCACGTTGGGAAAACCGTCTCCAAAAACTGCCGGCTCTCCGAATGTCAGAAGTCTGCAGTGGCCCTGCAGTGCGACCCACACCACACTAAGCACCCCAGTGGCCATCCAGTATTTGCCTGAGCATCTCCAGGGACGGCGCAGGCAGAAAGCCCATTTTACTATTGGGTAGTTTTAATATGAGGAAGTTCTTCCTTATATCCAGCCTAAATCAGCTTTGCTACAACTTCCACCTATTGTTTAGTTCTGCTCTCTCAGGGGCCAAGCAGAGTAAATCCAATCTCTCCTTCCCACTCTGTCCCAACTCATGTTCACTCTACAATCCCAAAGATCGGGTCATGGAATATTTGCAGTAGAGGATTTCAGAACATTATCTATTATTAATGCTAAATTCACAGAAGTCAACACTGACATCCATAACGAGTCATTAAAAAAAAAAAGCAGCCCCTTTGTTAGTAGTGCTTGTAGGAAAGCTTTTGAAAAATAAATCCAATAGGGTACAAAAATAAAATAAAAATTCAGATTTTCTTTGTAACAGGGACCATGAACAATGGTGTTCTTTTTACAGCAGCGGAAAGCCTCAAGACATCCGTTAGATTCCTTCAATGAGCTTTGTTCAATAAATGCTAAGCCTTGAAGCTTTTAAATGTATTAAAGTGATTATGATATCATCACTCCAAAGGCACTTCAATAGAACATTAAGACAGAAACAATTTTCTTCCACACAAACTGCATAACAGTAACAAAAAGTTGATTAAATGCACATTGTATCAAAAATATTTGCAGTATTTATAGACATGTGTAGGTAAGACTAACTGCAACCCACACCAATGGGAGGGGAGGGGAACAGGAAGTAATAAAAAGCAATTGTGGGGGAGGGGATTTTTACAAGAAATGTGCAAGTAAAGAAAGGTTTTTAAGTCACAACTTATAAGAGAAACTAAGGCTAAAGAGTAATAAATATAGAAAGGGAAAAAAAATCTTGCTTCTTCCCAAGTTTAAAAACTTAAGCACTCTGGTCTGCAGGGGCTGCGCCTTCCCCCAAACCCTCAGTGGGGAATTCATTGAAGATTCAGCTCTTTGGAGAAGGTATCCTTGGCTCCAGGAATGTGGAGAGGTGAGGGAGGGGACCAAAGGAACAGGGGTCAGAGGGAAACACAAAGATGTAAGGTTCTCTGTTGCATGCTTGTTAAGGAATACTCCTGACACAGCAGAGAGGATTATGAATTCACATGTGAATTTATCCCCTATTAAACTTTTAGCAAAGGGGTCAGTTAGCAAGCCCAATGGAGCTATGGCCCCACAGTCACATGCCAGGAGGGAACCTGCATACTGGGTCTCCGTCAGTGTGGCCAAGGCTCTGAGTGACAAGGAAAACTCAGAAAGGGGGGAGCGTGGGCCCTTCAGAGGGAGAGAAAAAAGGCATCTTATTCCCAGAAGGTGAGTCAGGGCTGCCCACCTGGCCCCCTTAAGTCAAAGCAAGAGCCGTTGGGGCTTCCTCCCCCAATGGGAAATATTCCACAAACATCGCAGGCCCCTTGGAAACCTCTACCCACAAGGTCGAGGTCATTTATCGCCGGTCTTGGGCCCTTATCCATCACCCCAAGCTCTGTTTCTCAGCTCTGGTGGCTTCTCAAACCAGCCCAGGGAAAAGAAAAATAACAAAGGGGCCAGAGGAATGAGAAATAAAGACCATAAGGTAGGTGACAAGTTCCCCCCACAGCCTGCCAGTGCCGTGGGCCAGAATTGATTTTCTATACAACATCAGAAAGGATTACCTTCCCCCCACAACACCGCCCAGGGGGACGCAGTGGAAATCATAATTAATTCAGGCAAATTCAATTCTGAGAGTTGGAGTGACAAATACTTTCCTCCTAATATGAACCACAGCCTCAAAGCATCTTTAAGCACTTGGTGGGAGCAACAGTGGCCCCTCAACGTAATGAGAACGCGAAGCGGCCCAATAAAATGTGGCCAGGAAAATAATAATTCTTCCTGGCTGGGAAAGAATGTGTAAAAAAGTCCCAACTTCACATGAGAAAATGATTTTCCATTAGTAATGTTGCCTTTCCTTTCCTCCTTAGGATGAGGTGGGAAGAACAGGATCATAGAATCAAAAAGAAAATCTGGAAGAGAATTCAGGGGGCTTTGAGTCCAACCCCCTTATTTTACAGATGAGGTCACTAAGACCCAGGAAGATAAAACGTGATTGTCCAGGAGCACACAGCATGTCAGCATCTGAGGCAGGATCTGAACCCACAAGTTCTGACTCCAGAATTCTTTGCCCGGTATTTCCATTTCATAGCAATGTAATTCCTCAAATTTGCCTCTTCTGGATGAGTATCTCCTGCTCAAGAGAAGGCCCAACAGTGGAAAAAGTCTTTAAAGAACAATAAAAAAAAAAGCAGCAGGTGTAGACTTCACCTTGGAGAGAGGATAAGGTCTGAACTAGGGGCCAGGAGAACCAAAGTTAAAATCCTGCCTCAGACCCCTATTAGCTGGGTGACTGTGGGCAATACTTAACTTCTCTGTGCTTCAAGTTCCTCATCTGTAAAAGGAGAGAAATGGTCTCTTAGGGTCTCTTCCAACTAACTCTTAGAGCTTGTGACCCTAAATAGACAGTTGAAAGGAACCTACAATATCTATGAATGTAACACCTTCATTTAACAGAAGTGACGACCCACAGTGATCATGTAAATATAGATTCAGAGCTGAAAAGTCCTACTAACATCAGCTAATCACAGCTTCTCCTATTACAGATGAAGAAAGTGGTCTGGGAAACTTGACTTGCTCAAGTCATACAGATAATAAATACAAGGACCACAATCTGAACCAGGTCATCTGATTCTCCTTTCAAGGTTCTTTCCTCCTGCCCATCCTTTGTGGCCTTGAGTTTACTGCAGATCACCTATCCTGAGATGCTCTTTTTCTTCCCCATATAAATCTTACCTCACTTCACCGCCAGCTCAAATGTCTTCTCCACATTATTGGAGCACTCATTAAAAGAACCTCAGCAAAAGTCAGCAAACTGAGGATCCAGGACCAATTCCAGCCCACTGGCCCTGTTACAAAAACAGGCAATAGGCCTCTGCATTCTAATGCAAGACTTTCATTTTACAGATGAGGAAGCTGAGTCACAAAGTGATGCAGGTGGGAGGCATCATAACAGCATCTGAACCCAAGTCCTCTGTCTGCAAATCTTCCTTTTCTCTATATTACTCTTCATAATATTATAGGTCATTGTGCCAGCACAATACAAACTCCTCAACATAAATGCTCTGTAAATTGTATCTAATTATAAGATTGTCTGGCATTTGATTTCAGCTTTTTCCTCTGTTGTTATCCCTATGTCTGTTTAGCCTTACCTTCCTTTCCAAAAGAAGATTCTCAAGGGCAGGAACCACATCTATTGTTCTTCTACTTCACATCCTGGCTAGAGCAAATCTGAGCATGTAGAATCTAGGATCTAATGAAGTCATTTTTTCAAGGTAAGTAAGCCGAGGCCTAGTTTGTTTAAGTGATTTGCTCAGGTTCAAACAACTATCATATTCAACAATTACTGAAATACACAAATTTATCTTTCATCTTTTTGATTTGGAAGTTTAATGATTACTTGAAAATAATGCTGACTGGATGAAAGAAGGCCTAGATCCCTTAGTCTAAGTGCTATCAACTGCTGATTATTCATATCAGTGAAAAGGAAGTAAATGTATGGATAGTTCAAAGTAACACAACACAAAAATAATTTTTATTAGGTTTTGGAAGTTGTTGTTGGAGCAGATTTTCCTTCCTGAAGATATCTGACTTAGGAATCTGTTAAAATAAGTTTGTGTTTTCCAACGTACAGCAGTTAAGTAAGACAAACAGAGTTGTGCTGGGTTATGAAAAATAAATCAGACTGGTATTTAGAATTCACCACAGCAAATTCATAAAGTAGATACCCAAGAGTTGACTATATTTATGGGTCTGTCGCAAATTGTTGGCTAGAACAATTCCCATTTCATTAGCATTCAGAGAAGTTTGAACTGCAAACATCTGATCCAACTTCCTCATTTTATCAATGAAGGTGAAGTGTTAAAGCCAGAAAGACAATGTGATTTGCCCACAGTCAAAGAGATATGAAGAAGAATCAGGATTCGTTACCCAAGACCTTTTTCTAGATGTCCAAACTAGAGACCTTTCCATTTACACCACAAATAATCCAACTTCCTTATTTTATAGCTGAGAAGACAAGTTCAGAGGAGGAGTTAAGTAACAAAAAATAGTGCAAAAACCAAACTGAACTCAGGTAACTGGACTCTAAATCTATGGCCATCTGCAATAACATCAGTGGTATTTATTGGGTACCTCTGATCAGGGTATGATCTACATCATCAAGAAAAATGGAAGTACTTCTTCTTTCCATCCACTGCACTGTTGCCATTTTTTCTATGATTTTTCTTAACAGAACAATAATCAAGAATTCAGTACTCAGGTATTTCATTCCAATGACAGCACATAACCAGTAATCCCATAGCAAATATCTGCATTGTGATCTCATCCTCACTTATACCAGGCTACATGATTTCACCTGTAGCCAAGTGCATAGAGATTCAGTCCCAAATTAATCATATCTACTTCTTAATAAAAAATAAAAACTGACAGCCACTTACAAGTACAGTCAAGATTCAATCTTGATTGCTACAATGATAGAATTTATAAATTCATTCTTCAGCTCCCCTGTGTGACTTAACCCAAGAATCTGATATTGACCGTACTCAAATCAGGGGAAAAGATGGGGTTCCCAATGATCTCTAGATCATCCCACCTTTGGGCCTTGATTTGATAGGGACCACGGAGGACTGTAACAGATATAGAGTTTGAGTTGCCTACCCCTATGCCTGACAAACTAAACTCAAAACCTCCTAGGGAAGAGAGAGAAAAATGCCAACTTTCTGTCCCCATTAGCCAATCACTTTATTGGAGTTTTCCTAACTCCTCAGCTCAAAGGGAAGGGCAAGACACAGAAAACTAAGTGGCTTTGTCATCAAAAGCCTTCACCACACTGACACACAAACACCTGTCAGTGCAAAAGCAGCTCCAAATTCTTTGCCAACTGCTTCCGCTTACCAGGAGCTGAGCGGGCACAGAGCTTTCAGACTATTTTCTTCCAATGTTTTGAAGTCACTTTCAGTTCACATGAAGGCTAACAATTTCAAAAAGACTGGATATGGGAAAGGGATGAAATAAAAAGAAAGGCAAAGAAAAAAACATCAAGCCACTATTAGGAAGCCCTGAAAGCCTTTTAGTTGACAGCATCTACTTTCTCGGATAGCTCCAAAGAACCTCCATTGAGAGCCACAATGAAAGAATAAAATATAGGCAAAGTGTAAACAATTTAGCAACCCTAGTCCCCCTAAAATCAGGTAGTCCATCTCCAGGCAAGACATCACTTTTCCCAATGCCCAGAGGTTAGAATTCACAACTGTGCAGGACCAGTCCATACATTGTTCTAGCAATTGATAGGTCTATCACGTTCCAGCTGATCTCACAACTTTGGGGCCCATATAGCCCTATCTCCCACTTAAATTCTGTTTCTCAGAATTGTCAGGAAAGGGCCTGAGATCCCCAGATCTTCATACTTATATTCTTCCTTCTCCAAACTTGAAATTCCATCACCAAGATATAGCTGTGATGCTTGTTAGAGAATATCAGCTTTTTCTATGATTATTCCTTATCTAAAGAAAGTGCACCATTCTGGAAGCTCTTTCTATCTCTGCATTTATTCCTACTTATAGCCAAAGAAGGATCATTGATTCACAGGGAGTGGCAGACAGAGGTACATAAACCTACCAGGTAGGGACTACACATAGTGATACATAAACTTGAATTGACTTTCAGAGTATAAGGAGATCTTGAGGGGCAGTGGGAGGAGCAAGAAAGGAGAACAGGGCACAGAGGAAACAATGCAAAGATTAGATTATATAAACATATACAAGAGTGGCCACCATGAAACCATAGTTACTATAATCTTAGCATCATTAGGCTTCAGTGCGGAAAATAAGGGGGTTTGAATGATAGAGCACTCACACTATCAGACATACCTTTTCTCTGAAACTATTACACTTGGGGAGTTTTGAGCTCCAGGTTCAGACTAATCCATCTACCAACAGAAAGTAGCTCTCCAGCTCCCATCTGACACAAGTCTATCATTCACCATTTGCAGGTATGTGTGCTTTCTGCTGACAAAGCTCCATTACCAGAAAAAGCTCAGTAAGTAAAGCTGATTTGAAATAACTATATATTATATGGAGCCTGGATGAGGACGACTGATTTGAAGTCTAGAAAATCATCATATAAAGAGGCTCTAGAAAGAGCTGATTAATTATTAAAATACCTTTGCTTCTTCCAGACAGCTCAGTACTTGATTTATTATCACCGTTAAATATTTGGTAATTTACTGGGGTCATCCCACACAACAAAACAATTTCACAAGGTGAGTACATAGGCTCTGTAATTCTTCTGCTGGAAATGTTTTCATCTGTCTAGTTAATCTTCAAATACTGAGCTAATGGTTTCAAAAGGAGGTACTTGCCAATCACAATTCTTGGGTGATTCCTCAAAGACCTAAGAACGTATTAGTCATGAGTTTGGTCCAGAAGGAAGCAAAATTGCTGCGTGTATTCATTTACTACTTTCAATGGGTGGAGCAACTTGAATGCTGGGAAAATAAAGAAGGAAGCAAGAAAGGAACAGAAGGGAGGGAAGGAGGGAGGGAGGAAAGGAGGGAGGAAAAAAGGAAGGGAGGGAGAGAAAGGAGGAGGGGAGGGAGGGAGGAAAGGAACGGATGGGAAGGAAAGGAAGGGAAGGAAGGAAGGAAGGGAAAGAAGGAAGGAAAAGAAGGAGGGGAGGAAGGGAAGAAGGGAAAGAAAAAGAGGATGGCAGGGAGGGAAGTTATTCATATGTTGGCCACTCCAGACATGAAAGTGAAGACAGTTCCTGCTCCCAAGGAATGTACATTCTAGTATGAGGAAGCAGCATATATTAAAGTATGATGGCCCAAGGAGGGATAGTTTAATTTGGAAAGTTATGGATGGTCAGTAGAATCCTAGGGAAGTAGATTGAACTATCCTTTTCAGAAGCAATAACAGAGTTAGTTCCATTTTAATTCCAGAAATAAAAAGGTGTTGTGGAGATGAGGGAGAAAGAAGGTAACATGTGGCAACAAGAAGTCTAGCAAAGAACTAGCTAAGCAACTGAGACCATCAATCAAGGCTACAAGGCCCCAGAGAAGGCATTTCAGAGAGAAAAGAGCTAATCCTCCTAAGTTTTTTGGTCTTGGTCTACCTCCTAACACAGTGTAAGCTTTAGTTCCCTGTGCATGATCCCATTTAAGAAATGAACAAAATGATACTAAGTTGACTATTCCATTTCCTTACCTAACTCCTATAAGCACAAATTCAATTCATTTCAATTCAACCAACATTTATGAAAGGCTTGCTATGAATATAGTTTTATGGCTGGAAAGGCCTTAGAAAGGATCTTGTCCAACATATTTATTTCACAAATGAAAAAAACTAAGATGCAGAAAGGTTAGGGGATTTACCCAAAGACCCCTTTAGTAAATATCCCAGCTCCTCTGACTCCCCTACCTCTCATTACTCTGCTTTTCAATATATCAATATATTTATCAGAGTTTACCAAGCCCTTAACAGAAACAAGACTTCCAGACCCACTAAAACTAAAAAAAAAAAATTCTAAACAATCAGTCTTACTGTTTTATGAAGATGCCTGAATCTTATAAGTTCACTTGAATTGCTTCTGGCAAAAAATTGTGATCTAACCTTCAATGAAAAGGTGAATTGCATCAGTAAAAGTTATCATTTTCCAATCCCTAGTCTTTGTATTGTTCTACTCCTGGCCAGTGGTATTTTTTCCTTCATAACAATTATTAATAGCTGTTCTTTTCACCAGTCTTCTCATTGTTATTCCATTTTCAAGAAGCCTATGATGTACTATGGAAAAATCAATGACAAGTCCATCAGCTTCCTGATCCTTCTGAAGACCTTTGTTTATTTGGGGAGCATTAACTAGGCTTTTTTGTAGCACTAATCAATCAGTTTTTGTCATTTCTTGGTTATGACTACACCTTCCTTTGCCCTTTGGTGGGACTGGTCCCATTTCATTGTGGATTTGAACAATCCTTGAAATGCTTGTTCTCCCCATTCTAACCACTGTGATATCTCCAAAAAAAAGCTGGGGAAACCAATTTAGCTATTTTTCATCGGCTCAAAGTTAGGCATTTTGAGTCATCTTAATGTCAGCAGAAAGACACAAAATATCACTCTTCCAAAAGGAAATCATAGCAAAATTATTACATCTCCCAAATAATTCGTATACCATTAAAAGTCAGGATTGACTGGACCATAAATGTATATCAAGAGGATAATGTAAAACCAGTCTAAATGTGATTCCCATCCAGGAAACTTTATATCAGTCCACCCAAACTTGCTATGAGCTGAAGAGGTGGAAAGATAAATAATACTGGCATATTTACTATTGGGAAGGCTAAGGCTGAAGGATCACTTGTGTTTGGGAGTCCTGAGTTACAGTAAGTCAGTTTGGCATTAATATGGTGAGTCCCCAGGAGCAAGAGGCTGTCTAAGGTGTTTGGGTTTTTTTGTTTTTTTAAGAAATAGAGATGGTCAAAGTTTCCTTGTCAATCTGCAATGGAGTTGGGCCACTACACTTTCAGATCAGCTCTTTCCCCCATTGCCAAAACAAAATCAAACCAAAAAACTTACAAGATGAAAACCTTAACATTATTTAACTTTAACACTAGTATCATCTCCTGGGTTTCTAACACTTACTGAACGATGAATGCTTTACTCAGACATTATTTCAGAGACTTATGTTTTACCTAATTCTCACCACATTTAGTCACTTTAAGAGACAGAACACCCAAAGAAAGAGCAGACCATGGAGCAAAAATGGCTGATGACAACGGGGTCATTCCAGCCATGGCTATCTACACACAGTCAAGCCACCCAAAATTCAACTGAATGTTATATTTCTCATCTATTTACAAAGCACTGTGACATCTACAAAGCCATCTTAGTAAGGGAGTGATCACTATATCTCGGCCTCAAAAATACCTTCATCGCCATCTAGTCCGACCCAATCACATTAAAAGGAAGGCATGAAGTAGCAGGGAAGTTAAACATTAGAGGTGCGACTTGAACTCACGTCCTCCTGACTTAAGGGCTGGTGCTCTATCCACTGCATCACCTAGGCTGCCCCAGAATAAATACTAAAAGAATTATAATTCCCATTTTTCAAGTGAATCAACTTAGACACAAAGACTTAAGTGACTTGCCCACTGTGACTTACTGTGCCTTACACAGCAAGGAAATATAAGAAGCCATATTCAAACTATAAGCCAAACTAGCTGTCTGTCGGTACAATAATTATGACCACTGAAACATTATTATACCTGATATCCCATGACCATGAAAGTTTACTGTTCATACTCAACTCTGAACTCCATTCCATTCAACCTATATGAGGTTCCTAGTACATACGATGAATGTACTGTGCTTTGGGCAAGATGCAAAGAATTAATTTTAGAGACTATCCAAAAATAGGCCTATTGTTCTTCCTAACTAGCCAAATCCTCTCTGTTACTCATTATTCTCCAATACGAAACATTTCCTCTAATAAAAGTCTCCTGGGGTTCCTAATGATGCTATACTCATTTCCAAAGCTTCCCTTTTGTTATATGGATTTTGTAGCATCTCCTCTCCATCTGTCTAAATCTGAAATGCCCTTCAAGACTCAGCTCAGATTTCATCTTCTTCAATGAAGTCTTCCTTGACTGTGCTAATTCAAACTGATTTTCTCCTTTTTAAGCTCTAAGAACACCATTTATTGTTGGGATGTGCTGGGTGGCCTTTTTGTTCTTAGTGTCTTATGTTATTACCCTAACTTTTATTATGACATGACTGCCCTCACACTGTCATATAATTTCTATTGTTAGAAATGAGGCTAAATAATGGATCAAGCCAGTGGTATTCTTTTTACTATTATTATTTATAGTATATTAAAACTCTAAATGCAATCCTCATTTTGGTAAATTCTTCTAAGTAGAAGAAACTCTTATATTGAGTTGAGTTTGTTGTACTCCCAATTTCCAGCATGTTAAGAGTTAATCATTTTCTTTGAAGTGTAGCCATTTGCAGTATTATAAATCCAGGTCTTCCTGACTCAAAGTCCAACATTCTAACCATTTCTCCACATTACCTCTCAAATAACCCTGAAAATTGTAGGTTCCAAGCAATGGACTAAACTAAAAATCAAACCTCCATTATATTCAGTGTTTTGTCAATTTGGTCACAATCAGTCAATTTGTTAGGAATAGGGTCATAGGAATAGGGAATGAAGGACTCCTACCAAACTCCTTTTATGATACAGACATGGTACTGATACCTAAACCAGGTAAAACAAAAACAGAGAAAGAAAATTATAGACCAATCTCCTTAATGAATATTGATGCAAAAATCTTAAATAAAATATTAGCAGAGATTACAGAAAATCATTCCCAGAATAATACACCATGACCAAGTAGGATTTATACCAGGAATGCAGGGATGGTTCAATATTAGGAAAACTATTAACATAATTGACTATATTAATAACCAAACTAACAAAAACCATATGATAATCTCAATAGATGCAGAAAAAGCATTTGATAAAATCCAACATCCATTCCTATTAAAAACATTAGAGAGTATAGGAATTAATGGACTTTTCCTTAAAAGAGTCGGTAGCATCTATTTAAAACCATCAGCTAGCATCATAGTAATGGTGATAAACTGGAACCATTCCCAATAAGATCAGGGGTGAAACAAGGTTGCCCACTATCACCATTACTATTCAATATTGTATTAGAAATGCTAGCCTTGGCAATAAGACAAGAAAAAGAGATTAAAGGAATTAGAGTAGGTCATGAGGAAACCAAATTATCACTCTTTGCAGATGATATGATGGTCTACTTAAGAGAACCCTAGAGAATCAACTAAAAAACTATTAGAATTAATCCACAACTTTAGCAAAGTTGCAGGATACAAAATAAATCCACATAAATCATCAGCATTTTTATACATCACCAACAAAATGCAACAGCAAGAGATACAAAGAGGAATTCCATTCAAAATAACTATCGATAGTATAAAATATTTGGGAATTTATCTGCCAAGGGAAAGTCAGGATCTATATGAGCAAAACTACAAAACACTCTCCACACAAATAAAGTCAGATCTAAACAATTGGAAAAACATCAAGTGCTCTTGGATAGGTCGAGCGAATATAATAAAGATGGCAATACTACCTAAACTAATCTATCTATTTAGTGCTATACCAATCAAACTCCCAAGAGATTATTTAACTGACCTAGAAAAAATAACAACAAAATTCATCTGGAAAAACAAAAGGTCAAGAATTTCAAGGGAATTAATGAAAAAAATGCAAATGAGGGTGGCCTAGCTGCACCAGATCTAAAACTATATTATAAAGCAGTGGTCACCAAAACCATTTGGTACTGGATAAGAAATAAGAGTAGTGGATCAGTGGAATAGGTTAGGTTCACAGGACAAAATACTCAATAACAATAGTAATCCAGTGTTTGATAAACCCAAAGACGACAGTTTTTGGGATAAAAACTCACTATTTGACAAAAACTGCTGGGATAATTGGAAACTAGTATGGAAGAAATTAGGCATTGACCCACACCTAACACCATATACCAAGATAAGGTCAAAATGGATTCATGATCTAGGCATAAAGAATGATATTATAAACAAATTAGAACAATGTAGGATGGTTTACCTCTCAGACCTGTGGAGGGGGAAGGAATTTGTGACCAAAGAAGAACTAGAGGTCATCATTAATCACAAAATAGATAAGTTTGACTATATCAAGTTAAAAAGTTTTTGTACAAACAAAATGAATGCAGACAAGATTAGAGGGGTAGCAGTAAACTGGGAAAATATTTTTACATCCAAAGGTTCTGATAAAGGCCTCATTTCTAAAATATATCGAGAATTGACTCAAATATATAAGAATTCAAGCCATTCTCCAGTGGATAAATGGTCAAAAGATATGAACAGACAATTTTCAGACAAAGAAATTGAAACTATTTCCGGTCACATGAAAAGGTGCTCCAAGTCACTATTGATCAGAGAAATGCAAATTAAGACAACTCTGAGGTACCACTACACACCTGTCAGATTGGCTAAAATGACAGGAAATGATAATGATAACTGTTGGAGGGGATGTGGGAAAACTGGGACACTGATACATTGTTGGTGGAACTGTGAACGGATCCAACCATTCTGGAGAGCAATTTGGAGCTATGCTCAAAAAGTTATCAAACTGTGCATACCCTTTGACCCAGCAGTGTTTCTACTGGGCCTATATCCCAAAGAGATTTTAAAGGAGGGAAAGGGACCCACATGTGCAAAAATGTTTGTGGCAGCCCTTTTTGTGGTGGCAAGAAACTGGAAATTGAAAGGATGCCCATCAATTGGAGAGTGGCTGAATAAATTATGGTATATGAATGTTATGGAATATTATTGTTCCGTAAGAAATGACCAACAGGAGGATTTCAGAGAGGCCTGGAGAGATTTGCATGAACTGATGCTGAGTGAAATCAGCAGAACCAGGAGAACATTATACACAGCAACAAGACTATACGATGATGAATTTTGATGGACATGGTTCTCTTCGACAATGATGTGATTCAAACCAGTTCCTATTATTCAGAGATGAAGATAGTCATATAGAACCTGAGAGAGGCCTGTGGGAACTGAGTGTGAACCACAACATTTTAACGCTTTCTGTGAATATTTCCATGCATTTTGTTTTCCTTCTTAGGTTGTTTTTTCTTCTTCTCTTTCTAGATCTGATGTTTCTTGTGCAGTAAGATAACTGTATAGATATGTATACATGTATTGTATTTGTCATATAATTTATCCTATTTAGCATGTATTAGATTACCTGTCATCTAGGGGTGGGGGTTGGGGGAAAGGAGGGGAAAAGCTTGGGGAAAAAAAAGTTTTTGCAAAGGTCAATGTTGAAAAATCACTCATGTTTTGTAAATAAAAAGCTTTATATATTAAAGAAAAAAAGGAATAGGGTCATAGGCTTGGGAATGGTTATCATGGAACAGACCAACAACAAATCATCTACTGAGAAACAGATTTCACTTCTTCACTTAGAACAAAAGGATTACTCTAAGGAACATTAGCATTAATGGTCCTATAAAGTGAAAAATTCACTTCCCACTCAGGCCATTTTCTCTACAACCTTGAAAGCTGCCTTGTTCCCAATTTCTGAAACCAAAAACTACAATCAAATCAATCTGGCCATTGTTCCTGGATGTACTGTGTCAACCTACTCCTCTACTAACTGCAGTTATAATCTTAGTAACTTTCCAAATCAAAGTACCCTTCACTTCTCCCTTGTGCATTTTCTCCCTAGTAGTTTCTAAAAGTGTCTTTCCCCATTACATTTATATATCCCCAGTGCTTAGCACAACTTGGCAAATATTTAATAAATAATTTTTCACTCATTCATGTAATTGTGCATCTCTGTGACTTCTAACCATGCACCGAATTTCATTGAAAACTGTTTAAAACTATAAATTTGTGCCATTTAAATGCAATAATGTATTATTGTAAGATATATACATTTGGATATTTGTTTTGGATGGAAGTAACAGTGATTTTTTTCAAGATCTCACACTAGCGGAATAATGCTGATACTACTGTATTAAGTTTACTATATATATTTTAAAATACCAGTATATAACAGAGGTTCACAGTTTCACATACAAGCTTCTTTTCCTATTCTTCTTTGGATATGGAAATGTTTGTATTTGTGGGTATCTGTCAAGTTCATTCAAAAAGTGGGAAAATGTTTAAAAGAAAACTTTAAAATTACTAAAGATATGGCCATACTGGTTAACTTTTGTTGTGAGGAGACAGAACCAGAAAAAAAAACATTTATGGTATATGTTAATAATATTCTGCAGTAATGGCACCAGAATTTAAGTTCAAAAGTTACTGCAAAACAAACACCACATGAAGAAACCAAGGCAAAATGCCAAACAGAAAAGCTAAAATGGGACCCTCTATTTCATCTGGTCAATTAAGGACAGAAATGAGGTCATGGCCAAAGCAAGGAAAACAGAATGGGGAACTTTAGCAAAATCAAATAACACCAGCAAGTTTATGTCTTGGAGTCTTCCAGTTGACAGACAAAATTATGGACACGTTGAGTCTTCAATCTCTTGGTTATTAACAGTAGACAATTCCACATCAGTCACCAGCCTGAAAGGAAAGCCTTTTGCCTGAGGTTAGGTTTTCAAAGCATCCACTCAGCACATTTAGACTCTTAAATATTATGTTCCCTTTGCTATTTTTCTCCACCTGGCTCAGAGAGCCAGTTATAATCTTGGGTGAGCTTCCCAAGGTGAATACACAGTCTCCTCGCAGTTTGTGACAGGCAGCACCAAAACTTAATGTCCTCCCTTCAGCTGGAGGGGAGAAAAAAGGGAGAAGGAATTTGTCCCAGGCGACTGGCAGTTGACAGATGACCTTCAGAAGCAAGGTACTAAAAATTAAAAGCACAATTCATTTCTTCACCAGCTCTAGTAACAGCTGTCAAAAAGGCAACTGGAAAACAAGAGATAGGGCAAAGAAGAGAGTACTGGACAAGAACAGTAATGAAAGAAACCAGCTCAAAATGAAGGCAGCCCTTGAGTAGCAGTTTGTGGCGACGGGAGAGGAGAGAGGGACGTCCCCCTCCAGAATGATGAAAGAGCTCATCACAGGGAGGAGAAGTAATTAGAGGGAAGGAATAGTAATTACTACAAATATGACAAGGAGGACTGCACTGTCAGAGTTCTGTCAAAGTCCATAATTCTTGCAAATGAGCAACAAGGCCAGAGCTTACAAAATATTCCCCCTGAATTATGCAGCTGATTAGTAATGCTACACTCAAATGCACAGCTTAACCAGAGGTGACCATAGCTTCCTGGCCACGGTAAGGAGGGCAGGTTTTAGGTGGGCAGGGAAACCTTATTTCCCCAGGAGCTAAAAACATACATATAAATGAACACAAGTCCACTGAATGAGATGTCAAACCCACTTAGCATGGCTAGCCATGGTACCTCAGGATCCAGAAGTGTACTACTAATGGGACCTCCTAGATGGTTATGGGCTCATCACATTCTAGAGGAAGCTACCCATTTCCATGCCTTCTTTCCACCATTGTCTCTGGCTGGTTGAGTTGTCAATCATCATCAGATCAGATAGGAAATGTCTCAATTGGTTGATTATACCATAATGGCTGGCTTAATACTGTAGGACGGCAAAGCCAGTCAATAATGAAGGATGCGGAACTACTGCAGGATGCTAAACATGTCCTCCTGCTCCCCACCCTTCCAATGGTTCAGTTTGAGATCATATACACTGATGCTGTGTACCAACAAATATTCAGACCACTGCTTTAAACCCAAAGGAAACACAGAACACACAGAAGCACACGTGGTCAAGAAAACAGAGCAGGGATACTTTTGGTACTCAGGTAGCAGCAGAAACAATGTTTGCATGATGCAATATTATTAGCCAAGGGCAGGATTTGGTAGCATTCACTCAATCTATAAACCAAACAGAAGTATGTTGAAAATCATTAATCTTGTCAGGGTGATGGTCTACAAATGTCACTTTTTGGTTTACAGCACAGATCATTTTAGTGCATTTGGGGTAGGAAGGCAGAAGCAACAAATTTGACATCCCACCCATAGCACCCTACTGATTGACACTGAACTTTCAAATGGCAGATCCGCCAAGACTAAAAATCATGAGTTGTGACGCCCCACTGCCTGGAGCACGCACCCTCCTTCTCAGTAAGAACACTGTGGGTCCTCATCCTTAGTATGCATATACTTGCTGCTGTCGGTATTGTAGTTGAGTTGAGTCTGACTCCATTTAGAACTTTCTTGGCAAAGATATTGGAGCGGTCTGCCAATTCTCTCTCCAGCTCATTTTACAGATGAGGAGACTGAGGCAAACAAGGTCACACAGCTAGTAAGCATCTAAGACTAGATCTGAATTCACAAAGATGAGTTTTTCTGACTCCAGGCTCTATCCACCTACTGATAAATTAAATCTTTATACTACTAAATGCATAGTTATAAAACTTTCTAAAAATATAAATTGTAAAAGGATAAGATAAAAATGTTATAACATTTGCTCCTGGGAGTAATAAAAAGTCAATGGAGTCTATTGAATAGGGAAGCGAAGAGGGGTAATAGATGTGCTGTAGGAATATTGGGGATGGTTATATGAAGGATGGGTTCCAGAGAGATTTGTGGAAAAGAAATGGAGAGGAAATAAACTAATATGGTAACCACATGAGTAGAAAGAAGGGATCGGGTGTGAGAGAAGATGTCAAGGTAAAAACAAGACTTGGCAACTGATTGATTATGTGGATCTAGGGAGAAAGACATTAGTTTTGAACCTGGGTAACTCTAAAACCAGGATTTCTTAAACTTTTTCTTCACAACCCTTTTTCACCTGAGAAATTTTTATTTGGCCTTGGATATGTAAATATATGAAATAGGTATTAAAAAACCTAAATATTTACTGATAATAAATCATGACAAATTTATTTTAGAACAATTTTTGGTATACATATAATTTTACCATTTGTTAAAGAAAAAAGCAAATCTGCCTACTGAGATGGATTTGCTTGTTTCACAAGCAGATTCACAAACAGAAATGAATCCTGGTAGAATATCTGATACCTTTTACTGTTATCAAGTCTTTTGCAATCCCTACATTCAGTTATATGATCGCATATGGAATCATGACCCACAACTTAAGCTTTACTCTAGACAGAAATTTTTAAGAGGGTTAAGTTTGAGAAAAAAGATAATGATATAGTAAGATGTAATGAGTAGGCTGGGATGAGTTGGAATATACACTACCTACTCATCCTATGTGACTTACTCTGGCCCACCCAAAATGAAAAAGGAGGCAAGCTTTTGCTCATTGTTTACTGCCACCTTTGTCAAAGCCAGCTCCCCAGGACACCTGCTGCAACCTCAAGGTGATGTGGAGGATGGATTGAATATGAGGAGAGGAAGATGGCCCATGAATAGTTACTGCAATAGATGCCCAGATCATGGATGGGTTATAAAAGTCTTGAGGGGCTAACTCTAGGCCACAAAGGGAGTTTCTTATAGATGGATGACCACTAGGGGAGAAGGATGACCACCAGGGGATAAGGGTAAGTGTGGTTGTATGCAAGACAAGCCTTTTAGGGGAGGAGGGAATATAATCCACTTCTCACCCTTTGATTGGTTAATCAAATACTGACTGGAGTCAGGCCATACTTGGCCCACTAGCCCCCACTTTGCAGACCACAACACTAGACCACTCTTATGACCTGGAGTTGGCCCCTTCAGACATTTATAGCCCATCCATTATCTGGGCATCTACTGAAGTAACTATTCAGGGGCCATTGGAAAAATGACCCAGTGTTAGAAATATAAATATGCAAGGATGGGAAAACTCACCCTTGAAACCAAAACCCAAAAAGGCAGAAATAATACCCCAAAAGGCTGCACTTCAAAGCCAGATGCATGAGGCTGGGGGAGGCATGTTCTCCCATTTCCAAATGAATGCAGGAGATTAGGGGGTCTTTGGGAAGTGTTGTCAGAACATTCTCATGTTTGCAAACTGTGAAAGTTCAAATGGGAGTCAACCATATGGGAAGTGGGGTGGAGAATGTTAAAAATGTGTGGTCTTGAACCACTTCAGAAAAACTTAATCAAAAAATCACTTTCCCACCCACTCCTTCTTTTGGAAAGAGAGAACTATATACTGCCTATTGAAGAAGTTGTATAAATCATTTTCTTCCACAGTACATCATTTATTCAACAGCAGCATCAGTGACACCTCCTGATTAGGCTACATTTTAAGCCCTAAGAACACCCCATAAGGTATTGTCAAAAAAAGTTCTATTTCTCTCCAAGCCTGATGGGCAACTATTGTAATGTAAAACCCTGGGATTTAAATAACACTAGTGGATTCTTTTATGAGGAGAAAGGTTTATATTTTGGAGTCTTTTTTACTTCAAAGGAGCCCAGATATCAAACCATGAATTACCTGAAACAATGAGCAGCAATGCTCTGCCGTCAAGAGTTTCTTTAGGAAAAGACTACTCTACCTGACTAACGAGGAGGGCTTGGGTGATCCAATTATCTCTTTGAAACAGTCCCAGGTTCTCGGAATTAACATTGGTTAAGAAAATGGGGGAAGGGTTGGCAACCTGGCTTGCCCCAGGAGACCCACCTGCCTCCACCTTTCCTTTGGCTCCATTGATACTTGAACTCCTCCCTCCTACCTAGGAATAAGAAAGGGGAAGGGTCAACACATTCCCCTAGCTCCCCACTACACATTGCTGCCATGACTGCAGCCAGCATGAAGAAGCGAAATATGGTCTGAGAGGAGGGAAGAGGAAAGGGAGAAAAATAAGAGCTAAGGCAGCTTCCTATATACATGATATATTTGAGAAGCAGAGCATATGTATGTTCTATATGTACATATGTGCAAACATAAGTATGTACATATGATATATGTAAGGATCAGACCAATTCTGGTCTGAAGGAAAGATTAAAAAACCCACTTTTTTACTGGAGAGGTTGAAGGTTATGGGGGTAGAACCATGTATATGCTATCAAGGTCATTTTTGGGGGCTACACATGAAACATGGGAGTGTCTCAATATAATGCTGCTATTGAGGGGCTGTATTAATCAGATGTTGACTGAGTCCCTCGCAGGTACAACTTGAAAGGTGTATACAACACAGTCTCTTCCCTCAATGATCTTACAATCCAATTGGGGAGACCAGACTTGGTCTCTAACATTTTAGATAAAAATTATCTAAAACAGTGAACAAATAGCAACCATGTTTTAATGGAGTCCTAATGACATTTCTAATAACAAAAATCCTTTGATTCAGGGAGGGAAGTCTCAAACAGACTTGACAGTCTGAATTCCATATGGCAGAGTAACACAGCAAGAGTCTTTGTCCAAAGTTAGATGAAATAGTTTCTTAGTGGTAACAATTCCCTTCTTCCTTTCCCAGATGTCTCAGTAAACTGGAAGGCTTCATCCTTTTATAGGTTATCTCCCCTACTAAACTATGAGTTTCATGAGAACAAGAACCATCTTGCTTTTGTATATGTATCACCAATGCTACATATATAGTTTGCATTTAATAATTTTTTTTTCATTCATTCATTTCTTCATTAACTAGTCAGGTTTTCAGAAAGAAGTACAATCTTTATCAGATCCATCACTGATGGACAACAACAAGCTGTGCTATCCCTATATACAGACCAGTATCTTTTGATAGGGTGTGTGTGTGTGTGTGTGTGTGTGTTTGTGTGTGTGTGTGTGTGTGTGTGTGTGTGTGTGTGTGTAGTGAATATAGGCAGGAAAGAATTGTTCCTTAATCTGAAAGGAAACTCAATGAAGAGGGGAACAACTAGAGATTGAATTGGTTTTCCTGCAAACATAATTAGTTTTTTCGGACTAGAGAGAAGTCCAAATTTGTATGAAGGGAGTTATGAGATCATTTTTTATCAGAGGGGGCAAGGATCCCATCGAAGGCCCTAACAGGGCCCCCCAAAATGGAGGCAGACTATGGCAAAGCAGATAGAGCAGGGGATTTGGAACTTAAAAAGTTCTGGATTTGAATTCTGCCTCTGACATGTTTGACCATGCTCAAGTCACTTAACCTGTATGTGCAGCCACTGGGTCACTGCCTTGTTCCAGGAGCCATTTCTCTGACTACATACACACACACACACACACACACACACACTCCCCTCTCTCTCCAACTAATCATGCTGAATTGGCACATGATATAGAAACTCCAGGTTGGGTGGCCACCATAGGCTGTTACTCCAAAACCATTTTTATTTTCTCTTTGTATCTCCAGTGTCTGGGATACAGTCAGCACTTAACAAATATTTGTTGACTGACTTTAGAAATCATCTTGTCAATGCATGCTATTTTACAGATGGGGAAACTGAGGCACAGCTCAATGTAGCTAAAACTTGGTACCTGAACAAAATGTGCCATACTTGCCATGACTCATTGCCCTCGCTTTCTCATCACCCAAAATCCAAGGGAACACAAGTCACTTCAATGTTCTTGACTGTTGCCCATTGCCCTCTCTAAAGAATCAGCCCAAATGGAACCTGACGGGCTCAGAGCACTGAATACCCATTTTTGGGGAAATCTTTGGTCCCATTGGCAGAAAGCCTCAGACTGGACTCCACTTGGGTCTCATATGACCTTCTCGCCCTACCCACCCTCCCTCTCACTGCTAGAATCTCATCAGAGGGATAAAGGAAAGAGACAAAGAACAGATGTGGGGTCGGCAGTGCATACTTAGCTCTAGTTTGAAGGAGACTGCATCTTGGAAGGATTTTCCCTCCTTCTCTCTCCTCGCCTTTTCAATGCCGGACCCACCTCCCCATCAAAGTTGAAGGGAATTTCTGTTTAAAATTAAAGGCACACACCATATGTTTGGAGGACTGGCTCATTCCCCCTGATTCAGCAGTTCTCAGGAGGCATCTGTACTCCCAGAGAGGGAGTCCTCCAGTAGGACTGGCTGAACCTCTATGAGCCAGCACAGTCCTAGGCGCTATGCAGATTACAAGAAACATCAAAGACTCATGGAGTAATTGCAGAAATAAGGCATTGTTCACTCTTCAATAGATAAGTGGTCAAGGGATATGAACAGACAATTTTCAGATGATGAAATTAAAACCATCTCTAGTCATATGAAAAGTTGCTCCAAATCACTATTGATCAGAGAAATGCAAATTAAGACAACTCTGAGATACCACTACACACCTGTCAGATTGGCTAAAATGACAGGAAAAGATAACGATGAATGTTGGAGGGGATGTGGGAAAGCTGGGACACTAATACATTGTTGGTGGAACTGTGAATGGATCCAGCCATTCTGGAGAGCAATTTGGAGCTATGCTCAAAAAGTTGTCAAACTGTGCATACCCTTTGACCCAGCAGTGTTTCTATTGGGCTTATATCCCAAAGAAATCATAAAGAAAGGAAAAGGCCCCACATGTGCAAGAATGTTTGTGGCAGCCCTTTTTGTAGTGGCTAGAAACTGGAAACTGAATGGATGCCCATCAATTGGAGGGTGGCTGAATAAATTATGGTATATGAATGTTATGGAATATTATTGCTCTGTAAGAAACGACCAGCAGGACGATTTCAGAGAGGCCTGGAGAGACTTGCATGGACTGATGCTGAGTGAAACGAGCAGAACCAGGAGATCATCATACATAGCAACAACAGTATTACATGATGATCAATTCTGATGGACTTGGCTCTCTGCAACAAAGAATTGTCTCAAACCAGTGCCAATTGTTCACTGAAGAAAACCATATACACCCAGAGAGAGGGATATGAAATATGGACCACAACGTAACATTTTCATGCTCTCTATTGAGGTTTGCTTGCATTGTGTTGCCTTTCTCTGATTTTCTTTTTTTTTTTTTCTTGTAGATAGGATTTTTCTTGCATAACTTCTCAAGCATTTCAACATTATGAACATGTTAGTGGACTTCCTGCCATCTAGGGGAGGGGAGGGGACTGGGGGTAAAATTTGCAATGGAAAGCTTTGTAAAGATCAACGCTGGGGAACTACCCATACATATGTTATACAAATAAAAAGCTTTAATTAAAATAAATTAATTAATTAATTTAAAAAATAAGGCATTGTTGATCCTCCTTCATACTGTTCCTTTTCTTCTCTTGCTTATTTCCAATTTCTCTCTTTTATATTTTATTTGCACATAGTTCTTTGCATGTAATCTCCCCGACTGGACTGGAAACTCCTTGAGAGCAAGAATGAATTTTTGTCTTTCTTTGCATCCTCATAGTTTATAGAAAAGTGCTTATTATATAGTAGGTGTTTCAGAAATGCTTAGTGACTCTCTGACTCAACAAATACGCAATATATTACAAGATTAAACAACAAAAAGAAAAATACAATCCATATATTTTAAAGTCATTCCAAAAAGCAAAAGAACAGCATAAAACAGGCTAACTGAATGAAGACTGTCATGTATGCTGAGGTTTAAGATTTACAAAGTGCTTTGTGTAGATTATTTAATTTGGCCCTTCTAGGACCTCAAAACTATCCTGCAAGATACTAGTGGGATACTATTGCTATTGGTATTTGTTGCTGTTCAGCCATTTTCAGTCATTTCTAACTCTTAGTGACCCCATTTGGGGTTTTCCTGGCAAAATATTGTAGTAGTTTGACATTTCCTTCACCAGCTCATTTTACAGATCAACAAACTGAAACAAACAGGGTGAAGTGACTTGACCAGAGTCACAGAGCTACAATCCATCCACACAGCCACCCATATCCCTATTTTACTGATGATTAAGTAAATCATAATCACACATTTAGAAAGGGTCAGAGGACCGAATCCAGTGCTCTCTTCACTGCCCCCCTTGAGGCTGTCAGGTTTTAAACAGACAGAGGAGCGGGTGTTTCAAGCCAGTGAAACTACATGAATAAAGACAGGAAGATGAGACTGTGGATGGTGGGATCGTGGGACAGAGAAGAGACCAGTCTGGGTGGCTATAAAGGTTCTCGCAGAGGAGTTAGAGGAAATAAGATTGTATTAGGGTAATAAGTTGGATTAATAAATTGAAATTTATAAATAGTGAAAGCCTGTCAGAGGAGTCTGGATTTACCTTGAAGGTCTCTCAGCTATGTACTGACAAGAGCAAGGAGCCCATGGTCTATCCTTCCATTCCAGTCCAGGGATAAGGTCTTCTTCTTACCTCTCTCCAACCTGTATTTTCATCCTCACTTATCAAGGGCTTCTCGGAGCCAAAAACCTCCCTCTGGGGAGCTTAGACTCCCTCAAAGTCAATAGTTAAGCAACAGTCAAGAACACTGAAGTGACTTCTGTTTCCTTGGACTCTGGGAGATATAAAGTAAGGGCGATAAGAGGCATGGTGGGTATAGCACATTTTGTTCAGATACCAACTTTTAGCTTTGTCGTTCCCTAGCCATATTGACCTTGGAGAAACTAAGATGGTACCAACTAATACAAAGCACGAGCTAAGAAAAAGGGAGATGGCCTAGGAGAAAATGCCTGCCTAAAAGGCAGTACCAAAAATAGTGTATTAATGGCGCCAACATCCTGCAAAGAAACCCAGTGTAAGAAAATTCTTCATCCTCAATCAATCAGCAAGCATTTATTTAAGCACTTACTACATGCCAGAAACCATACTAATAAGTAGGAATATATTCATTTTCATCATAAATCACTACGAACCAACTATCTATACGAGGCAACATACACAGCAAGTGACACTGGTCAGACACTATTTCTGTCTTCCAGAGAACTGAAGATTTTGGATCAGTAATTCAGATTATTCTCTCTTAGAAAAGCAGTTTAACATAGTGAGCCAGCATTGAAGCAGGGCTCAAGCCATGCCTTTGACATTTATGGCTGCATGACCCTTTCTAGAACCATACATTACAGGTGCCCATCTGCATTAGAGGAAGGAGCCCCTTCTTCCTGGTTGAGGTCACAGATCCAGTTCCTATCCCCTTACTCTAACCAATAGGTCTAGAATATGGATGTAAAGCTACCCCAAGTAGCTTTGGCAATAAGAGTTAACATTTATATAGTATTTTAAGGTTGAGAAAGTG
>JAJPUD010001517.1:78503-90235 GCA_023553655.1 Myrmecobius fasciatus | reverse complement strand
TTGAAGGCACATTCAGAGGGGCAAGGCAGCTCTGAGTAATAGAAGGGAAATCCCTAGTCTAACATCTCATCATTAGGCCTTTGAGCTCCAGGCCAAGGGTCCAACTAGGGAAAAAACACTCAGCTCCCCCCTAAGGCCCCAACAGGGGCAGGTAGACTCCCTGGAAGACTGAGGAAAAGGGGGCTACTTTTAGGGGGAAATGCCTGCCTAGAAGACAAAATCAAAAAAGGTAACTCAATGGCTCCTGGCTCTCACCAAGAGCCTCCTGTAAAGAAAATTCTTCATCCTCAACAAATCAGCATGCATTTATTAGGCACTTACTGTGTCTGTGGCACTACTAAGAGTTAAGAATATGTGACAATGGGAAATACTCAGGATGTGATCTCTTCACAAAAAATGTTTATTGGTTTCCTGTTCTTTCAGTAAAACTTTGGAATAGAAGGTAGAGAACTGGCCTCCAAGCCAGGAAGACATACTTAGCTGTGTGACCTCAGGCAAGTGATGGGAGAAAAGACAGTGACTTGAACTGGTAAAGATGGTTTTATCATCTATACCAAATGAAATTATAGTCCAGACTCTCTCTATATCTATCATACATTGTGGTTATAGGGTTTACAAGAGAGGGAAACAAGAGTTGCTTTCTAAACTGTTACTTGAGAGATTTTCCTAGATTTCTGGGTGGAAGCAGAAACCAAGCAAAGTGTGATATGATATCCACACAAATGCAACTCTTGGCTCTTCCCATGATAACTTTCCCTGGCAAAAAAAAAAGGGTTGTGAAATTTAAACTCTATTGTAACAGTGGTAACTGTCCATCCAGTCACTGTATATTATGTTTTAAGCCTTTAGAGAAGGGGTTTATAACCTTCCTTGTGTCATGGGGCCCTTTGGCAGTCTAACCAAGCTTATGGACCCCTTCTTTGAATAATGTTTTAAGTAATTTTTTAAAAATAAAATAAAATGCTAAATTTCAATTAGAGGGTCATAAAAATAAGATATAATTTTCCCCACCCAAGTTCATGGGGCCCCCTGACATCTATCCATGGAACCTCAAGTTAGAACTCCTGTTTTAGTAGCCACAGCCTAAATCTATGTAAACCCTGGTAGAGTATGTCCCAAATAACCAAGTACTAGTTAAAACTTGCTAAAGATGAAGTGAAGGGAGCATCTGTCGAGGCACAACAATATCAGATGTACTGGGAAGATCCATCCCCTTCCCCCATTGCTTCTCAAAATCATTCTCTTACCTAAAATGGCAATAGAACTTTCATTCCTTTAGCTTACAGTTCTGGTACTTATTAATTCAAAAAACAAAGGTGTATTAAGTACCTACTATGTGCCAAGCATGCTGCTAGGCTGTGGAGATACAAAGACAAAATAACAACAACAAAAATTAAATGCCTGACCTCAAGGAGCTTATATTCTAAGAGAATGTGGGGAAGATAATACGTACAGAGTTAAGTAAAAACTTATATAGGCAAAGTAAATATAAAATTACTGTGGAGGAAAAGTGCTGAGACAGAAGAGGTACTTCAAAGGGAGCTAGGGATTCAAAGAAGCAGAGGTGTTGGGGGAAGAACATTCTAGACATAGAAAAGAGCCTGCTCAAAAGGAAAAGAGATAAGGAATGGGGGCAACTAGGTGGTACAGTGGATAGAGCACCAGCCCTGAAGTCAGGAGGACCTGAGTTCAAATGTGGTCTCAGACACTTAACATTCCCTAGCTGTGTGACCCTGGCCAAGTCACTTAACCCCAATTGCCTCAGGGGAGAAAAAGAAAAAAGAGAGAGAGAAGGAATAGAATGTCACATATGGGAAATAGCAAGTAAGCCTATTTCATTGGATTATAGAACACGAGAGAGATTTATGTGAAATAAGTCTAGAAAGCTAGGATGAAGTCTGAATATGAAGAGCTTGTGCTTTTTTCCTAACAGTAAGAGGGAGCACCTGAAGACTGAGTAGTGGGTCGGCATAATCAGATTTCAACATTTAATTGAGTAGTTGTATGGATAATGGATTGGAGAGTGGAGAGATAGAGGAGGCATCAAAACCAATTTGGAGAGTATGTCAACAGTACTGGTCAGATGTAATGAGTGCCTAAACCAGGGTGAGAGCCAGGTGAGTGAAGAGATGCTGAATCCCAGAAATGTGGTAGAAGTAAAATCAACAAGACTTGACAAATGAATGAATATGGGGAATGGCACTGATTCCGAAGGTTCAAAACTGGATGAATGGCAGGCTGGTAGCATCCTCAAGAGAAACAGTGGAATTTAAAAGAAGAATGATTTCCAGAGGAAAGATAACAAGTTCCATTTTGGGCGTGGTGTGTTTGAGATGGCAAGGAAGTTTAATGATATGGGGGTAGATTCATAGATAGAGGCGTCATCTGCAGAAAAATGATCATTGAACTCATGGAAACTGATAAGGTTACTAAAAGAGAGAAGTTGAGACAGAGGTGAAAACTCAAGACAGAGCTCTAAAATGAAACTACAATGTCCCTTATTCTTCTTTATATCTTCGAGTAAATGAGTTTTAGATCCTTTCTACTGGACAAATTTGGATAGGGAGCATGGGGAAAAGAGCATGAGCTTAGCACCTCAAAAGGGCAATTTCCCAGTTGTTCTGAGATGTGCCTAGAGCCACAGCCCTAAATCTGGCTGGAAATGAAGTCAGACTATGGGGGAAACCATCACTTAGCCACTTGCCAAAAGTTGTTTCTGCTATCATACAACACTCACTCAGATTCTACAGCTAAATAACTGGATTCATCAAGATGAAAACAGAAATGGGTAAATACACACAAAACCGAAGTGCTCTGTTCTGCCACAAGCAATGGTAAACAAGTCAACAACTAGCAGTTATGGCCCCAGAAGCCCATGACACATCCCCTCCCTCCATCCCGACCATACTGCCCCACTGAGCACATTCTGGGCGCTACCCTGGCCAATGAAATGCAGCCCCCTCTGGCGTGGAACTCAGCAGCTGTACAACAGCTGTGCACAGCCACCTTACAGGACAGGAAGCCAAGAACCATGCAAGGGCCCAACTGAAGGCTCATGAGCAAGGCGAACATAATGACTGGGCCTGGGCTCAGGCCAGGAAGAAAAGGCTCCCATCTCTCTCCCTTTTTTACAGAAAGGACACAGAGACAGCTAAGGGCTCTGGTCAGGGAAGTTGTGTTGTTTTAAGTCAACTCACTTGACGGTATTTCAATTGACAATACCCCTACGGTGATTCACTCTTTCTTTATTGCAACTTGCTCCCCATAAAAGCTCTTTTCCTCCACCAGGATCTGCTTGGGCAACATATGATGTCATCATAAATCATCCTTTTTTTTCTTTTCCTTTAAAATGTCAGCAGATTTCTTGGAGTTTCTAAAAAGCCGAGAGAGCCAGAATCATCTCCCAGTTTTGGCAGGGAAATCAGTTTTCTTTCCCAAGACGTCTGTCTTCACTTCCCCACCTCCACCCCCTTGCTCTCCTATAGGAGAGCTTTGCAAAGATAAAGACTCGAAGAGCACAAAAAGTCACAGAAAGCATTTATGAAGAAAACTTTCCTTTCTACCCTTTCCAAATCCAAGCTCTCTCTCTCTCTCTCTCTCTCTCTCTCTCTCTCTCTCTCTCTCTCGCTCTCGCTCTCGCTCTCGCTCTCTCCTGTCCTTTCTCCCTCTCTCCTTCTCTTTTTTCTTTGGTCCAATTTTGGTGCAATTCCAGGGGAAGCAAATGTATAGCGAGCACTTTTAAACAAGGTCTAATACAATCCATGCCTTGAAGACACGGATGCCATTAATCAGAACGAAGGCCTTGTGTGAGAGAGGCCTCGAACTGGAAGTGAGCCACAGACCAATAATAGAGGCAGGCCTTTACTCACTCCTACCCTCCCCTGCTGGCACTTGGCACTTGTTCCCCATCCCCCTTCACACATATACCCCTCTCCAATCTTCCCCCCAAAGACCTTTTGCAAAAAATAAATAAATAAATGAACCCTTGGCAGAAGGAGGGAGTAGAGAATCCGTTTCCTTTTATTTTCAATTCAATGAACCAAAAAAATCATCATCACTATTTTAATTCCAAAACCTCAAAGTACAGCAAAATTCCTCGGCCATCTTCAAGACAAGGAAAAAAACCCAAAGATATTTCCTATTAAGACCCCAGGCCCTCTAGGACCTTGGCAGGGCAGTACCCAGTGACAGCAAAAGCAGCTGGGTCATGTTATGACTTGGAGGTGAAGAATTCTCCAAGCTCCTTCTTCTGCAAAGACTTATTCTTAATAAGAAAGGCCCTTAACAGTAGACTCCATTCTGTGCCTCTAGTGGCTCCTGAATAGTTCTTTGTTGGAGACGGGGCTCTCCATCCCTACATCACTTTCTGGTATGTTACATGAGTCACCATAGTCTCAAGCCAATGCCTGGAATATAGCAAGGGCTTGATAAATGTTCACTGATTGACTGACGTGACCACTCAGAGATTTTTCCCAGAACTAAGTTGATTCTAGATGAGCAAGGGCTCACTGTGTGAAGTATAAGGAGCTACCTAAATGTGTCCGTTAGGGCATGATTCGCATCCGAGAAGTCCCTGCATTAAGCAGAGCAGGCAATGCCCACTTAAGATGATTTTAGGAACGTCGGCTAGACTTCTTTCATAGAAGCTCAATGATGGATGAAATTCTACCTTGGGAACTCTCTCCTTTACCTAAGAACATTGTGGTCCAGAGAGGTAACATTTTAAGCTTTTATCAATCATAGTGTGAATGGGTTTCATATCCTCTCTTGAGAATAGCAGACAAACAGCTGGAGAACACTGAGTTATTTCAGGGGTGCTTCCTCAAAGCAGAGGAAGGACACAATTTTATGTCTGAATTAAATGCTCTTGCTTTAGGATGCGTCTCTTCAGTGTGTCTAGCAACAGAACAACTCATCAGGTAGGATTTTAACAATTTTCACCCCATGATAGCTAAAGGGGAATGTATTTCTTGGGGATGGGAGAGTATAGTAATTAGAATTATTAGCTAGAATTAAAGTTTGTCCATTTCTATCATGTAAGCATTTCTTATCCTATGTGGCAATGGATGGCTAATAGCCCTCTGTTTTTCTGACCTCACTTACTCACTAATGAAACTGCATCTGTGAACCCTATACACATACAAACATACATGCAAACATATATATGTGCATATAGATATACTATATATGGGCATATAGAAATATGTATATATACATATATTTGTGTGTATGATGGATGTCTAATGCCCTTTCAACTATGACACTGGGACAACAGACTCAAACTGCCAAGACCTAGAGGCACTAACAATGTCATATAGCACCAAGTCCAGAACCCTGAGCAATGGGATACCACATCACAAATCAATGTTGTATTTGACTCTAAGTTTCTGCAGGGATATATCAGATGTTATAGTGTATTAAACTGGGTATAAAAGACTTCAGATTTTCAACATGGTCATCCCCACATATCCTGGAGTTTGAAACTTTAAAAAAACTAACATAGATTATCCATCTTCAATAGCTAGCTATGGTCTAATATTGAAGGGGGGGGTTATTCCACTAAGTACTTGTATTACTGAACTACAGTTATTCTTTCCACATCAGAGGGGTTAGAATTTTGAAAAACTTCTAAAAATTTTTGCCCTCTCTTCAAAACATAAAAGTCTGAATTATTATGGTATTAAAAAATAAAACATAACCCCAGCTTTTGGGATAAGTACTCACTATTCAGCAAAAACTGCTGGGAAAATTGAAAACTAGTGGGGAAGAAATTAGGGCTTGACCCATACCTAACACCACATACCAAGATAAGATCTAAATGGGTTCATGATCTGGATATAAAGAGTGATTTTGTAAGCAAATTAGAGGAACGTAGTATAGTTTTCCTCTCAGACCTGTGGAGATGGAATAAATTTATGTCCAAAGAAGATCTGGAACTCTTAATTGAATACCAGATAGATAATTTTGATTATATTAAGTTAAAAAGTTTCTGTGCAAACAAAACAAATGCAGACAAGATTAGGAGGGAAGCATCAAATTGGGAAATCATCTTTACATTTAATGGTTCTGATAAAGGCCTCATTTCTAAAATATATAGAGAATTGTCTCATATATATAAGAATTCTAGCCACTCTTCAATAGATAAGTGGTCAAGGGATATGAACAGACAACTTTCAGATGAAATTAAAACCATCTCTAGTCATATGAAAAGTTGCTCCAAATCACTATTGATCAGAGAAATGCAAATTAAGACAACCCTGAGGTACCACAGGTACCTCACCTGTCAGACTGGCTAAAATGACAGGAAAAGATAAGGATGAATGTTGGAGAGGATGTGGGGAAACTGGGACACTAATACATTGTTGGTGGAACTGTGAACGGATCCAACCATTCTGGAGAGTAATTTGGAGCTATGCTCAAAAAGTTATCAAACTGTGCATACCCTTTGACCCAGCAGTGTTTCTATTGGGCCTATATCCCTAAGAGATTTTAGAGGAGGGAAAGGGACCCACATGTGCAAGAATGTTTGTGGCAGCCCTTTTTGTAGTGGCTAGAAACTGGAAACTGAAGGGATGCCCATCAATTGGAGAGTGGCTGAATAAATTATGGTATATGAATGTTATAGAATATTATTGCTCTGTAAGAAACGACCAGCAGGACGATTTCAGAGAGGCCTGGAGAGACTTGCATGAACTGATGCTGAGTGAAACGAGCAGAACCAGGAGATCATCATACACAGCAACAACAGTATTACATGATGATCAATTCTGATGGACATGGCTCTCTGCAACAAAGAATTGTCTCAAACCAGTTCCAATTGTTCACTGAAGAAAACCATATACACCCAGAGAGAGGGATATGAAATATGGACCACAACGTAACATTTTCATGCTCTCTATTGAGGTTTGCTTGCATTGTGTTTCCTTTCTCTGATTTTCTTTTTTTTCTTGTAGATAGGATTTTTTTTGCACAATTTGTCAAGTATTTCAACATTATTAACATGTAGTGGACTTCCTGCCATCTAGGGGAGGGGAGGGGACTGGGGGTAAAATTTGTAATGGAAAGCTTTGTAAAGATCAATGCTGGGGAATTACCCATACATATGTTATACAAATAAAAAGCTTTAATAATAAAAACATAAAACATAAAACATATAAATATATTTTATACATATCTGAGTTTCTAAACATTTTTGTGTCATCTCCTGAACTTCCTATGGCTTCAGCAAAATTCCAAAAAAAATCTCATCTAATTTCTTACATTAGCCCATGATATGTCAAAACTGTGATAGGGAAATTAGCTAATTGGAAGGGATAACTGTAGATCTAACTAATTGCTAAGGATGAGGATCTGGGAGAAAGAGCGAGTACCACACATCTCCTCTTGCAGACACGGATCCCAGAAGAAAGTGAATAAATTGGAAGAAAGAAGAAAAAAGGAGTGACACAGCATAATAGAGGACTGAAGGAAAACCTGATTTCAAGTCTCACCTCAGATACTTATTAGTTGGGTGACTATGGGCAAGTCACCTTGCTTCCTCTCTCTACCACAGTTTCCTCATCTGCAAAATGAGGATAAGAATACCTATACCACCCACTTCACAGTATCTGAATGAGGCTCAAATGAGATGATATATTCCAAGACCCCTGGCCTCTAGGAGACTCTGGACTCTCGCAGACTCAGAGCACAAGTCAAAGACTACTCTCTCTCTCTCAGGTAAGTTACCTCCACCCTTTCAATAACTGGAGAAATTTGTAAAATAGAGCTCAAATATGCCTCATGCCTAGGTTTTCCTAAAAGTGGGCAATAAGGTCCTCAACCTCCACACACTCAATATACAGTATGAATATTGAATATCACATTCCAAATCTAGCACTACCAAGCTGCCTTAAAAGACACTTTGAGAAACAAGGATGCTCATTCTCCTCCAACTTGTCCTAAAAACCAACTGGACTGACAAGATCCAGATGTCCTGGTTCTAAATCATGCAGTTCTGATTCTCCAGCTACAAGGTCACTCTCTGATGAGGATTCTCTTACTTTTTCAATAGATAGGACGATAAAGGAATCCTAGCCTTCTAAGAAGCTGATGTCTTACTCTCCAAGACATCAGAACTCAGGAACTTTAGAATTCAAATTCCCTACAAGGTGATCCCAAGTCACAAATCAAACTATGTTTTAAAAAATAACAACAGGAAACCCCACAAGCTTCATTCAATGCCATGTTTTTGATGTGTTCCCATAACCATGAGCTTCAGAAATAAATAATTCAGGCAATGGAATCCACCAAAAACTAAAAAGGTCTTTTTAATTGTCTTTGTCTGGTCTGTAAATTCAAATCTTGCTCCAAAACACGTTTGTCCTTTGTTTTCAAAGAGGGCCAATATAACACAGGATGATGTCTTGACTTGAGCATAAACTGGATTTATATAAGGCAGAGTGGCACAAAGTCATCAGCCTCACATTCTCTTCCAGAGTGACAGAAGTCCAGTGGCAAGACAAAAGTCAAGGTGACTGGCAATGGCGCAGGATGCAGTGGATGAATGGGTATCTTCAATGTCTAATCAAGCTCTAAGCACTTCACGGTACCTGCTTCAGATGCCTTCATGGTTGCTGGAACAAATTGTTCTCATCCACCCATTCTACCAGGGGAAGTCTTCACATGCTTGGATAGTCTTGCAATACCTACCTTATAGGGATATCAGGGGAAAAAAGGGTTTAGAAAGCCCTAAAGCTCAGTAACAAATGTCAGTTATATTAATATTAGCCTTGTGTTGTTTCCCAAAGGAAAGAGAAGTAAAGGTTGGAAGGTTAGTCAGAAGGGGAAAAGAAGGGAGAACAATCAAACGTAGGTAAGGACTAATTTTGTAGGCTGGTGACTATGTGTGCAGGGGCTTTCTCCAATCTGTCCATACTGCTAGTCCACACAATTTAAAATAGCATGATGGGAGAGGAAGTTCCAGAGGAAAAGGAGGTGGAGATGGGGATGGGGGAAGACAACCTTGGTTTCCTGCCCAGAAGAGAAAGAGTAAGGAGAAATTGTGTTCTATATCTGCTGGAAGCCCAGCCAGGCAAACCGGGACAGTTCAATGTCACCTCAATGAAAGAAAATTAGATCAATGAGGAAAGAAACATTAATGCTTTCCAAAAGGGAAGGCAAAGAATTTACAAAGATAACAAAAAGAAGGATACTATACTGCCTTCCTCCAACAGGCTCTAGTTTAGGCTATTAAAAGCATCCAAAAATTTAAACATCACCATCGTGAGTCCCATAACTGTAGTCACAAGAAAAAACAGAAGATGTAAAGGAAAGAGGAGAGAGAGAGAGAGAGAGAGAGAGAGAGAGAGAGAGAGAGAGAGAGAGAGAGAGAGAGAGAGAGAGAGAGGTCTCCCCCCCAAAAAAGCCAGATACCCAAGGCAAATATCAACCCAATCCTTTCTCAGTGAATACTGTATTATTACCTTTTGTAATCTCCCTACTTCACTTCTGGAAAGTTTCAAAGTCACAACCATCCAATTCTTCTCAATGCACAATGGCATTTAATAATTGCTTAGGAGTCTCGTCTGGGAAGCCGGGCAAGCACCCCGCAACTCATTACATGTGTGACCTTTCGAGCCCTCAGCCCCAAAATGATTTTCACTCACTTTAATCTGAGTCAGATTCAAAACAGATCTGCTGTCAACAGCCTGAATTCTATAGCACTGTAGATGGGCAATGCCTACAGATAATCTTTTAGTGCCTTAATCATAAAAAGCAGTCCTTTCCTGGCCATTTTCACACAAATTACTAGGGAAAAGGGGGGCAAGCGGGGTGTGAACAATGATGAATTATGGACCCTAAAGTAGTATTTCATTAAGCAATATTGTACACTAAAACTTTAACTATGCTCTCCTCGATTGAAAGATCATTTTTTAAAAGTCCAAACCTAGAGAAAAACTGAAGTTTTTACAACTCACAGGGGAGGTTCACCACCAAGTAAGTGCCAGATGGGGAGGGGGGAAAATGAAAGAAAATGGTGGTCAGCATAAAATATTAAAAAAAAAACAGGGCAGCTTCAGATTTTTGCAACATGATGTCAAGCTCGTTCAACAGGTCTACAAATGCATTACATTAGCCTCAATTTAGTGGGTGATAATTGAAATCAGAGCTCTAGTCGTTACCACCGACATGTTTCTAAATACTACCCAATAAATTTTTGTCTGTTTCGGATTCCCTGTGACAGCTGGCAATGAAAAGCTGAGAGAGGGTACAGAAAACAGCCTTCTCGCATGTGTGGTTCCACAGCCCATATGTAACAGTGAGAGTGTGTGTGTACATGGGCTTCAGATTCTGTCTTAGCAATGTGGGAGTGTGTCTAGGTATGCATCTATACATATATGCACAGACTTACATTATAGACATGGGCATGAAAGATACTCTCCTATCCTTAAATGGCGGAAAAGGAAAAAGCATCAACAATCAGGCCTTTTGTTCTCCAGAACTCAGCCTTTATTTAATGCCTTTGTACACCGACTTGACAGAATGCAGAAAAGTCCTTCCAAATGGCTAACGAGTGACACCGGGGTAGCAGGAATTCAGAGTAACCTATGTTCTCCTGCAACATGTTATTCTCCCTCCTCACCCCTACCCCTAATTTGAGGCAAGACTTGTTTTAATTTAAACAAATTAAAATTTCTTCCAGAACAGATCACTTAAAGGCCACCTTGCCTCAGCTGCTCACAAGTCTGCCTGCTGTCCAAAATGCTTCTATTTAAAAGCATGGGGGCCGGGCAGAAGGAAAGACTAAAGCTGGGAAAAGCTGTAAAAGAACAACATTTCCCCAAGGAGGAGGAGGAGGAGAAAAAAACAAAAAGAAAGGTTTTGGCTTTCTCGTTCTTTGTTTGCTTGTAAAGAAAAGGAGGTGGTTCTCTGTCCTTGAAGGCAGAGATCAGCCCCCAGGTCCCCTCCACTCTCAAGATGACAATTTTCAGGGACTTCCCCGGAGCCCAGCAGCACTAACTCTGCCATGGCTGTGCCTGGAGTGGCCCGGGAGGCACCTTGGAGGCAAAGCCCTCTCCCAAAGACCACCGAGGGGCACAGGGCCTTCCATGCAACGACAGCCACAGATCTCCAGTCTTCTCCTCCACATGTCCCGGCCGTCTAGTCAAACGAGTGTCACTTCTCGGGCCTAGCAGTCCATCCTTCAGTGTGCACCACGGAGAGCCGCCCCCAGCAAGAGTAGCCCTGGGCTTAGGAGGGCAGGCCCAGCTTAGCCTCTGGTATCTGGAGGAAGGCAGCCTCGGCTCCGGAGGCCTGGGGGAGGAAGGCAGCCTCCCCCCACACTGCAAGCCTTTCTAAAGCAGAATCGTCCAGGTCTCCTCAATGCCTTCCCACCGTACCACCCAGCTTGTCTGCATCCTGGGAAGAACTAATTCAAGAATGCGTTTCCAAGCATGCATTGCTCAAGTCCCCCTGGCCTGCCATGGCCTTGGACGTCCAGGCCAGTGCTTAAAGAGGAGGAAGCAGAACATCCAAAGAGCCAGGCCATGCTGCAGCAAGCCTTCCTCCCTCCTCCCTCTCCTTCTCTCCTTCCCTCCCTTCCTCCCTCCTTCTCTCTCTTCTTCCCTCTCTCTCTTCTTTCCTCCCTCTTTCCCTTCTCTCACTCCTTCCCTCTCTCTCTTCTTTCCTCCCTCTTTCCCTTCTCTCCCTCCTTCTCTCTCTCTCCCACCCTCTTTCTCCTTTCCTCTCTCTCT
>JAJPUD010001517.1:48070-73503 GCA_023553655.1 Myrmecobius fasciatus | reverse complement strand
GTTTTCTCCCGTTAATTGTCTCACCACAACCAATGCTTCTTTTTATTATTATTATTATTATTTCATTATGCTACTCAAAAGCTGCAGATAAGAACCTAACAGAAAAAAAAGAGAGAGAGAGATTGGAGGGGAACAACTTCGATATTTCTAAACACATGCAAATCGCTGCCGGGGAGCCTAGCTGGGGTGTGTTTATTGAGACAATTCTGTGCTTGTCGGAGAGGTGACCTGATAATAGATAAATTCATTTCTTGCCAAGGTAGACTTCCTTCCCACCTTATAAAGCTAATTATCCCGCTGCAACATAACATCTTCCTAAATGCCTTGAGATCTTCATCTAGTTATTCAGAAAAATATTATTTTTAAATAGGTGTGATAGATCCAAAGTGAAACCTTTGGATTTCAATTCCAGCCCCCAATTCCCGAATCCCCTCTCTGAGTAATTTAAGTACTTCCTCCAGATACTTCTTCATATTCTTTTTAACTGACATTTTATCTTTAGACAGTATCTCACAGAATGAGCACGCACTAAGACAATGACAGCCAAAGAAGGCCTGTCATTCCTCATTCTGGCAAAGACAGATGTCTTACACTGGCTTATGCCAATAATAGACCCGACAAAAAACAAAAGGGACTATCTACCTCTGATGTAACAGCACCAATTCACATTTGTGACACTCATTTGTCAATTAACAGATTTC
The DNA here is from genome assembly GCA_023553655.1 of Myrmecobius fasciatus. Lineage (NCBI taxonomy): Eukaryota > Metazoa > Chordata > Mammalia > Dasyuromorphia > Myrmecobiidae > Myrmecobius > Myrmecobius fasciatus. Next base: position 72,802 of record JAJPUD010001517.1, on the reverse strand, counting down.
TTCCATTGTTGACGCCGGGGACTTAAAAAGATGGGGGCTAGAATGTGATGAATTAAAAAAGACAGATGAGTAAGCTATGAGCTGCAAAGTAATGCTATAATGTGCTTAGATATGAATATCAACTGACACCCCTGACAAGCCATACAAGGTTTTATTTCATTTTCCACTGGATCTCGGCTTCATACTTTGTCTTCTTTGTTCGCTTTTCATCAAGCTCCTAACATCTCATTCTGACAGCCAGAGACATTTAAGGCACTTTCGTTTCAAATGCAAGTTAGCGGGCTTGATTTGTCATTAAAATGCAAAACGTTTGCCATGCAGGTGAATGTAGGTATGCTTAAAAGGTTGTCGCTTGCAAAGTAAAAAGCTGAAAATGGTGTGGGGGCTGTCTCCGGTTTAACTCCTTCGGGACGCTAGCCCTGCCAGACTCCCCGGCCCCTCCAGGCTGCCCCTTCCCCTGGCAAGACCAGCTCCCACGTGTTGGGAGCTCAGCGGGCCGGAGGGACCACCAGGCTGAGCAATTCCCAATCAGGCCTTGAGGGGGCGAGCAGGCTCGGAGGACGGGGAGAGGATGGTCTCCTTCTCCCTCTGGGACCTCCGGGGTCACCTTCCCTCCGCATCATCCACAGTTCCCACGCTCCATGTGTACCCACATTGTCCGGCTGTATAATCTCAGACTCCACCAACAGTGGAGGAAATCAATAAGGAAGAACTGATACATGGCAGGGTCTGGGCTTCAGACCACCAAAATGGATTTTCCACTGAGAGCCTCCCTCCCCTCTGGCTCCCTTCCTCATCTTCCCCACGAGGGAGAAAATGAGGCTTTCAGCAGATCCTAAGTACAGCCTGCGGAACACAAAGGCTCAGCAGGTTTCTAACTGCTCTTGCTTCTACTGTTCTCCAGAAAACAAAGATAGGAAAGACACGGATTCCTAGTACATCCTCCTAAGCCCTGAGTTGGATCAATCAACAAGCATTTATTAAACCACTACTATATGCAGGCACTCTGTTAGCTTCCAGGGGAGTCAAAGACTGAAGGGCAATAATTCCTGACTTCAAGGAGCGCACATTCTCCTGGGGAAGACAACCGGTATAGGGAGAACCAAATAAATGTCTCAGCGTCCGGGGTGGTGAGGGTCCCGCGGAGCAGGCTGGACGTGGACTGAGTCCTGGAGAAGGACTAGGGGCTCTACAAGGTGGAAGTGAGAAGAAGGGAATTTCAGTCCTGGGAACGCCACAAAAGCTCCCAGATGGGGACTGGCCTGCCATAATGGCAAGAACTGTAAGAAAGGCAGATTGACTGAGCCACAGTGTGAAGGGAAGTGACTTGTAAAAAGGCCAGCAGGGTAGGCTGGGGATCAGGTTCAGAAGGGCTTTAAATGCCAAACAGAGGATTTTATATTTTATCTTAGAAATAAAAAGAAGCCACGGGAATATACCAGGAATGTATTGAAAAGAGCAATGTTATCTCTTGAAGGCTCCCTCACCTCCCAAGCCACAGTGATTATCCCCTAATCTTAGCCCTCTAGCTCTATTTGTACTATTTATGGAGCATTTGCCATTGCTTGAATGGCACTGCCACTAAACAAGTTGTCTAACTAGAATCTAAATCCCTTGAAGGCAAGGATGATGATTTATATTTCTTTATATTCTCTTTTTTTTAGCGCTTGTAGGGCTTTGCACAATTGGTTTGGGGGGCTTGGGAGTAGGGGGCTGTTTTTTGTGTGGATTGGCTAGTTCACTTCATGTAGCAGTCAAAAATCCAAAGATCTGAATCGATGGAAGTCCCCAAATGCAAAGCTGTAACTAGGCTGAAACAACTGATGTTCCACCTAAGGGCAAGGAAATTTGAAGGGTCTTGTCAATACCTGCCCACAGGTACAACAGAGCTCCCCCCCCAACTCAGGCCCTCCTCATCCTCATCCAAAAGGAGCCTGCAATGATGCTGCATCATCCTGGTGTCTCTGCCCCTACCCTCATGGGGCTCTTAACCCAAACGAATCTGGGTTAAGAACCACAACTTGTCTCAACTATCAAAAATGTTAGTTATAATTTTGCCAAAATACCCTTCCCTAAATAAGGAAAGGCCCTTAATTTCATCAAGTTAGATCTTAATATAAAATCCTCAAGAGCTGGGCAGCTAGGTGGTGCAGTGGATAGAGCACTAGCCCTGAAGTCAGGAGAACCTGAGTTCTAATCTGGCCTCAGACACTTAACATTCCCTAGCATTGTGACCCTGGGCAAGTCACTTAACCCCAATTGTCTCACCAAAAAATAAATCAATGATTGAATGAATTCTTAACAGCCCTAAACTAGCAACATTTTACCTTTAGCTGTATGCCCTTCAAAAATGATCTTCATCTCACCAGAAGTTTTGTAGGTTTTTAAATGCAAATTCCAAAGGTAACCTAGCATACAATGAATGTAGTCCCCATGTGGACTTTACCACAAAGTATGACCTAAGCAAAGCCTCACCAGTCCCATCAAACCTATTCCTTCTGAAATATCAATGAAAAAGAGCCTTCTGACACATGTTTACAAGAAATCTGAGAATAAAGACATGAAACAATCTCAACCGGGTACCCCCCAAGCTCTTGGTAAACAAGAAAATTCCTTTCTGAAAACTAAAATAAGCCTAAGCTTTTAGAAAGAGAAGATGTGGACAGGGATCAAATAATGGGGATGATGATTAAGACAACAAGGAATGAAGTATAATGGGAATTCGTCAAAGGAGATCAAAAATTTTTTAAAGTCAGCCAATAATTATGAGAGGAAGGTGATTGTCGAATCTCCTAAGCAGGAATTTCACCAGTTTCCTCCCTTTCACAAAAGCTATGACAAAAAAAAAAAAAAAAAAGGAGAAAACAGCATGAATATACACAGAGAACATTCTTTCTCCATTCCCCCTAATAAATCACTAAAAGTCAATGGAAAGTAGACCTAGATAATGCTCAGAAATGTAAGGGGGTACAAACACAGGCCAGGGTTTTGTAAACTGAGTTCCTTATCAGCAAGTCCAGCCACTGACTGGAAAGTTTCATAAAAGGGAACAACAAGAATTTCTGAAATTCCTTCCCTTGCTCAGGGGGCATATCCCTATGTATATTTGCCAAAGTGATGCTATTTTCATGTTTTGTTTCATTTTTAAGGCATTTTCGTTGGTGTTTTGTACTTTTTGGGTTCCCATCATTTTAGCCTTCACTGATTTCTCCTCCTTCTTCTTTGACAAGGCAATCAGGGTTAGGTGACTTGCCTAGGGTGACACATCTAGTAAGAGTCAAAGATTTGAACTCAGGTCTCCCCGACTCCAGGACCAGCACTCTCTCCAGTGGCCACCCAGCTGCCCCATCTTTCATTGGTTTCCACCACTGTTTTTTGTCCAACATTGTCTTGCCACTGGACTTAAATATGACTGGAAGAGAGAGTGAGGCTGTTACTTTGCACAGCTCTATCTCACTTAAATCCAATTCTCTTAAGTCAAGACATCACCCTCCTAACACCACTGATAGTCTCCCAGAAAGGACAAATGACAATCCCAAGGTGTAGCAATAAAGAGACTAAACTTCCTGAGGGCAAAGACTTTTCATTTTATCCCTAGGGCACAGCACAGTGAGATTAATAGAGTAGATACTCAACAAAGGCTTGTTTAGTGGATTGGAAATGCTTGCTGGTTTCCCAGTATTGATAGGAAAGGAATCACATTCTCTAATAATGAAGTCGGAATCCTACTAAAACTGGACAATTTCAGGCATGAAAGTCCACTTTCATAATACTTCTTGGCAAATAACTGAAGGCTGGCTCCAGCCCAGAACCTAAGCAGACTACACTCTTATAATGGCTGTCTGGGGATATGCTAGAGTTTTATCTCAGCCTGTTTCCTGGGATTGTTATGTAAAATGACTTTGCTTCTACCTCAATGCAAATAAGATAAATGACCTAGAATAGAAATATACTATGTTCTTAACAGTCTCTAGGGTCTAAATGCTAGCCATAATCAGATTTATCATTGCCTTACTTTAACTAAAGTCAACTTATGGAAGTAATGAAAGATATTTCTCAGAAATTACTCAAAGGTTTGGATTTCACAAATAGAATCAACAGCCCAGGAAAGGAAGTGTTGTTTATAGGACAGAGTTATATAATCTGCCTTTACAAAGCAATATTGGTGATTTCTTAGATGTGATAAGATACAAGTTATAGAGAGTAGAGTTATATCCCCTTCCACATTGAGGAAATTCCGCAATCTGGAAAGTCCATGTAAAATTTTTTGGCCCTCCCTTTATACCAGAGAAGAAATCTGAATTTTTTTCTTTTATAGGGTGCTTACACTATTAAAGATAAAATATGTTGATATTTCACAATAATATGCAAACATTTTATGTATGTCTGAGTTTTTAAGTTTTTTCTCTGTCATCTGCTGGTTTCCACAAAACTCCCCAAAAATGTCCATCTAATTTCTTATGTCAAACCGCGATATAGCAAAGCTGCAATGGGGGAAGTCTTGATGTAGAAATGATAACTGTATACTGAATTAAATTTGTTGATTATATTAACTTAGTATAAGCCCCTAGTCAGTGAGACATGTCAGAGAAATTAAAAGAGCATCTTCTAACATAGACAACATCCATAATACCCAGATAAAGAGTTCCTGCCAAAAGAATCAGCAGAACGCAGGAAATATACATTCCACATCTGCAAATCAGTACAGAGATAGCAATCCCTGTTCAGAGCCACTGATGATCTTCTCCCAGTTTCAAGAATGTGAATTGTAGATTCCACAGGAAGGACCATGTTGAAAACACAGAAGAAAAACCAGGACCTGTCATAAAAGTTCACATCACTAAACATCAGGTGCTTTTGATTACTCACATGATGTCTTAATCAGGGGCTCAAGAGAGGATGAAGGAGTAGAAAGGCTTAAGGATATCCTGCATCATTTTTATACGGCAGCTTTTGGAGCAGAGACAGAGACAGAGAAAAACAGAGGCAGAAGTAGCAGTCTTAAAAGAAAGTTTTAATGTGATAGTGGAATTTACACACTCATGTTTTTAATTGTAACATCATTACTACAAGAATCCATACCATCTTAGTTAAGTCCAATCACAATGCTTCTAGGCCAAACCAAAGCCAGAGCTTTGTGCCTTGAACCCACAGCTTCATACTCAATGACAGTCATACTATGTCCACTGGCTTCATCCATACTCTACAATCTGGGTTGACTCATTATTAACTTTTCCCTATGAAGACTTAGAAGGGTGCTTAGAAAATGCTGATCCTGATATACAGATATATAGAGATACACACACACACACACACACACACACACACACACACACACTCCTAGATCAGGAGATCATGTGTTATTCCCCTATAACATCACTGTATGGGGAAGGTCTTTGGATCCTTAATGCTGATCCCTCTGGCTTAAGGGATCATTATATAACCATGTCTTGCCAACTTCCAAAAACAACTCAATTTCTTTTCTTCTTCCTCCCCTCCCATACATAGATTTCCAACTCCCCAATTCAAAACTCACATACATATTGGTACTCCAAGTTCCCACATGATACTTTTTGTCTCATGCTTCTAGTGGCCCTTCTTACTTTGTCATTAACATTACTGTGAATAATGTGTGTTGATATTTCATAATAATATACAAACATTTTATGAGTTTTATTATATATTTCTGAGTTTTTAAATTTTTTCTGTCATCTGCTGGTTTCCACAAAACTCCACAAACTTCCACAAAACTGCTCCACAGTTCTCCTGAACCTCTCATGAACAGTCACCAACTCAGATACCCAGTGGTATCTATACTTTTGGTAATACCATGAGTGTATTTTTAGGCTTCAAAAGTAACCTGGAGGATAATCAGAAGTTCTAACAAATGTGGGCACTTGCTTTTCCCCCCCACCCCCCGCCATGTCTAACTGGTTATCTCTTGTGGGCATGCCCAAATACTGGACTTATCATATAATCAGAGAACAGGAAGGGACTTTATGTCCAACCAATACCTGATGTGTGAAAGGCAGCCAGGACATCCTATCAAGAAGTCATCTAATCTCTGAAGACCTTCAGAGATAGAAAGGGCATTTACAATCTCCTTTTCCACTTTTGTGTAATGCTGATTGCTATTTAAAAAAAAAAAGTTCTGTCTTGTATTAAGCTGATATCTGTGTCTAATTACTAACCTCCTGAACTGAGCAAAACAAGTCAAAATTCTCTTCCTTCATATATTTGAAGGTCATTATCTCAGTAAGTCTTGTCTTCTCCAATCTCAGACGCCATCAGGGTGTTCAACACATCTCTCTGTGGCATTTCTAGCCCCCTCAGTCATGGGTGTCCTCACCTGAAAACAATGTTCTCCTCCTTATCAATATCCTTCCCAAACCACAGTGCCCCCCCAAAAAGAAGATAACATGACTCCAGGTGAGGTCTGACCAGGGAAAAGTACATGAGGACTATCACCTCCCTTCCTATAGAGTATAATTTCCTCTACCAATTATGGATCAGTACTTTCTCTGCACTTTATAGTCTCGGAGTTTGCCTGGGGCACTAAGAAGTTAAATAAGTTCACCAGAGGCACATAATCAGTGTATTTCAAAAATGAGACCTCAACCTTCTTGACTCCAAGACCAGATCTGTATCTACTACACTATGCTGTCTCTTGAAACTAGAATTGCTTTTAGGGTTGCCATATCACATTGTTGATTCTTCTAAACCTTGTAGTCCACTAAGACTCTAGAATCCTTTTCACATGAACTACTGGCAACCTTTCTCTTCCCAACCCTATATTTGTGTAACTTTTTTAATCACCAATAATTATTATTATTATCATCATTATTATTACTATATTTTATTTAATATATTTATATTTTTATTTATTTAACTCCTTAAGTATGGCAAATCATTTTTCATATGCTATCTCATTTGATCCTCACACCAACCCAGTAAGGTAAGTTCTATTAGTATTATCCACATTTTACAGTTGAGGAAAATTAAGAGATGAGAGAAGTTATGGTTCTGGTATAAAGTCACATGGCCAGTGTCTAAGGTAGGATGTGAACTCAAGTTTTCCTGATTCCAAGTTCCCTGTGCTGCCTCCTGTATAGAACTTTTCTATTTGTCCCTATTAAATTTCATATTATGAGATCCGGGTCATTGTTCGAGCCTGTCGAAATCTTTTTATCCTGTCATCAATGTGTTTGCTGTCTTTTCCTGCACTATATCTCCGGCCCATAGTTTCATCCAAGTCATGGGGAAAGCCCACAGACTGGACCAAGGACAGAGCCTGGAGGTACTCCACTCAAGGGCCCACTTAATTTCCCCCATTATCTTTCTGCCACAAAAGGTAACGCTGCTGAGCCACTTCCTTGCCATCCAGAGAAAGGCGCTCTGTGATGGGGAGCCAGAAAGCACAAGGATGCTTCTTGGAATGTCAAGCAGTTATTGACTTCTAAGTCTGTGCTGGCGCATGAGGATGGGCACAAGCCAGTGCTGCTGTCACTGCTTGGTGCAGAAAGCAGGCAGTGAGCCCACAAAAGGTCGGAGGTCCTTGCTACCTGTGAAGTGGAAGGGCAGACAAATGGACAAATCCTTCGCTCTGATTAAGGAAGTCGAGAAGTCCCACCCAAAGCTACACAGCTGTGTCTTTATGACTGGCCTTGATCACAAGCCTCCTGAGGAACTCTATAATAAAAAGATGTGGCATTCATTATGTTGCCATGTGAACAGGACTGGAGTCTTTTTTTCGGAGCTTTCTGTGGGTCCAGAATACTGAGAGCAAACCAAACCTGCTCTGCCACCTCCCACCAGGCCGCCTCCTTGGCCCACTTCTCCAGAATACTCAACTACACAAGAAAGTACTTGGAGAGTCAGGGTAGTAACATCCTAAATTTAGAGTCTTAGAGAGAATCAGCAGAGACCCAAGTCTGAAATGTGCCCCCAAGACTTAGGAGTAATGTGATCACAAACAAGTCACTTAACTTCTGTCTGCCTCAGTTTCCTCATTTGTACAATAAGGACAATACAATAATACATAAATAATAATACAATACAAACAGCACTCACCTCCCAGGTTGTTAGGAGGAAGTATGAGATGATGTTTGTAAGTGCTAAGCAAACCTTAAAACAATATACTATTATTAGTAGTAGCGTTGCCTCCTTTGAGGAATATGATGAAGATGAATTGAGACAGTATGTATAAAGCACAAACCTTGAAGGGTTATACAAGTGTCAGCTATTATTATCATCATTACTATGGTTCTGATGCAAAACGACACCAGATAGAGAAGGCCGGGCTCAGTGAGGAAGACCTGGCTCTGACATATAAGGTTGAGGGACTGAGTAAGTCACCTAACTTCTCAATGTTCAAGGCTTTGAGACTAAGCTGCAGAAGACATGCCCACCTGAATTCATAAAGGGAATCTGTTTCCTAGATGTCCCCTATACCCATGGAATCATGCATGGAGCCCCAGCCCTAGCCATATCATTGTCCAGCTAAGTACAGAAAGAGTCAGCATTAGGAAACCGGCCATCCTAAGGTGACGTGCCTATCCAAATTTATAATAGGTTTTGTTTTTCTTGCCTTCTTAAGGGGAGGAGGAGAGAACTTGACATTGAAAATAATACAAATTTTAAAAGAAAAAAAAAGATGATCGTTGGACATTGATAGACGCTTTATCTACAATGCCTCTTGAAGAAGATAAAAATGCCCATTGGCCCTTCTTCCCACGTGGTTTCCTTCTACTTCCACACTGTCAGTGGTAAAAAGTAGAGGGTTCAAAAACTCAGTTTTCTGACTGTCCTCTGAGTACTCTGTATGTCACTGACCTGTTAGTACTTCAAGCAGCTCTCCAGAGCATGGAGAAGATCATGTGCCAAGCTGGGTGGGCAGAGGGAGTTTCCTCACCCAAAAGTTCCCTACATAGATTAAGTTGTACATTATCTAGTCTCCCCCACCCCACCTCCAAAAGTAAATTTTAAAAAACCCAACAACTGCATGGGCAAAACTCTCCCAACACTTAAGAGTAGAGAACTACCAGAGGACCTGAATCACAGAATAACTGTTGCCACACAAACTTTTAAGGGCCACAAGTGCTTTGCATACATTAGTTCATTTGATCATCACAGCAACCCTGAAGGAGGTAGTGGGAGTATTATTTTCTCCATGACACAGAAGAAGAAACTGGGCTCCTAGAGGTTCATTGTGATGGCAGAAGTGGAATTTTAAGAAAGATCTTGCACCCATTCCCATAGTGACATTTCTGCAGACAGGAAACCAAAAGGCATAAAGACACGGCCACATTGAAGGACACGTCACAGGCTCTAATCAAAACCATAAAGCAAAGGAGATGTTCGAGTCAAGTGCCCAAAGCACATTGGTCTTTTCACACCTGCAGTGTTCCCAATGACCACAACAGCGAGCAAAACCCTGCAAAGGAAAATACAGCTTCTGTGCCGACCACTGCCATTGATGAGAAGAGAAATTTCGGGAAGATTTGGACAACAGCCCCCCAAGTAATACACTTATCTTGATATGCAATAGTGTCAGTGAAAAGGAGGGAAAAGTGGAGAATGGTGGGAAACACTGGAAAATATGGTTAAGGGAAATAAAAACAATAACTTTAATTTATATTTCACACTTTAAGATATGGAGATCAAATGAAATCATGTACATTTTCCTAACACTCTGTAAGGTGGATATCATTATTATCTCCATATCTACATATTACATATCATTGTCATCTCCAGATGACAAGCCTTAGCTGAGAGCTGTGAAGTGCCGTGGCCAGGATTCAAGCTAATGAATGTCTGAGGAAGGATTTGAACTCAGATCTTGAGATTCCAAATCCAAAGTTCTAGCAACTCTAGCCTAAGATCAAGAAATAAGATAGCTTATAAACTATTTGCCCAACATTTGCATAACATGAAAAATTTATTTAAGACAAGAAGACCCTGGATGTAAGAAACACACACACACACACACACACACATTAAAATGACTGTATCTTAAAGGACCAGAAACAGGAGGTCACCAATTTCATTTCAGAAGCAAATGATCCCTTGATCTTCTTGCCAAATAGAAGGATTCTGTCAAGGGCACCTCAAAGTAGGGAACAAGGTCATTTGTAAAATATCACAGAAAAAGATGAGTGAATTATTGACAGTATTGCTGGTCACCAAAAAAAAAAGTAGTTTGGGAGAAAAGCAGCCTTCAGAGAGCATGGGTATATGAAAATAGAAAGAAGACAGTGAACAATTATGAAATGGAATAGATTTTCTGACATTGCTATGACAGTTCCTTCTTATTAGAAGCAGGAAGAGAAGCACATTTAGACTTCATTCTCATGGGACACCTTATGTGAAGAAGTAACAATTCCTGTTTTTAAGATTCTAATCAACTTCAAAGATGTGGCCTTGACTGAAAAGTTTAAAAAACAAAAAAATAAATAATATGATTTTCTCTATTAAAGTGATAGTATAGCAAACCTTTAACTGTCCTCTTAGTGGGTAACCACTATTTAACATGTTTTAACTCCCAAAGTTTGGCCTTTTCCTACCCCAACTCCCCCAACAACTTGTAATTCTTGAAATATATACGCTCTTCAGAATACAAATAATAAGCATATTTATTATAAACTATATATACTATATAATGTTATACAATATATACATATTGTGAATAATATATTATAAACAATAAGCAATATTTATAAAAATATAAAATATGAAAGTATGTATGGTTCAGAATATAAACAATAAGCATATTTATTATAAACTATATATACTACATAATGTTATGCAATATGTAAATATTGTGAATAATATTATAAACAATAAGCAATATTTATAAAAAATATAAATCTATATATTCTTCAGAATTACAGTAAGTAATTATATTATCAAAAGATTGCAACTTTATATATAAATGCCAAATCTCCATTTTAAGACCTTATTATCTTCTGATTGAATGTGATTTTAAAGTGACTTTGATGCTTAGAGGGATCTATGATCTCATCATTGTGGCTATTCCCTTCAATGGTGGAGACTGCAAGCTCTCTATGCCTGCTCACCTTGAGAGAGATCTTGTCTATGTTCCCCCACTGGTCCACTGAGCCCAGCTTATTCAGCATGTTGGTTGGGGACCTTCCTTTAAGCTTTTGAACATGACTTGTATACCAGTGGCAAACACAGATGGGCTATCCCTTTCTTATCTATTGCTCTCCTCTAGATCAAGCCAACCAACAGTATCTGAAGCCACAGAACCCAGGTTCAAATATTTTAGCTAACACTCTCTCTCTCTCTGATTTTGGAAAAGTAACTTCATCTCCTTGGATCTCAATTTACTTCCCTCTAAAAGTCAAGGGTTGTACCACACTCTCCTTTGGATCTCTTCCAGCTCTAAATCTATATCTTCTGATCTATGATATCTTCCATCTCAAGGATGATGTATATTTTATGCTATCCCTTGTGTGTAATTCAATAGTAACATGCTACAGTCTATTTATTCCTACCATGCAGATTTTCATTGCCCTTTGGGTGACCCATAATTTTGATTCAAGAGGCTGTAGGATTCCATGATTTGTAGCCAAACAGCATCCGAAGTATTTGTGATTTACCACACATTATCCAGTAAACTCTCTTTTTAAAACTTTAATCCTGGGCCCAATTTTCTGACCATTTGTATTATCTCACCAAGATATATGAGCTCATTGGGTTATCCATTCAATTGCACATCACAGTCTGGACAGTAGACTTTGATATGCACTTGGGATTTTTTGTGTGGACAGCTAAGCCAAACTCTTGAAGGATTACAGATCTCATTTTAGAGGCTCTGAAATGTAAAACAATCAACGCAATTATCATTTGCAAATAGGAAAAGTTGGAAGACCTTATTATCTATAGCAGGGTTTCTTAACTAAGAACCATGAATTTGAGTTGTTTTTAATATTTTGATAATTGCATTTCACTATATTGGGTTTCCGTGGTAATCCCATGTTTTTTATTTTAGATTTTTAAGAACATGATTCTAAAAGGGTTCCATAGGCTTCACTAAACTGGTAAATGGATCCATAACAAAAAGTCCCTAATCCATATGGAACCCTCTTTTATTTGGAATATCTTCTAGCATATCTTGATAATAGCAATCATTTTTTTAAGAATGTGCCCCCATTTTTTACTTTATTTCATGTGAATCATCAGATCAACATTATCTCCATCATTTCATCCTTCACAAAAACTTACATGATTTTAACACATGCCTGAAAGATAATTTGTTGGAGAGCAGTCTTTAGAGTGGCCTTCTGCTCTACCAAATAATGTTTTTTATAGTCAACAAATAATGAGCACAGTGGTATCTTGCATGCACCACACCTTTTGGTTAACTATATGACTTTAAGTAAATGTTTTGTTACAGATTATTGCACAAGAAAATCTGCTGGTTCATTTTCTCATCCCTTTATCAAGGATGCACCTGATATGTCTCTAGATCATCTTCAAGAAGATTTTATAAAGAAAGGAAAGTAGACATAAGGGGTTGGCAGTTATCAATATCTATCACAATTGCCTTACTTTTATGATAATAATGTCCATGATTTTTCCCCCCAAAAAAAACCATATGGTATCCTTCCCTCTTTTGGGTTTTGAGAATTGGTCCCCCCGTGACCTCCAGACTTGGTCACCTCCAGCATAAATATAGACTTTTCTGCATGTGCTTGCTCTAGTCCAAATGCTCTTCCCATTTTTTCTCTTGTGTTCCTCTTGTACTTTCTCATGAAATATAATAAGGACCATGATGCTGGAGTCCAAATGTGCTGGTTTCATTGTTATTGATGGAAAAATAGTCATATTACAGAAATATTAATACAATATTCTCTATTTTTCACTTATTGTGGTTCTTCCAGTTTCATCTTTAAATATTTTTAGATGATCTGGCTTAACTAGGTCTCTCATCAAGCTTTCTATTAATTTGTTTGACCTTCTAACACTTCTTGGTGTTTTCATATCTTCTATAACATTTTATGAACAAACTTATATTATAAAATATGGCTGCCCTTGGCTGCCTTATCTCTCTGCTTATAAAGAGATCAAATGTTTGTTGGCCTTCCTGCTTTCTAGGAAATTTTGTCATCCTAATTTATGTGACTGACATATCAAATTATTTTATTATATTTATAATTTTATAGAAAAGGATATTCCAGTAAACTCCAAACTATTTAGCACAGATTAGTTTCTTTTTATGCTGTTGATGCTCTTTAAGACAATAAATAATGGTCATCACATTCCAAGTACTGTAGAAATAACACTAGTTATAGCTTCAAATGGCAAAAAATAAAGACAGAGAGACAATAAAATGGAATAATACTTTCTGTTTTCAGAAATGACAGTCAAAGGCTATTGGCAAGCCTGTATGACTTATTTCTTTGGGTGACCACAAAGGCCTTTTTTCTTGAGCTATATGACAAGAAGAGAGGTAATAGGTAGTTGCTGCTAGCTAAGAGGGGAAAGTATTGTCAATAACAAAGCATTTATTAAATACATATTATATGCAAAGTAAAAATCAAACCATTCCAGTCACCAACGAGCTTACATTCTATCAGAGGAGACAAAATAGATGCATAAATATGTGCAAAATAAATGTGAGGTAATTTTTGGAGGTAGGAAATACTCCTATTTGGGGAGAATGAGGAAAGGTTTCATATAGATTATTAAATTGAATGTGGAAGGAAATAATAACTAGTAAGAGATGAAAGTGAGAAAGAAGTATATTCTAGGTAGATGATGAGGAAAAAAAAAAAGCTTTGTGGGATTTGTTTTGTTTTGTTTTTTGACAACTGAGTTAACCAAATGTCCTAAGGCCAAAAACATATTAAGATGGTCTAATACCACAGACAAGTGAGTTTGGCTTGAGCCTATGAACAGAATGAGGGCTGGATTCAACCATGGTTGAAATTGAAATATCTATTGGAAATTAGTGAGAAATATAAACTGTATCTAAAAATTTTTATTTCTTTAAATTTTGCTCATCCTTCAAAGATCTGTAATTTTGTTCATGTGGAAATTCCCTCTACTGTTATACCTTGCTCTCAGAATGAGACTGGCACTAGGCCACGGAAAGGTGAATCTTTACTTGGAAGACCATAAGCTGGAACCCCAAAATAAAGGCTATAGAACCAGAAAATTTCCCATAGAAATTGGCAGGCAGCCTTAGTCTGCAATGGAAGATCCAGCACAGGAAGAAAATAAACAATTTTGGCCAGAATGCCTCCCCCACTATTCCTTGGAAATTCCTGTTCTAAGGGTATATGAAGAAGAGATGATGATCATGATGATGATAATGATGATGATGATGATGATAAAAGAGGAAGGAGGAAGGAGGAAAGAGGAAGGAAAAAGGAGAGGAAAGAGGAAGGAGAAAGGAGAGGAAAGAGGAAGGAAAAGAAGAAGCAGCTATAAATAAAGATTAGTAGGGTTTTTAAGTCCTTGGAATTTTTGAGGATCCAAATACCTCCAAATTTATCCATTTAAACCTAGAAAAGCATTTAAGTCCATAAGAAATGAGATTTGCAAAAATGTCACCTTTTACAATAGTATTTTCTTCAGAATGAATACACCCAAATTATATTCTGCACTATTATTTCCCAAATTAAAAAAAGCATGAAATAAAGCTAGCCCTTCAACTATAATATGCACTATTTTAATTTTACAATGAAGAAAGGGATTTCCATTTATGCCACCCTTCCACAGGTTTGCTTCCCCCATTCACATTTGATCCACATCCAAAATGTCACTTAGGATCCTGAAAAACAAGACAGTAAAAAAACAGTATCTTGGTAAACTCCAAAGCCAGTGACCAGGCTATCCGAGATTTTAAATTATGACAGGGATCAGTAGTAGTAGCATCCTTCTGCAGCAAGTCTTCCCTTCCAAAAAGCCCTCCCTAGCCTTATATTCCAGCATGTGGGATAGGAGAAACAAAGCGATTGTAATTGTCCTATTTTCATCTTCACCCATAAAGTTGGATTAGACTAAAGTTTAATATTTAGGAACCCTTTGGTTTTCAGGATGTCTGTCGCACTTAGTAAAATATTTGAGACTTCATTTGAAAGACCATTGTGTCTGCAAATTTTAAATAATTTAAATGACTGCTTGGACATAAATATTTCACATCAGAAATTGATTTTTGAATGAACTACACAAAGAATGACCGATGCTAAACAATGTTCATGATCATCCCAGTTGCATTATACAGATATAATAATACAATTTAAGAACAGAAATCTTCCCAGAGTAACATGTAATTCTTTGTACTCCACAGGATTAAAATTTCAACATCTAACTCCCCTTGAGTCACACCAGAAATTTACCCAGTGAAGCTTTCGGAGCTAAAAGGTTCTGAAACAAATTTTCTGTCTGTTATTTAGTTATTATGACTGCTAAATTTTTCAGGTAAGTCAACTTATCTGTTTCTGAGGTCGAAAATGGATACTAAAGGCTTTTTTGTATGGTAGTGATGATGGCTGTTTTGTTCTGGAAAGTATCAAGCTTTGACTTGAATAAGCAGAAAGAATGGTTTTGGGCATGTTGCTGCCAATTGGCTATCCAGCTTAAGATAGGAAGGAAAATCAAAATAGGATATAACAGGACAATGGAGCAGACCCCCCCACACTCAAGCCCCTAAAAACATACTCAGTGGTTTGGCTCATGAATTGTATTCATGTAGGAAAAAAGAAAACAAAGAACAAAAACATACAGTAAATACCATTGCCAGGAGCAGATTCTAGACAGTGAAGAACAAACCCACTCCAAGCAAAATAAGGGCTGAGACTCATAACAATAATGTCCCAGGCCCAGACAGCAACAGGGTATCTGGAAACCTCATAAGCTCATATTCCAAAGAAGCAAGGGATGCACAGATACATGTGCAAAACCTCTACCCTCCAGGGTAGCCACCACAGGAACTATCCATCTCTCTCGTTTCTTTGGAAGAAGATCTGACCAGTCCAAAGATAACCAATGGAAACTGTGCTCTGTTTCTAATCTGAGCCAATGACAGGAAACTGGATAAATTCAAACACACAGAACCCAGAAATCTACCATCTCCACAAAGCAAGGCAAGGCTAGGCTGGTTCTCCTCCTTGAAGAGTCTTATGGGCAACTGAAAAAAATAAATAAATACCTTCTCCTCCAAGACAGGCTAAAGAAAGAAAAAATTAAAACTCATCAAGTCTCATTTAAAGCAATCGTGCTTGGACTCAGCTGCAACATTCAGTGTGATGTAGGCAAATTAACAAAATATTCTTTTGGCACCTCGATCCTTTTTTCCATATGCAAAGTGGGGGTAAGGAATAATAAGTCAAAAGACAAAGCAACTTCAAAACAAAATCAGTTATTTGTAAACAACCCTCCAAGGTTTTTTTTTCCTTCTTTTCCTCTTCTCCCCCCAATCAACTCCCACATCTCCATCACCCCCAGGAAAAAATTAATAAATAAATAACCCTGCCAGTTGCAATGGGAGAGCAAGCAAGTAAAGATAAATCAATTAGCTTGCTAATTTCTCCCCCTCTCATTTATTTAGCTCAGCACTGTATTTGTAGTAATTGACTACAATTATGTTAATTACTAACTCCAGTATAATTACTATATTTATTGTCATCGAGCACACTCTGTACCCAAAGCAAAGCTGGCATTTGTGGGGCATCAAGAAAAGCAAACTGTCGGAGGGGCGAATTCCCCCAAAAAGTGGCAGGCTAGAGCTTCCGCCAATGAAAGGGCAAAGAGAGATTTCATGCAATGTTAGTTTGAAAGCACCAGTTCATTAAGGATATTAATTTTCTGATAACTACACATTTCAGCGTGACACGCCGCCGGAGCCGGTATCTGCAGGATTTAGCAATTATTAATGCGTGACAGTTTCAAATGCTAAGTGAATCAATTAAACAGCGGCATTCACAATTTGAGAAGAGATAACTGCTTCATAACTGCCTAAGACTACAATTTTCACATGACAAAAAAGAGCCATTGAGGCTCTTTCAAAACCTGACAGGTCAAGAAAGAAGTTCGGAACAAAAGCACCTTACAACCATCATCTTTCCTCTGTACTTGTCAGATCAACTTTGCTAGTGTCTCCCCAGAAATGGCATCCCGATGCCAGCTGCCACAAGGTGATTTTTCATGTCTTGTCAAAGAAATCTTTTATTCTATTTGCTCGGCATTAACATGCTACATTTATTGATCAAGGGTCTGTTCTGCAGCCGCAGCAGGGCACTGTGCTCTCATGCCTACGGGGCTTTGATGTCCTGGTGACATTCGAGCCCGAATAATGCACATACTAAATGGATTTAATGCAGAAATGTGTTTGGGCCTGACAGCTACATTAATAACAGCCCCTCACACTGATAAATATGCAATTGCTACTATTAAGAGTTACCCAATTATGGGGAAAATATTTCTCTACCTTATAAATAAATCCATCAAAAAGAAAGTTTTAGCAATGGTACTTTTTAGCAGGAATGTTTTTCCAGCTGCTGAGGTGGGGGGGGAGACTCGATGCCTTCCCTTCTATCTGGCCCCCCTCCCTGCCTGCCAATTGTATTACTTTGTCTCAGGAACAGTATCTGTGTGGAGTTTGGGGTCTGGGGATTTGGGGGGGGGGAGAAGGAGAAAGGGTGTCAATCTTTTTTGCTGTTTTTCCCTTTCTTAGATTTTTTTCCTATTTCACTAGGACCAGAGAAAGGGAAATAGAAGCATCAGCTAGAGATACAAGAAACTAGGTTCTGGGAAAATTCAGATGGTAAAAAGAAAGGTTCTTTCTCTTTATAAAAGAACTCTAAAATGAGTATCCCTTCCCCTTTTAGAGGCTGCTACCTCACTTAGCTGCTAATACCCTCCTCATACTATCTTGCATTTATTTTGTAAATATTATATATATATAATAATTATATGTAACATATAATTATATATATTATAAATATGCATATTTATATATGTGACTGTTATCTTCTCCATCAAAATGTGAGCTTTTTGAAGGAGAGGAATGTTTTTTTCTTTGTATCCCTGGGTTGAGCACATATAAGTGATCGACTCATCAAGCTAGTGTTATAAGGTCACCTAGCTCAAACCATTCCTTTTTCAGATGAGGAAAGTGAGATCCAGAATAAGATTAAATAACTAACCCAAAACTATACAGGTAGTAAGTAACAGACAGGATTTAACTTGAGGTCTTCTGACTCCAAAGTCAATCTTTTTTCTGTTTAAGTGAATTTGTGCTGAGAGAGTTGGGAGGAAAAGAGAAAAGGAAGACAGAATGAGCGAAGAAAGGAAAGAAAGTAGCTGATAGGAGAGACTTAGCTAAAGGAAAATTATAATTATTTTATACTTGTAATTAAATGTACTATCTCCACTTCATTCCACAAAAAGCCAAATCATATCCCATCATAAAGCTAATGAATCTTCAGCATTGGTGTAGGTAAGGGAGATAAGAGGATCTTCTTCTGAATCACACAGACAAATTATTCTTCTCTAGTTCTCTCCTCTATTAAAAAAAATGCAAACATAGTCAATCAACATGTATCCATGTTGATGCCAAAAAGGATCACCTTGGGAAAAGTCAGCACAAGTTTTGCAAAGGTCAATATAGAAAAATCGCTCATATGTTTTGTAAATAAAAAGCTTTTAATTAAAAAAAAGGAAAAGTCAGCACTCTGTCACTTATGAAAGAGATGTTCATGACTTATACAGACAAAACAGGATAAGAAAGAAAAGAAAGAAAATAGCATCATCTAATCTCTCCAGAAACATCTTCTTTACCTTTGAAAGGGTTAGATTCCAAAGTACTTGGTCTCTTTCTGAAGGAGAAAAAGTCAAGAATATAACATGCTTTATTCTAAAAATACTTTCTTGGAAATATAGTTCACTCTGATCCTTTTTTATTAGATTTTCCATGCTGTCAGTGATTAAAAACAACAATTTTACCCCCCCAAAAAAAGCCAATGAGCATTATATAATGATAATGGCCAAACCAGAACCCAGAGAAAAATTGAGAAAATATACCTTCTTTTTTTTCACTAGACAAGTAGGCTTGGAAGGACCTACTTATCAACTATAGGAGGGTAAAAAAATTATACAGAAAAAATAAGTCTCCTCTATAAATAAGTGGTTCAAGAATATAATGGTTTTCAAAAGAAGAAATGCAAACTATTAACAGCAATATGAAAAAATACTAATTATTTACTAATTATTAATAAAATTGCTAGTAAAATAAATGAAAATTAAGGCAAGTCTGAAGATTTCATGTCATACCCAACTTTATAATGATTTTTAAAAAGAGAGAAATCGTAGATGTTAAAGAATTAATGAGAAATTAGAGACATTAATAAATTGTCGGTATGAATTGGTTCAACCATTCTGGAAAACAATTTGAAACTATGGGAGAAAAGTCATTACCCTTTGACCAAATGATCCCATTTGGTCATCTCCTCAAGAAGGCCAAAGAAAATAAAGAAAAGTCCCATATATATAACAAAATATCCATAGCAGCATTCTTGTGGTAGTAAACAATGGGAAACAAAGTGCATGTCCATCACTTGAGAAATAGCTGAACAAATCATGGTTTATTGAGGTACTAGAATATTATATCATTATAAGAACCAGTGAATAAAAACAGAAAAATGGGGAAGTGTAAATGAACTGATACAAAGTCAAGAAAACACAGTAATATTAAATAATAGCTGATCTTTATGTAGCACTTTAAGATTAGTAGAATGCTACATCACACAACAAGAAGATGATGCACAACCACAATAATATAAATAAGCATAATACTAAAAGACGACTGATTAATTGCCATTAAAAACCTTGGTCCCAAATAACAAATGAAAACACTTTCTTCCTTTTAATAAAGGAAATAAAAACAAAAATATTCTATACACCGTTAGAAACCATCAACATATTCATCAATTTTGCTTAAACTGTTATAACAGAGGTTCAGTTGGGTATATGAGTGATATATACTGTGAAATGTCTGGGGATTAAAAAATTTTAAAGTATCAATAAAGTTTTTAAAGTATGAATAAAAGAGCTACCCAACTTTAAAAAAAATTTACAAAGCTATCTTATCACAAAATTGGAAAGATCTCAGAGGCAATCTAGTCCAACTTGTACTTGTTTCCCTTTATAGCATTCCTAATAAATGAAAGGAAAAAAACTTAATATTATACAGAAATCAAATGTGAAAATTCCCAATTTTGAATGCCCCTATAAATACATCTAGAGATGTGTGTGTGTGTGATCATAGAATTTAGACCTATTTAGACTCTTGAGAGATAATCTAATCCAGCCTCCTCATTTCTTGAAGAAGGAACATAAGAGCAAGAAGGATAAGGGGTTTTCCCAATATTACACAAGTGTGTATCAGAACCAGGATTCAAATCTCTGACTCTAATTCTAGTATTCTTTTCATTATATCTTCTCCCTCCCTAGACTATGATTAAAGTTTCTCCAAGTCCCCCTATTCATAGTTCAGGAAGCTAAAAAAAGGGGGGGGGCTTAAAAAGACTAAACTCTTCAACAAATTCTACTGTATCTTGTATAGTACATTCCCTTCCACCCAGCCCTTCCCTTAGACACCTAGTAATTATATAGAATTTTATTCCTTTAGGCCTGGAACCTCAAGCTAATAAGAAAATGGTCAGCACTACACACCTGTCAGATTGGCTAAAATGACAGGAAATGATAATGACGAATGTTGGAGGGGATGTGGGAAAACTGGGACACTGATACATTGTTGGTGGAACTGTGAACGGATCCAACCATTCTGGAGAGCAATTTGGAGCTACGCTCAAAAAGTTATCAAACTGTGCATACCATTTGACCCAGCAGTGTTTCTATTGGGCCTATATCCCAAAGAGATCTTAGAGGAGGGAAAGGGCCCCACATGTGCAAGAATGTTTGTGGCAGCCCTTTCTGTAGAGGCTAGAAACTGGAAACTGAATGGATGCCCATCAGTTAGGGAATTGCTGAATAAATTATGGTATATGAATGTCATGGAATATTATTGTTCTGTAAGAAACGACCAGCAGGATGATTTCAGAGAGGCCTGAAGAGACTTGCATGAACTGATGCTGAGCAAAGTGAGCAGAACCAGGAGATCATTATACACGGCAACAACAAGATTATAAGATGATCAATTCTGATGGGCATGGCTCTTATCAGCAGTGAGATGATTCAGGCTAATTCCTATGGATTTGTGATGGAAAGAACCATCTGCACCCAGAGAGAGGACTGTGGGGACTGAGTGTGAATCACAACACAGTATTTTCACCTTTTTGTTGCTTGCACTTTGTTTTCTTTCTCCTTTTTTCCTTTTTGATCTGATTTTTCTTGTGCAGCATGATAATTATGGAAGTATGTATAGAAGAACTGCACATGTTTAACATATATTGGATTACTCGCCATCTAGGAGAGAGGTGGGGGGAAAGGAGGGAGAAAAAAATTGGAACACAAGGTTTTTCAAGGTTGAATGTTGAAATTTATCTATACATATGTTTTGAAAATAAAAAAGCTTTAATTTTTAAAAAGTAGGCAGATCAGAAGAAAAGAGCAGAGGTAAACCTGAGGCTCTGAAAGGAAAGAACCAAAGAAACCAATGTAATTTGAAGTTGAGGAAAAAGTGGGATATAAGGAAAGTAAGAAATAGACTATTCTTAGAGCAATTGGATAGGTCTCCAATACTTCAAAAATTGATGATTTGTTGGTTTATAGATATTTTCCACAATTTAGGAGATTATTTTTAACAATAGCTATGGATAAAAACACTTATCACTTTGTGTCAGGAGCCTTCCACACGACTAGGCTAATCAAAAGGCTCCAGAGTTCATCATCAGACTGCCTTCTTGACTCCTGCAAGATCAATGGAGAAATTTCCCCTTTTCCAGAGAATTAACAATGGAAAACATTATTAAAAAGAGTGAAGAAAGGAAATATTAATAAAAGGGACATTAATGAATCATTAAATATTCCCTGATATATCATCTACTTTAGAGACTAATACCATATCCTATTAGCACCTGAATATTCTGGAGGGGCTGATTAATTTCTTGGAATAAAACTAGATTTCTTCAAGTTAATTTTTAAAACTCCTACTTTTCCTACTATAATGATGATCAGATAAAATGGAGCAAAACTGTATTTCCCACCATAGCATCCTCTCCAAACACTATGTCTACCCCATAATTTGAGCCTTTCTCCTAGCAGACTTGAACATTTAAAAGGGAGAATAAACTTAGTACTACTTTTCAGGACACAAACTTCAGCATACAAATAAATCAAGACTGTGTCATCCTTTGGATACAAAATCCTATCACAAAATGCGACTATATTACCAAGTCACCATTAGAAATGTTTATGTTCCATTTAGTTCTTCCTAGAGGGATGAAGATATCAAAGACAATGATAAAAGCTGACACTTTATTCTTCCCCCCATAAAAAGGTGACCAGGAGAACCCCTATAACTATTAACCCAGATACTTTTCATTGAAATTTTTATGAGAATAATCTATATATTGACAGAAGGAGATGCAGTAGATAAAGCACTCAGTCTGGAATCAGGAAGACCTGAATTCAAATACAGCCTCAGAAATTTACTTATTATGTAACCCTCAGCAAGTGATTCAATCTCCATTTGCTTCAGTTTTCTCACTTATAAAATGGGGATAATAATAAACAACTACCTCCCAACACAATTGTGAGGATCAAATGAGATAATATTTATATTTATAAATATATTATATTTACCATGGTGTCTAGCAAATAGTAGGTGATGGGGCAGCTAGGTGGCACAGTGGATAGAGCACCAGCCCTAAAGTCAGGAAGACCTGAGTTCAAATCTGGCCTCAGACACTTAACACATCCTAGCTGTGTGACCTTGGGCAAGTCACTTAACCTCAATTGTCTCAGCAAAAAAAAAATAGTAGGTGATACATGAATGTTAGCCATTTGCTATTATTAGTTATATACATTAGACCATCCTCATTGTGAGTGTTCAAAAGGGAATGAGCAGGTTCTCACAAATAATAATTCACAGCAGACTACATCCTTACCCTGGCATAGTTGAAAGATGAAGACAATACAAGTCCCCACACTGTGCTTTTAGTTTATTGATTATAAAAAAGTGTTTTTTATTTGATAGAGCAAACTATCAACTCTCCCTAAACATGGTAACTCCCTTGCAGAAGTCAAAAAGCGTACATGATTCCTCCAAATGATGACAATAGAGATCACTTTGTTCAACTACCCTCCAATCATAAAAGAAAGAGATGTATTCTCAACAAAGGTATCTGCCAATGTCACAGCAAAAATCCAGTGCAAAGGCCAAGTTAATAACGGGTTCTCCATAGATAAGAAAGTCCTCCAGGTATGCCTTTTTGCAGGTGATACTATACTCAATATATCAACCTTGGGAACATTACAACAGAGTCTCCTTCATAAGGCCTACAGTTACTCAAGAGTTTAGCCCAACTACCCATCAGGAAAAACTATACTGATGAGAGTAAATTATGACATTCAACTGAAAGGACAACTGGCAGAATTCATCTGTAAGGATATGAAGACATCTACAGAGACAGACACAAACAGAAAAAGAGAGAGGCAGAGACAAAGAGACAGAAAGATACAGACAGACAGAGGGAAAGAGACAGAGACACACACAGAGAGAAGAGAGACAGAGAGAGACAGAGAGACAGAGAGGAAAGGGGGGAAGGAAGAGGAGGAAAAGAAGGATGCAGAGGAGGACGAAGAGGAGGAGGAGGAGGAGGAGGAAAGAAGAAGAAAGGGAGAAAGAAAGAGAAAAGGAAAAAGGAGAGACAGAAAGGAGACAGAGAGAGAAAGAGAGATCTTAGATAGGAGTTTTTTGCCCTTTTGTATCATGAAGTTCTACAGCAGTTTGGTATGGGCCCCCTTCTAAAAATAATATTTTTCAATAATTAAAGGAAATGTTAACTTTCAGTTCTATATTAATAAAAATTATTAGCAATAAAATTGTTAAATGAAATTGTAACTTTTCTCATCCAAATTGCCAGACCTCTTGAGGATCCATGGATCTCAGGTTAAGAACACAAGTCTTAGACTGTCACTACAAATGAATAATGAGGAGAGCTCAGAGCTGAAGAAGAGGAGAATGTAGTGCATTGTTTTTGGGAAATCATAATATTCTTAAACATATTCATGTTTCTAACATTCTCATACTCTTGATTGATGTTTGCTTACATTGTGTTTCCTTTCTCTGATATTTCTTTCGTGTAGATATGATTTTTCTTGCACAACAATGATAAGTGTGGAACTATGTATGCATATATTCGACTTGTCAATTATTTTAACATAATTAACATGTAGTGGATTTCCTGCCATCTAGGGGAGGGGTGGGGAGTTGGGAAAATCTGTAACAGAAAGCTATATAAGGGTTAATGTTGAAGAATTACCCACACATATATTATGCAAATAAAATAAAATTTAAAAAAAACATATTCATGTTTCTCTCTATTACTAAGATTCAACTTCATGGTGCCCGTGTTCTTACAGTGTTGGTGTATGATTGTAAGCAATAGAAACACTGAAGTCACCAATTTTTTATTTTTTTATTTATTTATTTATTTATTTTTGCTGAGGCAATTGGGGCTAAGTGACTTGCCCAGGGTCACACAGCTAGGAAGTGTTAAGTGTCTGAGACTAGATTTG
>JAJPUD010001517.1:20046-43070 GCA_023553655.1 Myrmecobius fasciatus | reverse complement strand
TCCTCTCTCTCTCTCTCCTCTCTCTCTCTCTCCTCTCTCTCTCTCTCCTCTCTCTCTCTCTCCTCTCTCTCTCTCTCAAAGGAATATTCTTGGTTAGTTAGAGGAAGGAATATATTGTATCAGATATAGTATGTCATATGAAAACTGGAATTTTCTTTTCTCTGTGAAAAATTAAGTGACTCACACAGAAACTTATCTCCTGATCTTGGGGCTCAATGGCATCATGCTCTAACCAACTGAGTAAGACTCTAGCATCTGTAGAATATCTTATGGAGGAGGAGAATAGGATACCTTATGAGAAAAGAAACTGAAACTACGCTGTTCCACCTTCATATGCTACCCAACTCAAAACACAGAAGGACAAGGTTAGATTAAGACAAATCCATACCGAAGATGTCCATAATTAATGGGTAGGACATACCCAGAACCTAGTCCAAGTCTGGAAGAAAAGGGAACAAGCTTCTGCCTGAGAGGCCTTCTCTTCATACAGTTTTCCACTCAGCGCATTTATCAGAGTGATGCTAAATAAGATGCGACTGCAAATAATTTAATTTTTTAAACGTAAGCTTCCTGTTGCCATCGATCAATTAAACTCTCTCACTTTTATTGCCAGATTGACGCGGGCATATTTATCACTGTTTGCCATGGGAGCTCAGCTCTGCCTGCTGCATTCAACAAAGCCTAAACAGACAAACCACCAAAAATGCCCAGGACTCTTGGGTCCAGAGAATTGGGCTATTAGAAATAGCCTTCACCCTTCCCAATCTGGGGAGATGGGGCCCCCAAGTCAAGCTGACCCATTAGCAAATTTCCTTCTTGGAGAGAAGTACAAGAATGAGAAAGATCAAGGAGAGCTATTTCTCTCATTATAATTATAAACACAAAAGGCAGTGTATCATAGTGGAGAGAGGACCAGTCTTATCGGTCCTTATCAATTGGAGCAAATTTCTCTCCCAGGACTTCCCTCACTGATAAAATCACAGTTCTGAGAGAAATAACTCACATATATAATATCTTATGGACTATAAAGTACTTTCCTGGAAATAATCCAGGGAGATAGGTGATTATCACTGTTTTACAAAAAAAGGAACTAGTACAAAGAGCAGCTAGAATGGTTTGCCCAGGATGCTTTTTGACTGTCAGAGCCAGTATTTGATGTTGGGTCTCTTGAGTCTAAAACCACATCTCTTTCTACTACCCTATGTGAATCTTTCATTAATTATTAGAAAGGGAGCAGTAAATAGTAAACTTTGTAAATTACCTTGGGCATTAATTTCTTGGCATGAAATAAGGAAAGCGAACCACAGTCAAATCAGTGATGCATCCAAGTCCAAGGGCAAGATTCTCCTCTCAGTTGAGCATTCTTGCTGATAATGACTCACTCCCTAAGGCCACGTTTGCCAAATTTATTTGGCCATGGGATATTAAAGAGATTGGAGTTGCTTAACATGGAAACAAATCATAAATGTTGGAATACCTCCTTGGTTAAAGGATATCTTGAGATTAGGATAATCAGCGCAAAAATAAAGAAATTGAACCTATTCTCATAACTGATAAATTCTCAAGTATAATAAATATTTTAATACATAGTTTCACATTTAATATTTTAGAGAAGAGACAATTTTGCATGTATAAAATTTAAGTTTTTCCACAAGCAAAACTAATATAGTTAAAATTAGAAGGAACACAAGTAACAGAAAAATTTTTACATCAAGTTTCTCTGACAAAGGTCTCCTACCTACATGGTATTTCAAAAGTCTTAGTGCAGTGCTAAGCTATTAAAGTTCAGAGCTACACTAATACTTGCAGGATACCCCACATAAATAGTATAAGACTAAGAACCATTCCCCAATAGATAAATGGTTAAAGGATATGCACAAGCAAGTTTCAAAGGGAGAAATCCAACTACCAATAACCATGTGAAAAAATGCTCCAAATCCAAAATAATTAGAAAAATGCAAACTAAAGCATATCCAGACTGACAAAGATAACTACAGAAAAAGTGACAAATGGTAGACAGAGGAGAAAGTGTAGAAAAACAGACACATCAATGCACTGTTTGTGAAGCTGCGCAACCATTATGGAAAACAATTTAGAATGAGGCTGAAAGAGTAACTAAACTGTCTATACTCTCTGAGCCAGCAATAAAACCACTACTAAGCCTATTGCCCAAAGAGATCAAAAATGAGGGTAAAGACATATCTGCAAAAACATTTATGACAGTTTTTTCATGGTGTCTCAAAAAAAAAAGAAATTAAGAGGATGTCCTTTTATTAGAGAATGAGAAAACAAATTACTGTGTATGGATGATTATTGTGCTTTATGGTACAATGAAATGAAAAGTTTTAGAGGAAACTGGAAAGGCCTCTTTGAACAAATGCAGAAAGAAATGAAGAGCTAGGAGAGCAATTTGTACAATGGCAATAATATTTTAAAGCAAAACAATCTTGAAAGGCCTCTTGAACTCTGACCAATACAATAAGGAATCATGATGCCAGAGAATTAAAGATGAAATGTTCACCACCTGCCTTTGGTCAAAAAAAAAATGACAGACTTAAAACGCAGAATGGGACACATGCTTTTTTTGACAAGGTCAATATGGTAGCTTTGCTGGACTATGCATGCATTATGAAAGTTTATAATTGTTCAGTTGGGGAGAGAGGAAGTAGGAGGGACAGATAATAAATGAGTATAAATAAATAAAAGGCAACAAAAGAAGTTAAAATAACTGGCCACCCTTGCTTTTTTTTTTTTTTTTAACCAAACCCTCATTCACCTCATGTGGAAATCCAAGGTTCTATGGGAATTGGTCTGGGGAATGATTCTCCTGGAGAAATTCATACTTGTTATTTACAGGTGAAGGGTAGAAGGATTACCAACAAGACTAAGCCCCAAAGAATGTCCCCAAATTCATAATCCTTCTTTTTCAGCAGACTTAACTTTACTCTGCCAATTTCCATCAAATCAGAACATCTGGGAAGTTCAACTCTGCTGCTAGTCAGTCAGAACTGCCAGCCCAAATATACAAATATAAAGGGAGAGCCGAGTTGGAGAAAGAGAGGACATTAGTTGGGACTCAGTAATTTCTATGGAGACCTCTCCTTTTATTTTTCTTCCCTAGTTCTATACCTAGAGTTGAATCATATTAATTTCCCAGTGGACTGAATGAATTAAAGTCAAAGAAATAAGTGAATCCTGGAATTGTCATCAGCTTTAGCTCCAAGAGGTGACCAATTAAATGACTGTACACTGATATTTTACAGGACTCCCAGCTGGAAATGACTTCTGGAGTTAATCCAGAAGAGAATCCTATCCATGGATTTTCAGTTCATGTTTATTACTCAGCCCTTTTCCCTTCCCTAACCTTGTTAAGTCAGACAAAGCAACAGACAGAATCTAATCCTAATCTAGTGTTCTTCCTCATCATCCTGCCTTGTCCTGCTTTCCACAAATAGAAGACAAGGTCCTAGAACATTAGAAGGGCTTCTCTGTTCCCAAAGAAAAACCTGACACCCCACGATCTGCTGCCAGCTAACACATATACTTCTAGCTCTGTCCTTCTCTCACCAACATCTCCTACCTCACATGAACCTCAAAGCCCCAGAGGTCAGAGAACACAAAATACTTGGCGTTGTGAGGTCAAGAATCTGACTGATGGTCTGAACATAGGAATGTTCTCCTCATCATCCTCAAACTAGGAAGCATCTAATAACTGATGGTCACACATGATCAGGACAGCCTCCCTGATATTTCAGTTTTCTTACCTTTAAAATGAAAAGATTAGGTTATGTGACCTAGGAGGTCCCTTGTAACTCTAATACCTTCAATCCCATCATATTCATAAAAGTATGTTCATAGAAATATTTTTAAAGAGTTCACTCAATTTTCCTGTTTGTCATCAAGGGGGCCCTTTCTCGTTGTCCCAAAAAGGACCCTAAGTTGTACCCACATGCCAACATCCAAGGCTAGAATGTGAACATCTGTCATAAGGGAGCATCTCCTTTCCCATTTAAGATAATATAACTAAACTCCAGGGATCAAAGATCTACAGAAAGCTGGACTTATTGAGAGCCCTGGAAGCTCCTGAGAATTAAAGCCTGGCAAGACTGAGGAAGAACTGGGATTGGGAATCAGAAAATAAAGAAAAGATTTCCTTTCTATGTCCTGGAGTAAGATTTAGGGACCATCAACTCTAATCCTAGAGCATAGGGAAAAGATATCACTTTCCTAAGCAGACTTACCAGACAGATTGTTTCTGGCTGGGTTCCATCATTGAGTACCAGACTCTAGAGAAGGTTTCAAAGTAGGTACCACTGCCAATCAGCCACAACCAAATACTCAGAGCATGAAAACGAGGAATTAAGTAGGATCCATACTGTCACACTACACACTTGCCATAAGTTTATGCTAATGACAGAATGTGCCAAGAATATCATAATGTGCTCTGCCCTTGAAACTCACTTACATGGCCTAAGAATTCTCGCGTTTGTGCCTTCATACACAGGAAATGCCAGCCCTGGTGAATTGAGAACAACATCTGCAAAATGCAATCTGGGCCACCCAAAAAGTTTTAAGGAAGTGAACAAGAGGAAAGCAGATGAGAGGGAAAGAGACAATCTAAAGACTTTGTCTTCTTGCAGAGACCTGGAGACTATATCCAATTAGATCAAACATACATCCCACTACAAAGTTCCACTAAGCTTAAACGACAAATGTTGAAGGCTATCATCGACGCTGGCCAACAGAATAACCAATGATCATGTGTGGGCTAGGATGAGCAATGACCTTGCAAACATTTCTTCCCTAAAGTTAAGTTCCCCTGAATTTCTATGGCAGAAGAGGAATCTGCCCCCATGCAGATGGGATCTACAGGCAGAATTAATTATGGAAAATATGGTCTGGTTGACAGAATTAGGGGCAGCAATATTATGTGACTGACTAGATTCCCAAAGATCAAATGTTCAAGTTAAGTCAAGAATATGCACGCCCACTCCCTGGTTAGGACACATTCAGAGGGATTCAAACCACCTTCCTGAGGGAGGAGAGAGAAGTTCCTAAGTGGAGATGATGGCTGGCACCCTGGCCAGAGGCAGCCCTGAAGCTGAGAGGCGTGGACTTCTTCAGAATTAAGGCTTTTTTTTTGGCCTGAGCCGTATGATTGCTATTATGGGTGGACAAAGATGGTTATGTAATGGAATCATTAATAATGAAGGCGAATAGATTTTAGTGCTGGGAGCAATAGTCTGTCTGGTATTAATTGTGGATTTGTAATAACTTGGGTTTCTTTGGGGAAAAGACAACCCCAGGTAAGCCCCTGAATATAAGGAAGGTCACAGCTGAATTACTGAGAGCCCTCCCTAATATAAGCATGTCTCTGTCAGTTTCTTCTGGCATAATCCTTTCTCTCCGCACTGGACATCCTAGATCGCCTGGCTCTACCTGGCAATCTCTTGTTAGCTTTGCCTTCCAGCATTAGGCAACTCTGATATCAAGGCCATCCTGACAGCCTAGAACTGCAGCTTTGATATGGACACTTATCTGAGACAATATGTTTAAGAGTTCTAGCTAGAACCCATAAAGAAAGAAAACCAGAACCTTCTTTCACAGTTTTTTCCTTTAAATGTATGCTCTCATGCAACAGCCTGAGAATATCTTCTATGCTGCTCCCAATGCTTATTTCTGATCTCGTAGATGCTACCTCATCTACACAATAGTCTTCCAGAAATGCCAATCCAGGGATGGAAATGGGGAAAGTTCTCATGAGGAAAAGGAGGCAGGAGAGAACCTTCTTCCCAAAGACCTGAAATAAACTCCAAGCCCATCCCCTCTGACCCTATAATTTCCTCAACTCTCTAGAGATGTTGAGCTTACAAAATACCAGATGACTTTGTAACTTGTTGGGAAGGCAGGTTGCAGACCTGCCCTAAGAGACTAAGTCCTTATTGTTTCAGATGATATTTTAGCCCACTTTCCCCATGTTCAATTCTGCTTCAAACCCCATGTAACAAACACACAATTATAACACATCATGGAAGGAAGAAATAAATCCAAATAAGATCTAAAACTCTAAGCCTGGCAAAAGTTAAGCATGCCGGCTGTAAAAAGAATTTCCCCCACCCCCACCCTCCCAAACTCCACCTGCTGCCAACAATGTATGAATTCTGGTTAAACACCATCTGGGAGAAATCAATATCACAAATATTTAAGGTCACAATTTATAACAAGGCAAGGAAAGGAAACACGCGCACAAAAAGCACACACCTGCTTGTGACTTGGAAAATGTAATAGGGAGGGAGGGGTGAAAAGCATACTCACAGCCCCCCAAAAGACCCTGCTGGCCAGATTCCACTCTTGCTCCAGGCATGATCTTGTGGATTCACGTACATCTCAACAAGACAGGAAAATAACGGGGAAATGACCAGGCCCTCTCTTGTGGGAATTGGAGGGAGATAAATACTTGCTACCTCTTCCCTTTGAACAAAAAGCAATCAGAGCGATAATTTAAAACAGTGGCACCTTTGGGGCTTCAATTTCACATATCTGGGGATACCCTATTAAGGATGAAAGGAATCCATGTTCTGGGCCTGCAAGGCTTGCCTTTGAGCTCTGTGCCCTCATGCACCGGGAAGATGAGGCTCACCTGGCCATGATTCATCAGGGAAGGTTACGTACCTCAGCAAGTTGAAGCTCAGATCCAGCCTCTTTGCAAAGTGGCCGTAGTCCCTGCCAAGGTGCTCTGGAATTTCTCTGCAGTCCTGCCCAATGTAGGACACCTGGAAATTAAATAGAACAGAAACAATGTGGCCAACGGAAATCGCCCAGCTGTTCACAGCCCTGACTCATTGATCCATTGATTGCTTCCGCAACTTGAAAAGCGGGCTACGGAGCACACAAAACCCCCACATTTGCAACTCACTCTCTTGATCACATCATTTAGGGCCTTCAGTGAGTCAACAGAAAGAAGCACTTTCCTGATATAGTTAGTATAATTGGGGGCTAATCCATCGCACAAAGTAAATTAGTCTGAAATTGGCCGGATTCAGGTGTCCACAAGAAACCCCAAGTCTCTGCATGTTGTTAATAAGAACCAGCAGTCCTACCTCATAGCTGAGTCTTTTCTCCAGCCTCCCTATGTATTACACACATTGCCTCATAAGAGACATCACAGGTGCTGTTACCAAGGCAAAGCTGGCAGGAGCCTTAAAAAATTAGGTTCGGCCCCCTACCCTTACCATCTTTCCCCATTCCTTCCTTTCCAGCCCACCTCCTCAAGAAAAGTACCATGAAATGGAGAGGAAGGGCTGATCTTGGAAGGTGCCCTGGAGTTCGGCCTTGCCTCTAGTACAGAATGATTATGGATCATGGCCCAAGCCAAGATGCCATTGTTCCCCTGAAAATGAAGAATCATCAACAGAAGAGATGTAACGATGGGCAAGCTACTTAACCTCTCAGTGCCCGCTTAGGGCACTAAGTTACATAGGATGGTAGATTTACACTGTAAATTATCTTAGAGGTTGGTCAATGAGTCTAACACCCTAATCACGCAGACAGGGAAACTGAGGCACTGGCATTTTAAGTGGCTTTTCTGGCATATAACTATCTGAGGCAGGATTTTAATTCAGTATTTAACTTAATACACTCCAGCTTCTAAACTGGGTATTTCCCCGGCCGTGAAAGGGAGAGGGTGAGTCTGTGGCCAGTAACCTTGTTGGCAAAGATCATTCCAAGCCCTTTTCATGCACATCCTCACTGTAAAGTTTGTCCTGAATTCACAATCGGTTGATGGATTTTGCGGCAATTATCCAATTTTTCTACAGTGTGAGATCTTGGGTAAGACAATCAGCTCTCTAAGCCTCTGATTCCTTACCTAGAAAATGGTACCCATTTTCATGCTCTCTGTTGATGTTTGCTTGCATTTTGTTTTCCTTCTGAGGTTGTTTTGTTTTTTGTCTTACTAGATCCAATTTTTTGTGCAGCAAGATAACTGTATACATTTGTATACATATATTGGATTTATCATATCACATATTTAACATGTATTGGACTACCTGCCATCTGGGGGAGGGGGTGGGGGAAGGAGGGAAAAATTTGGAACAGAAAGTTTTGCAAGGATCAATGTTGAAAAATTACACATGTATATATATATATATATATATATATTATAAATAAAAAGTTTTAATTTAAAAAAATAGAAAATGGTGCTAAGACCACCTACTTAATAGAGTTGTTATGAAAGTCAAGTGAAATGATACAGATGAAACACTTTGCAAATATTAAAACCTATTTATAAATGTTGGATAGATTAAGGAGAAATTTCCTGAGAATAAGAACAGGGTATCTACAGTACAATGGTTAGAGCATTGGACTAGTCATCGAGGCCTACATCAGAATCCTGCCTCAGGCACTCAGTACTTGTGTGACCCTGGACAAGCAACTTAATCTCTGCTTCGGTTTTTTCACTTATAAAACAAGAGGATTGGGTCGGGAAGTCCCTTCTAAGTCTAAGATGATATGATCCTTTGCCCTCTCCAGAAAGTAATGATGGAATTGGCTACACAATGGGAATCCAAGTCCAATTTCTGACTGGCTGATAAAGCAGGGCCTCATTCTGTATATCCAAAATAAAAACAGAGAACAGTGAAGGTCAGGAAATATAACCTAGCAACATTTACCTGGCTTGTCCCTCAAAGGAGGTGTTTCCCTCACTGAGAGCACCCTTTGGGGATCCCAATTTCCCCTCCTCAAGTCTCCCACTTACAGAGATGGAGCAACCTTGATGTTAGTGGGGAGAGAGAGCCAGAAAGGGCCAAGCAGGGCACTGATGGGCCTAATTCATCCCGCTGAAGCCCAAGGCAACCTCAGAGCTCAGTCATCCAAAACCCCTCATTCCACATACGAGCAAACAAGTGAAACCCAAGTCTCCAGTCCCAGGAGCAGTGATCTTTCCACCTTTTCATCTGACTCAAGCAGTATCAGCCAGCCTTGGGCCAAACTGTTAGGGGAAGCAAAGTCTGGTCACTCTTTTCAGGTAGGCTTCCTTCTAAGGCCTTCTTCTGTCTTGCTCTCCTCCCCTTCACCAAAAAACAAACTTGCTTTCAGGACAGAATCTGATATAAATCATTGTATCCTCAATTTGAATAGAAGTCATTGTTTCACTTCCAAAATTATTAAGCACTCCCAATTTTGTTTCTAATTTCATAATTAAAAGCATCCCTCTCCCCCTAAGAATTTTAGCATCTATCTGGGTGTACTTGGGGAGAAGTGACCCATGAAGTGTGGGAAATGCAATAAATTTGAAGTCAAAGATCAGAGTTCAACTCCTATCTCTGCACTAGGAGTGAGGTGACTTCTGATAAGTCAGTTTTCTCATTTGTAAAATGAAGAGATTGAACTAGAAGATCTTAACAATTCCTTCTAAATCTAGAACTGTATAAAACCATACCTCCATATGTGTGTGTATGTATATGTGTGTATATATACATATGCATATATATATATACACACACATATATACATATATATATATATATAGCATCCTACCAAGGAGAAACCCATCTTTTCACAGGATTCCCCATATATATAAAGTTAGCCCTGCAAGTAAGCATTCTACTAAGGAGAGATTCATCTTTTAATAGGATTCCCCATGTATATAAAGCTAGTCTTGCTAAGGAGAAATTCTTCTTTTCATAGAATTCCCCATATATTATATATATGTACATAAATAAATATAAATATAAGTATATATATATATATATATATAAAGCTAGCCCTGCAAGTAAGCATTCTACTAAGGAGAAACCCATCTTTTCACAGGATGCCCCATATTATGAATACCTCAAGCAGATAAGCTATCACCTAGCTGTATACTGGCCCTTGATGATATGAGGCTTTAAGATTCCCAGGAAAGCACAAATAGCAAAGGTCTCTTTCTCATATCCTCAGAAACATTTCTGCTCCACAAGGCATCTTATTGGTATCTCAGCCTTTCTCTGCTGACACCATCCTCGTCTTAACAAATCATCCTTTGGCCTCCTCCTGTCTTGCAGTGATTGCAAGCAAATAATACAGTAACCCACCCCCTTTTATTCAGGCTTGTAGCAAAAAAAAAAAGGAAAGAAAGAGAAGGAAGGAGGGAGAGCTGAAAAATAGCTGAATCCAGTGAAATCATTTTGGCTTAGAAATCCACTTTCTGGAAAATTAGGAGCTCCAAGTTCAATCTAGCAAGCTCTCCCCTCTTCTACATAAGACCCATTCTTCATCACAGTCTCTGCCATCAGTTGTGTTACCAGACAGATGGAAAGTATCTTCATGGCAGAAGGAAAGATGACTTCAGCATTAGCATCAAGACCCCTGCAATTCTGAAATCTCCTGGGATAGCCACTCAACTTACAATTCCTTCTTCCTTTCACGGGCTCCCATTAACCTGCCTAGCCCTCACCTTGCAAACTTGTTGGGCAGCTGAGAAGCAAGTTTCACAGATGGGAAAATAGATGGAATGTTTCTAGTCATCCTCTTTGGGAACTAGAAAGGAATTTGGAGGCCTTCATTTGAACTCCCTCATTTTAAAATAAGGAAACTTAAGTTTGGAAAGGTTAAGTGACCTGCCCAGTGTCACATGGGTTAACTAGCTGCAAAATAAGGACCAGAATCTAGATCTCCCAACCCAGTGTCCTGCCAAGATTTGGGAAATATTAACATACTGAAAGGCAAAAGCAGGAAGGGATTGACCCTGAAGAAGGCTATCTTTTCTGAGTACAAGAATCCTGAGAAAAAGAACTAAAAAAAAAAGAAAAAGAACCACAAAGCTGCCATAATGGGACAGTTAAATACCCACAAAGAATTGTATAGGTGTGTTTTATTAACTAGTTCTTGGAATGCCCTAACAATTATATGTATATATGATCTAGAAAAGAAGACTTTAGAAAAAAGTCAGCCCCTTCACTTTATATATAATTATACATATATATACATGCATACATATATATAATCATGACGCTTACAGAGCTGAAATAATATCCAGAAGGTCACCCAGCCCCTTCACTTTATATATAATTATATTACATATATATACATATATATAAAAAATGATGAAGCTTACAGAACTGAAATAATTTCCCGCAAGTCATCCAAGCCCTTCACTTTATGTATAATTATATTTTACACACATCTGGTACATCAGATCTAAGCTTCCTTCTTAACTCTGGTCCTATTGATACTGGGTAATCTCAAGATTTTCTCTCAAACTATGCTCCTTTTTTCTTCTTCCATCAAAAAAAAAAAAAGAAAGTAAAACATTTACCCAACTTTGAATATTTGTGAAATATAGACTAGGAACACAGAGGTTGCTACTTTCCAAATAGCTCATGAATCATCTGCAGTTGAAAATAAAGAATTATCTTCCTTAGATAGGCAGGATGGTAAACTCTCTCCCCAACTTCTCCAGTTGGCTTTGTGGATTTGCAATGTCTTGCTTACTGGGGTTCAAGAAAAGGATGGAAGTTACTGAGTAGGAAATTAGACTTAAGAAACGCCAGTGCCCTGAGTAAGATCCAGCAGAGGCCCACAAAGCCACGAGGATACAATGGCTGAGCTACCAAGGAAGGCCAAAGAAGGAATAGTAACAAAGGCTTTCAACCAAACAGAGAAGAGCTGATTCAGAAAGGGGAACATTGGATGACCAGAGACAAGCTGGCAGGGGAAGACTTGAAAACAGAACAGTGGCTAAGGGGGAATCTGTCCAGAGAAAGGGAAAATCCATTTAGAAGGTCCGACTCTCTGGTACAGTCCACTGAACTCAAGAATCAAGAACTCCAACTGAATCTGGCTTCTGTGGTGATTTGCAGGACTGAAAAAGAAAAAAATTCAGTCTAGGAAGGATAGGGTAGCAAACAGAAACAAGGTAGAAGCTGGGAACTAAAGGGTCCCTTCAAACAAACCTGGACAACAAAGAACGTCATAAGGAGGGGCAGCTAAGTATCACAGCCAGCCCTGAGTCAGAAGGACACAAGTTCAAATCCAACCTCAGCTACTTCCTAGTTGTGTGACTCTGGACAAGTCATTCAACTGTCTCAGTTTCCTCATCTATCAAATGGGAAGGGGAGAAGGAAATGGCCAACCATTTCAGTACCTTTACCAAGAAAACCCCAAATCTGGTCACAGAGAGTTGGAAAGGACTCAACAACAATAAAGTATTATTTATTATCTCCATTTGACAGTGGATCAGACTCAGATCAGAGAAATGATATGATTTGCTCGCCATCACAAGACAAAGCCAGAACTTGAATGGTTCTTCAGATGCCATCGTTAAGGTAACTCAAGTTGAAATGAAGGAAACTGTGCCCTTATAATTCATCTACCTGTGCAGGCAAAGCCTCAACTTGTCATAAACCTACTCCTGGAACACATAATGATGGGTGAATTTGTTCCACGGAGGTAATGTTACATATGGGTGTTCCACCAATTGATGTGAATCTGGAGGAAGGTATCTAATCCTAGACACCATTTATAATACTTGTACTACCTCAGGTTCCTCATCAGAAAAATTAAAAGATTGGGCTCCAAGATCTCCAAGGTTCTTTGCAGTTCTAAAATTCTGATCCTATAATATTACTGTGGGGTGATAACAAAATAACAACTTATGTCAGGTGTTACTATATTATCATTTATAATAATAATAATAACTACAAAAACAATAGCTTACATTTATGTAATGCTTTACAATTTATAAAGTCCAGTAATCCTGTAGGATTTAGTCATACTATTCTATTACTATTCTAATGCTAATACTATTCTCCCCCTCCCAGCCCTTTATAAGTTAGAAAATGGCCTCAGAAAGATAAATGACTGGTACCCAGTGACAAGACAGGGCCAGGTCGTCTCTTGAGAAGCTTTCTGAGGTATCGGGTTAAATTTCCTTCAGTTTGAGGGTTGCTTGATCAATTTCCTCATTTCTGGAAACAATTCTGGGAACGATGGGTTGGGTTAACACTTTGATGAAGTTTGGCTTACTCAAAATATATGCAACTGGCTGAAATCAGGTTGGAAGAAAGATGTCCCATAAATACAGGGTGCTTAAAAAATGATTGTGATTAGAGATGGTAACTGAGTGGGATAGATACCATAATACAGAAGCCTGTGATCAAATGATATGAACAGGCAATTTTCAGAAAGAAATCAAAGCTATCTACAGTCATATAAACAGAGATATCAAAAAATATAAAAGGACCAATTTGTACAAAAATATTTACAGAGGTTCTTCTTGTATTGGCTAAGAATTAGAAAAGAAAGGGATGCCCATCAATTGGGGAATGGCTAAGCAAGTTATAGTATAGGATCATAATGAAATATTATTATGTTGTAAAGAAACAAAAACCAGGGCAGTTCGATGGCATAGTGGAGAGAGCACCAATCCTGAAGTCATGAGGACTGGAGTTCAAATCCAGTCTCAAACACTTAACACTTCCTAGCTGTGTGACCCTGAGCAAGTCACTTAACCCCAATTGCCTTAGCAAAAAAAAAAAAAAAAAAAGGAAGGAAGGAAGAAAAAGAAATCAACGATAAGCAGAATAATTTCAGACAGATGCATAGTGAAGTAAACAGAACCAAGATTATGTCGTACACAGTAAAAGCAATATTGTTCAATGAAGAACTGTGAATGATTTAGTTACGCTCAGCAAAACAATGATATAGATCAGTCCCAAAGGACTAATAATGAAGCATACTAGCATGTCCACAGAAAGAACTGATATTGATTGAATATGGACTGAAGCATGAGATTTTTCAGTTTCTTTCATTTTTTCTTTTATTCTATCTAGTCTTCTTATACAAAATTACTAAAATGGAAATATTTTACATAATTGCACATGTATAACCTGTGTCTGATTGCTTACCATCTCAGAGATGATGGAAGGAAGGCTAGAATTTGGAACTCAAAAT
Organism: Myrmecobius fasciatus; assembly: GCA_023553655.1. Lineage (NCBI taxonomy): Eukaryota > Metazoa > Chordata > Mammalia > Dasyuromorphia > Myrmecobiidae > Myrmecobius > Myrmecobius fasciatus. The sequence goes on along the minus strand of JAJPUD010001517.1, from coordinate 29,135 downwards.
TTTAAATAAAATGTTTTTAAAAAAAATTTAAAATACAGTAGCCATAAGACTCAGTATGCCTGAAGCACATGCTGCTTTGGAGGGGTACAGCTGGAGCAGAGACACCTAAGAGCAGACAGTTTCCTAAGTAAAGGGTTTCTAGCTCCTCTCCAACCTAACAGATTGAAGGTACTCAACAGACAAATCACTAAGTGATCATCTCCAGGACATGTGTTATTTCTTCAGGCCTCCCTCCCTCCCCTCCCCCACACACACACCAAAAAAAGGAACAAAAAATTAAAAGCAAAACCACCCAAAGGAACACAATATAGAAGACAGACAGACATAAGAAAGGCTCCAGTCCTATGCAGAATAACTTCCACTTTAAAGTTTAAAAAGCACTTTCTCATATATATATATATATATATATGTATATATATATACAGTTTGTGTGTGTGATACACATATATTTGTATATATATATATATATAATATTTATATTCTATTTGAACCTCTTAACAAACTTGTCAAAGAGCTAGAGCAAGTAATATAGCCTTCAATATTAGGGCAAAGAAAGAGGAGGGTCAGTTAATTCATATGACTTGGCCAAGCTCATCCAGCTAATCATAGGATCACAGCTGCTGACTGGAAGGGACCTCAGAGGCCATCTGCTGGGAAATGAACATTCACTTTACTACTATACTGGAGAGGGGGGGGGTGGATGTCAAAGAAACTAGGACCCTTAAAGGAATACAGCAAAAAGGTGAGGACAGCTCCCAGCAGGTCCTCAATAAATATTGATTAAGTGACTGATTACCTAACTGGGCTGTAAAACACTACCAGCATTTATTTAGAAAAGAGAGAGATCCTTCCCAGCCCAGTCCTGTTAGACTGTCTGATCTGGCCCGGTCTTAGGCAATCTAGGAAAATCAGCCTCGAATACCCGCGTCTGTGAGGGAAGGGCGAGATGGCGGCGAAGATAGGAGGATGAATCTGCCTTTAAACGGCCGTAATGGGGCTAATGGCATCCGCTTGGAGCGGCCCCCAACACCCACACAGAGCTTAGGGCGAAGAACCATCCCTGCAGCAACGACTGGCACCTCCCTGAAGCCGCCCCACGTGCGTGGATGCATGTGTGCATCTCACCCAGTCAGAGAGGAAAACACTTCTACCTCCCTCTCCATGGAAACCTGCTCAGGAAAGTAGGTGTCCTGGCAAATAAAACAATTATCAGTCGTTTCCCCGGCCGGGGGGGGGGGATTATTACTGTGTGTGCGAATATTAGAACAGAACGTCTCATTTCGTGCTGCGGTTACTCAGTGATGCTGGGAGTACGTTTGATGAGGGGAAAGCTGGGCTCCGAGGTCAGAAAACACGTGGGCAGCCGCCTTTGTCATTGGAACCCCCAGCAGCCCCTGCACCAGCTATCGGCACCCACTCCCCACTCAACGCACACACGAGGGTATTCCGGGCTGGGTCAGGGTGGGGTTTTTTTTCTTCCTAGACTGTCCAAGGCCAGTTTAACACTGGAGGGGGCAGGGAAGGGCACCTGTGGGGGAGGGGGAGGGAGAGTATCCCGAAAGTGAGGAGAGGATCTGCTCCAGTCCCCCTCACCCCTACCCAGGGGGACTCTGTGTCCTAGGGCCCTCCTCCCCCTGGCCCTTTCCTCAACGTGGTAGGGGGCAGCAGAGCGCCCTCCCTCCATTTCTCAGGCTAAGGACTTACTTGGGTTCCACTGACCACGAGCCCTGCCATAGTGGGCGCGGAGCCAGGGGAGGACCTGGGCTGGGCTGGATGGGAACGGGATAGGCCGGGGCGGGCGCAGGGCGCACTGGGCAGAAGCGCGGAGGGCAGAGCGGCCCAGGGCTCGGCTAGGCTTGGCTCAGCTCGCGGGCTACTGGCCCCTGTTCCTTCCGCACGGCACGGTCAGCTGATAGGGGCGGAAAGGCGGAGGCTGCGGCTCGCAGCGCTCCGAGGCGGACCGGGGCTCAGAGCAGACCACAGCCCGGCCGCGGAGGCGCTAGCGCCCAGAGCCAGCCCGCGTAGCCCACGCCACGCCCTCCGTCGGGTGAGAAGGAGCAACGGGCCGCTGGATCCCCCGGCGAAGTCATCGCATCGCGCCCAGCGAGGCGGCGGCCGGAAGAGCCCTAAGAAAGTGCATCGCAATGAGCTGTAATTAAGCGCCTCTTGTGTGCGTGGCACTTTGCTAGGCGCTGGGGTTGGAGTGCAATACAGCAAGCATTGTTGGAGCATCTTCTCTATACCCGACTACACTAAGCTCTGGAATATAAGACAGAAATGAGAGTTCCTGCCCTCAGGAAGCTTACATTCTAACATAGTGGGGAGGGAAGGAAGTACGGAGATACCCGTATGTGTCAAATAAAATACTGTATGTGATGCGATTATTTACCTAGAAAAAAAACTCTCCAAAATCCAACGTAGAAATGTCCTCAGCTCCACAACAGCATATTCATGTAGTTGTTTTTCCTCAGTCCCACCAACATTTGTCACTTTCCTTCTCTGTAAACTTTGCCAGTCTGAGGGGGATGAGACGTACCTCAGAATTCCTTTCATTTGCATTTCTAATTTAAGGATTTGGGGCATATTGCACATAGCTATTGATAGCTTGGATTTCCAAGGTGTTTAGGAAGATTTTACTCTAGAAGGAAGCAGAGAGTATTTATTCTAAACCAAAGAGCCAGTCAGATCAAGCCAAGAGAAGTCAGGACTTTTTATTTATCTTTCCCTCCACGACATCAGCCTCTCCAGCTTTGTCCTGACACTGACTTGGCATGAGGAGCCTAAGTCCAGCAGTGGTTGATAATGGCTCTGAGGTTCCCTGCATCTAACCAACCGGTCTCAGCCACTTCAGGAGGGGCAGGCAGAACTGGGGCCTTTCCCGTATTACACAACCCTGTGGTGTAACAGTCCCTAACAACACTGGCAGGGTCTCACCCCACCCCCACAAGTACCAACCTTTGGGGGGGAAAGGAGGTCAGGATGATAAGTGGCTAGGTAAATCTCTGCCCACCAGAACCTGCGGATATTGGAATCTGTATGGGAGAAGATGTCTATATCTTGTTCCTCCCCTCCTGCCCTTTCAGACACCCTCCACTCATTCTCATTCAAGAGATAAAAATCAAGAAGCCAGATTTTAATTTAATTTGTCAAAAGAAAAAAATAGGGATTGAACCAGTGATTTCACTAATACAGAGAAATCTAGAGGAGGAAATACCTTCCACCAAATCTTCTCTGCAGTTTTTTAATCTTAGGAGAGCTGGAGCTAGACATGGTGAGCCACATCTGTAATCCCAGCCACCCAAGAGGCTCAGTCTATCAGATTTCTTGAGTTTGGGAATTCTGAGCAATGGTGGGCTATGCCTAGTAGGTGTCCTCAGTGAGTTCCACATCAATGCCCCCCCCAATGGGGAGGGGCACCAGCTTGCCTAAGAGAGGGTAAGCCAGCCCACATCAGAAATAGAGACCAAGGTTCCTGTGGCAGTTAGCAGTGGAATTGGCCAGTGAGTAAATCCAAATGGAGAATCCCAGTCTTCCAAAAAATGCCTTAGAGCATTGGAAGGAGTGACTTGCCTGGGGTCACACTGTTAGAGGTAGGATTTAAACTCACTTCTTCCCAGTTTTACCACTCAATTCTTTATTTAATTGGTATATCTAATCCCCTTACTCTAAGAGAGTTGGGAAAAATTTTCCCTCAGGACTCAGACTTCCCAGTCATTCTATTCAACTCCTTTCCCTCTATTAAAGTGTCTGTACTAAAACAACTTAAATACCTGGTTGACCTTGAGCCAGATCTCAGTGAAGATCCTAGAGGCATAGACCTAGAATTGGAAAAGACTTTAGAGGCCCCCTCTTTTTACAGCTGAGGAGACTGAAGTGTAAGGAAATTAAGGGTATATACTTCTTCCACCTCCTACTTCACAGGTATGTTGTAAGGAGAAAAGACTTCTAGACCCCATAGAAACATTATAATTATTGGGGTTTAGATAAATAAATGGCATCTGAAGAGAATGGAAGCCCAGAAAGCCAAGTCACCAATCAGAGAATCCAGGGATTTGGAATTCTAGAGCTTCTTCACCCTAAGTGCAGTGCCTTGCACATAGTAGGTCTTTAATAACTAAGGTACTTGTTATATGGAATTGGATGGAAGGGACGCACAGTGTGGATTCCACCACCAGCATCCCAAGCATGTGTTCTCTGAGAGTCGATATTGTTTCCCTCTCCTCCACCCTCAGTATCTGCAAAAAAAAAAAAAAAAAAAAAAAAAAAACCACTTCTAGATACTTCTATAATCCATAGAAACATAATTATTGGGGTTTAGATAAATAAATGGCACCTGAAGAGGATGTATGCCCAGGAAGCCAGGTCACCAAGCAGAGAATCCAAGAATTTGGAATTCTAGAGCTTCTTCACCCTAAGTGCAGTGCCTTGCACATAGTTAGTAGGTGTTTAATAACTAAGTATTTGTTGCACTGAATTGGATGGAAGGGATCCCCATTGTGGATCTCCCAAACACGTACTATCTGAGAGCTAATATTGTTTCCTTCTCTCCCCACCCTCAGCATCTGCAAAAAAAGATTTCTAGATACCTCTTCATTTTTTTATTACTTCATTCTTTTCTCTTTCACATTCTACTGCCTTACTCAAAAAGGTTTAGGTATAGTATTTAAAAGAAGGGAAACAGAGTTTTGGTGTGCCAGTGGATTCAGAACTTCACCTCCACACAATGAAAAACAGTTCTCTCAACTAATTACTTCTCATTTCTAAGTTTTCAGTGTTCATAGGAGGTTTTTGATTGTTCCAGAAGCAGAGCAGCATTCAGGGGTGTCAAGGTGGGGATGTTGGTGACTATTAATAATGATAACGGTTATGTATTTCATTGGGATTATTGCTGCCCCAAAGATGCTGGGGTTTTGGCTATTATTATCATTTTTTGTCTCCAGCTTTTGAACCCTCCCTGTCCTTCCACCTTTAAAGCAGCAGACTGAAGGAAGAATAGCGCAGGAATACAAGGTTGTTGTTGTTTTTCTAGTCACTTGTAAAGGGGTAGTGAGGGGGAGGAAAGCCAAGCAGGGAGATTCTGCTGAGAAAAAAAAACCCTCTAGAGATAAGAGAGATCAAAGGAAAACTTCCCCCAGCCTGTTTCCCCCACCCCTCTTTCTATTCCTCCTCCTCCTTCCTTTCTCTGCCTGCCTCTTGTCCCTTTCTTTCCATTGTCTGGCAAGGGGATGCTCCTGAAGCTTTTGTTTGCTTTCTCTCCCAGAAAAGGAGGAAGTGGGATCAGTTGAACCACAGTCTTGATCTTTGCCCCCTGCATGTCCCCTTTCATCCAGGGGTCTCCCCGAACTGCTTTCACAGGCAGGAGGGAGCTTAGGAGCAAGGGAAGGAGCTAACCCGACAACAAGCCCAGACTTCCTGAGAAGTGTAAATAGAACCCAGGAGGTGGGGGAGGAAGCAGAGGGGGGACTCCAGAGGGCCTTTCTTCTGGAATCTGAGGTCAGAGATGGAAGGAGCCATGGAGGAGACCCAGCCTCCTTTTCACAGATGAGGAAACTGAAAGCCAAATATTTCAGCTGACTTGCCTGTGGTAACAGAATGGAGAAGGTGAGACTCCACACCAGATCCGATTGTATTCTTTCCTGTGCCCTTCACACAGGGCGGAGTCTACCACCCTTCGCCCAGACGTACACTACTGCCTGCTGGAATCCCATGAACCTTTAAGGTTCACCAATGGCAGGGCAATGGCCCTTTCTGAAGGTCCTTGCAGACAGGGCAGCCCAGGGGCTTTCCTGTTCTGGCTGTCTCACTCACATCCTTCCCAGATCTTTGCTTATCTCAGCAGTATGAGAGCCCGAACAGTCTGAGAAGGACAAAGAAGCTCTACCTTCTCCCTTTCACTTTCTTTCTTGTCATCAGTTTCACTTTCTTACTGGAGGTCATCTTTAAAAAGGACTTCAAAACTCACTTCTTTTGGGCAAACCACTTATCGGCCAGGGAACTCAGGTTCCTCCTCTGTAAGATGAGAAAGCTGGACCAGGTGTCCTCTGAGGTCCCCACCAAAGCTGAGGCTATCTATCCCAGGGGTGTGAGCTGGTCAAGGAGAGTTTGTCCTTTCCCCAGAGAAAAGAAACTTCAGTGAGCTGAGTCTCTGGGCACCCTGCCCAGTGGTTTGACTCCTTGTGGCCAGATTCATCCACTTGACCTTAGGAGGATGACCTGCCCTAAAGAGTCACCTCTGGAGGAGGAGAGGGGATAAATTGAAGAAAAAGAAGCGTTTTCATCTGTAGTTTTCTGACTCACTACACAAGCAGATCTATTTACCCCTTATGCTCCAGTGAATTTTACCTTGATGTTACCTTGGACACATATACGCCTAAAGAAGTCTAGTTCCTCCCTGGTTACATTCTGGGCAGTAGAGAGCCACTTAAGTATATCCCCTTGGCAGGAAAGAGTACAAAAATGAAGAATATTTCCCAATTGCCCAACTTAAAATTCTCCTCCCAAAAATCTTTCCAAATTAGCTTCCTCCCCACTCTGATGTTTCTTATTCATCTTCCCTTCTGTACTCTTGTCCTCTGTTTGAACTCTATTCATTTTTACTTGTTTGCCTGATGTTTTCAGGAGTGGGTTGTGGTAGACAGCCTCCGAGGTCCTGCCTAATACCAACTCTAAGATGCTGTGATTCTCTCACTGGCGCAGTTGTATTTACGGGCAGGGTCCTCTCTCCCCCTTAGACAAGATCTTTTCTCTTTCGACCCTTAATGGACACAGAGTACTTAGGACTGGATCAGTGTAAGTACTGACCTAAAGTGAGAAAAACTCAGAGAATGAAAATGACTTACCTTAGGTCTACACCAAGCTAATCACCATTGCTTTTGCTCCCGCTCTATCCCTCTACTTGAATATCTACAAAGTCCCAAAAGAAATTGGTAAGAAAGCCCTGAACGCCAACTGCTGATGGTATGAATGTTTGAAGGAAATGGTGGTTCAAAAATCACTGGGATCACCACTGGCTAATCCAACTAACTAGCCAACAAGTTCTGTGGCATAGGTGGGACAGCTATGTGGCACAGTAGGTAGAGTGCCAACCATGAAGTCAAGAAGACTCATCTTCCTGAGTTCAAATCTGCCTCAGATGCTTGCTGGATATGTGACCCTGGGCAAGACACTTCACCCTGTTTGTCTCAGTTTCCTAATCTGTAAAATGAGCTGAGAAGGAAATGGCAAACCACTTGAGTAGTTTTGCCAAGAAAATCTCAAATGGGTTCATGGATGGTTGGATCTGACAGGTGGGGAGGGGGATTGTGGAATAGGTTTTTTTTTTTTTAATTTTTATTTTGCTAGGTAGAGAGGTGATACAAAGAAAACTGTAGCCTCTCCCTTAAGTAATTTGTCACCTGGGGCAGCTAGGTGGTGCAGTGGATAGAGCGCCAGCCCTAAAATCAGGAGGACCTGAATTCAAATCCGACCTCAGTCACTTAATACTTCCTAGCTGTGTGACCCTGGGCAAGTCATTTAACCTCAATTGCCTCAGCAAAAAAAAAAAAAAAAAAAGGTAATAATTTTGCCAGCCAAGGCTAAAATTTTAAACTAATGCATCTATAAACTCATCAATATGGGTATTATCTCTACTATAGCAAATAGCTACCCATCCAAACCCTCATTAATTTGGGTACTGGCCTCACTATTACAAATAGCCTTCCCTGCCTATATGAGTCTTGCCTCTTTCTCCTTTTACCTTCCAAAGAAGGTCTTACTCAACATGTTAGAGGCTTTTCCCTTAGTTCATACACTTAGATCTGAGAGGGACTTTGGAGGACATTTTATAATTTTACATATTTTACAGATGAGAAAATGGAGGTCCAGACAAATTAAGTGGTCTGCTCAGATCACATAGGTAATAAGCAAGAGGATTTGAACTTTGGTCTGATGACTAGCCTAGGTCTATAGGAGGCTCAATCATGATTGTTCTTTTCTTTGAAAAAATAAACATTTCGTGAGTAGTAGCCCAAACCAGGGAAGCCCACCTCTCATTCCTTGCTTTTGCTGCATGAACAGCCCTGATGTTCTGATCAGATCTTTCTTTGATGATATGTTTATGCCATTTCACAATCCTTTCCTCTCCATACCCTCAAGATACATGATAAATTGAACTCTAATCTTGACTAAAGGGAATGAAGGGAGATCCACTGTCTCTCAAAGTAAAGTTCCACTTTAGCTTGGTTCTAATTCTAAGTTTTCCTTTGATCAAACCTAAATTTAATTCTTGGTTCCTTCTACCTAGGGTTCTTAATTCTTCTCCCTGAGGCCAAAAAGAAGTGCTATCCTTCTTCCAAATGGCAGCCCTTCAAAGACTCCACAGCACTGCAGACCAAAGATTCCCAGTTCCTTCAGCAGATTTGTATTTGACATGAGCTGGAGGCCTTTCACAAGCCTAGTTGGTCTCCTCTGACTGCATAAAAACCTAACAAACAGTTATCTCCATCTGTAACAGCAATTTTAGGTCACAGGGGAGTTTTCTCAAAAGAATCAGATGGAACAACAATGCTTCAACCAATTTGTCTTTTTGGGGGCCCTTATGAACTGACAAAGGGGACTTTCCAAAACCCAAGGGGAGACATTAAGAAACATGAGTCAACAGGGACAAACAGAGAGGGATTTGAGGCAGCGGTTACAAAGGTACTTAACCTCTCAAGCCTTAGTTTATTCCTCTGTAAAATAAGGGGATTGGGCCAGATAACCTCTATGATCCCTTCTCAATGTAAATCTATGATCTTGGGTTGAGACCAAACTGAGGAGGGCGAGGGCCCTCCATCTAGGCCCAAAATGCATTTGGACTCTACTCTTAGTGAGAAGTAGGGTAACTTGGTTAAAGTAGAAATGTCAGTATTGATAGTGATGGTCAACATTATAATGTGTACCTTCCTTGACCAAAAAGAGTAGATCTCTCCAAGGCAGCTGTTCTTTTGGTTTCTTCCCCTAACGTGTCACTCCATCAATTTTTTTGTTGTTATGGTTGGTCAGGGTTTGTGACTCTATGAGCACTGAAATTTCTTGTAAGGGACGATGGTGTCCCTCACTAAGAACAGCTC
>JAJPUD010001517.1:0-20036 GCA_023553655.1 Myrmecobius fasciatus | reverse complement strand
TGAAATTTCTTGTAAGGGACGATGGTGTCCCTCACTAAGAACAGCTCGAATCACTGAGAAGTCACAAATCAGCAGTATCACAGCCTTGAATCCTGGTCTTGTTGGGTCTGAACCCTAGCTCCCTAGCCATTACTTTATGTTGTCTCTAAAAAATTTGCCAATATATAAATAAATAATGAAAAGCTTGGCAACTCTGAAAATAAAAAAGAATTGTGATATGAATAGAAAAGAAAACCCAATAGAAATAATCCTATGAAAGAATTTTTCCCAAATGGATGAGTAAATAAATGATCTCCAGATAACTATTCAAGTTTAGGGCTGGGAGAGAAATGGAGGAAGAGCTGATCTGAAAGAAATCAGGCTATGAGTCCATAAAAGAAGCATTTGTTACTAACAAAAAAAAAGTTATTCTGGTAATTGGTGGAGACACTCAGGACATACTTGATGGGTTTTCCAATTTGAGTCTATTAAATTCAATTTCAAAATATTTATTAAATCTTTACAAAGTACCAGGCACTGTGTTGGGTGCTGGAGTTACAAACCCCCCCCCCAAAAAAAAAAGGAAGGCGAGATCTCTGACCTCAAAAAATTTACATAATATTAAGGGGAAATGGCATACATAGAAAATTAGAAGCAAAATGTGTTGCAAAATAGTTTCTGGGTTTCTCACTGAAGTCACAAGACAATAAATAGTCAAACCCTGCATAGTGGCAAGCATTGTTATTGTTTATTCCTGGCAAAGACACCAAAATGATTGGCCATTTTCTTCTCCAACTCATTTTACAGATGAGGAAACTGAGGCTAACAGAGTAAAATTATTTGCTAGGATCACATTTGAACTCAAGGAGATAAGTCTTCCTGATTCCATGCTCAGCCTCTATCCACTGCACCACTTAGGTGCCTTCATAATAGCAATCAATAGTGAGGCTGATTTACTTATCTTGAGAGGGTCTCATTCACTCTAAAAGAATCAGTGGAAAGGGAGTCATCACACATTTCTGTATTTCATTTATCCAGACTCTTTCCCTTTCCTCGTGACATGGCTAATTGAAAGTGAGTTTGAATATTATTATGCCCTCACCCAGTCCCTCATGCAAATAAAATCTTCATTGGCCCTTGCCTTCTGCTAGTTGAGGATCATCTGTAGGAACCTCTGCATTTGCTTCTGTTGCTGAATCCTAGAGGGCAGGAGAAGTCTATAATAGTCCCCTTCAGACAGACCATAACACAAACAAGGCTTTATGACAGTGTGGGACAGGGGCATATTGTTTTTGTTATTATTGTGATGGTCAGTATTATTATTTCACTGAAAAGAGGCTCTTTGCCCAGAGTCCTTCCTCCATCACATTCCAGTGAGGAGAAAGGAAGATCCTGTTTATTTCCTGTCTAAGGGATTGATTGTGGAGTTGGCTAGAGCTCTAAAAACAGGAACAAACTCTCTCCTGGTCCCCAGCCAAAGGACTCCAAAGAAGGATGGGGCCAGTTCAAAAAGATAGAGATGGTTAGGATGGATTTTCCATTTCGGATCAATTTCTACTAAGTCCTATTTCATTTCTTTCAGTCCTAGAACCTTAGGTAGGTGAGCCAACTGGTAAGTCAACAATCCATGCTGAAATTTGGATTTCTGCAGCTAATATGCCCTTTGGTTCCAAGTCTCTTTCCCCCCCCCCATCTTGAAAAGAATGAAGTATTAAGCAAACATTCTGACACAACTAAATATGTAAGTTTTGAGAATCCTTCTTGATTTTTGATTAATTAGAGGGAGAAGAGGTAAGAATCTACACCCCCCCAAAAAAGCTCTCCTATCATAGTGGGGGGGAAAAGTGGCGTAGGAAAATCTGGTTCTCTAGTCTATCTCTTACTATTCATGATGTGACTTTGGGCAATCACTCAAGCAATAAACATTTAATAAGTGCCTACTAGCTACCAGGTGCTGGGGACACATCAACAACAATAAAAATAGTATCTACTCTCAAGGAACTTGCCTTTTAGCAGAGGGAACAACATGTATAAATATGTATTCTCTGGACTGAAATCAGGGGTTCTTAACTTTTTCTATTATGGAACTCTTTAGCAAGTAATATAGTGAAGCTTCTAGATCACTCAAAATATTTTTTTTCAAAATTAATAATTGAAAAATGTGTTAAATACAAGTTAATGAAGATAAAGCTGTAATTTGTTTCCATCTTGGTTTATGGATCCCCTGAAATCTTTCCACTGTGATGTGGATTCCAAGTTGAGAACTCCTAAATGGTTTCTAAGGTCTTACTCTGTTCTAACTCTATTATTCTGTGGCCTCACAGGGCTCAGAAGGTCACCATTAGGAATTACTTGGTTTTTGTTCTTCAGGAATCTTGTTCTATCAAAATGCAAATACTCCTGGAGGAGTAACACCGTAAACTTTTATCTGTCACTAATACATTGGCATTAGTTTAATCTTCTGAGAATACAAAAGAAAGCATTGTAAAATTCCATCATTTCCCCAAGGGCCTCCCCAGTTTGTGGTTGTTCAATCCTGTCTGACTCTTCCTGATCCTGTTTGGAATTTCCTTGGCAAAGATCACTGGATTGGTTTGCCATTTTTCTCCAGCTCATTTTACAGTAGAGGAAACTGAGACAGAGTTAAGGGAATTGCCCAGGATCGAACAGCTAGTAAATGTCTGTTCCCCTAATAAGGAATAACCAAGACAGAGCTTTGGTTTGGGTGTGTATAGATGGATCTGTGGGAGAAGATGAAGAAAGTTCTACCAACTCTTGAAAATAAAAATGACAGCTAGCATTTATATGGGCTTTCTAGCTATTATTTCATCAGAACCTCCATTAGTCCCATGATTATTAACTTCATTTTACAGATTGGGAAACTGCCTCAGTAATCTGCCCCAGATCCTGTAGGAGGTAAATAACAGAATCAGGATTCAAGTCTAATCCTAAATCTTCTGCATTCATCACTGCCCTTCCCATAATACCCACAGCTACCTCCTAATGGACCATTCTCTTGGGAAGGGAATACTTTTCAAAGAGGAAGGAACATGGAACAGTGGGAAGATTACAGTTCTGGAGACAGAGAATCAACGTTCGGATCCTGCTTTGGGTACTTCATACCTATGTGATGGTGAACAAAATCACCAAACTTTCCTGGGAGTCACTTACCTCACCTATAAAAATTAGAAAGTTGCACAACTAGTAAGAGTCTGAGGTCAGATTTGAACTCAGGGAGATGAGTCTTCTAGACTCCAGATCTGGAATTTGGGGCACTATGGCACCCCTAGTTGCCCAAAGAGGAGGGTTTTCAATCTCAGTTAAAATCAGAATGCTTCAAACTTTGGTGATAGCATCATGTAAGTGTTAAAAGGGATCCTGGGGATCAGCTAGGCCAGTTTTCTTATTTTATGGTGGGAGAGACCAAAGTCCCCATGGGTTCAATGACAACCTAGAGTCATACAGCTTTTAAGTGTCGAAGAAGGAACTGGAAGCCAGCACTGCTTCCCAGGCTGGGGCCAGGGGCTGGGGACAGAACCTGGGGAGTGTGTTATTCTGCTAGGAAGAAAAGTGACCCCAGGAAGCACCAGGTGATGGCAGACACCAGCGAGGAGCATCTAAGAGATGCCATTTCATATCTAATCACTTCCTGTCACTTCGGAGCCATTTTCCTCATATGGAACCTCACGCTGATGGATCAGAAATAACATTTTCAAAGTTATATCTGCAAGAAAATGGCTATTAATGTTCTTCCTCTCCTTTTAGAGCACTGAGGAATACATATTAATTTTCTCTCTACTTATATTGCCTATTTGCAAATTGTATTCACTACCCAGTGCTATAATTTGTCTACCACCAAAGAGATTATGATGAATAAATGTGCTCCTGGAAATATAATAAAATAAAACAATTTGTCACTGAGATTTATTTTTATAATTATTTACAGGGATTATTTTAGGATATATGGGGAACAATAATAATAACACTCATGCAAGAGTTTGGGCTTGATTTACCAATATTAATTTCAGGAGCCTCTCCTAACTCCTAAGAGATGGGCCAGAACTCTCCCTGCAGCTCTAGGCCCAGAACAAAATAAATGTCATTTTCTGACTCTGTAGGTCAGCAGCTAGGGGAAGAGAAGGCTGAGGGCAAGAGATGAAGAGCTATTTAATAATGGTTATTGAAGTGATATAGTGAAAAGAGCCCTGGCTTGGGGAACACAAGAGCCTGGACTCTGCCATTAACTAGCTGTAGAGTCATGAAAAAATCACCAAAATCTCTGGGTTCTAAGCTCCTCATCTGCAAAATGAGGAGGGTCTCTAAGGTCCCTTCCAACTCTAAAATTAAATAAAACTAATACATTCAGTTTCCCCTAAAAACAATTCTAGGATTCTTGAATCATATTCTCTTTTCCTTGTCTTAATTTTGAAATATTAGTGGCAGAGACAACTAGGTAGCACAGAGGGCCTACAATCAAGAAGTCTCATCTTCCTGAGATCAAAGCCACTTTCAGGTGGTTATTTAACCCTATTTAATCTTAGTTTCCTCATCTGTAAAATGGGCTAGAGAAAGAAATGGCAAATCATTCCAGAATCTTTGCCCAAAAAACCCAAATGGGGTCACAGAGAACTGTTCACAACTGAAATAAATGAATAACAATTTCCTTCAATGGTGAGCATGGACTTTTTCAGACAAAGACTGGATGTAGCAGGCCCAGAGATGAGCTGGAAAGCTGAGCAGAATTGGAGGCAGAAACCCCAGTTGGAATTTTGGCTCTGTGTTTTGCTATTTCTATGGCCTTGGGGAGGGTGCCCTGGACTTCACTTAACTCATCTCTAAGATAAAGGGTTTTTACTCAGTGGTGATCCCTAAAGTCTCTTCCTGCTTAAAATCTATGAGATTCATGATCCTGTTCCCTAGTCATGCCAGGATTTAAATTTTCCTATCACCTGACAAGGTCCTGTGCTTTTTGGTTAAATGACTTATCCAGGGTGACGCTGCTAGTAAATGTTAAGTTTCTGAGGCCAGATTTGAACTCAGGTCCTCTTGCCTTTGGAGCCAGTACTCTACCCACTGCACCGTCCAGGTCCTGGGTTGCTGGGCCCACAGGGTCAGTGGCTTTCAGAGAGTCACAGAAGGTCCCTCTTTTTCTAGAAATCATTTCAGCCTTCCAGAATTTGTTCTCCTGTTATCTCGCCTGATTTTTGTAAAGGAGAGAGAGAGCAGAAAGCACAAGGTATCACCCCTCAGATACTGGCACAAGCATCCAGATACACACAGGATCAGGCGCGCACCACATGCTGGGCAGAGACGTACCCACATATCCTGTGACATACTGAATCTGACAAGGAGCCACTTCGGGTCTGCTTCATGGCTGCTGCTCACTCTTACCCCATCTTAAGTTACAGCTGTCCTAAGATGTACCACCAACCATACAAATGCTGCTATCATTTTTGTAAGTCTGGGAAACTCATTCTTTGCAGATAGCCTAAGAATCTGGCAGGCAGCGTGGCACTGTGGGAAGAATACTTGACCTGGGATCAGGATGTGGCTTCAGAACTCACCAAGGAAGCTCCCTATTTGAGTTACTTTGGACAAGTCACTTAACTGGGCTTTACTTTCCTGATCTGTAAAGTGGTCAATGGACTAGATGACCTCTGAGGTACTTACCCACTCTACATCTAGGGTACCATATAATTTTCAGTACTTTCTAACCCTCTTCCACCACTTTCTCCAACCATCACTGTGGAACCAGAAAGTTCCTGCAGAGAACAGAGGGTCATTTTATATTTGTGTGGCTCTCTGTGGATCATTTTAATCACCTAGTGGCCAACCTTCTGATGACCAGCTAAGGACAGAATCACCCAGGACTGGAGAAGCTGAAGGATTCCTGCATCAACAAGCTGATGGATTCATTGAAGTATCAGATTGCTCTGAAGAGCATGCAGTTTCTTGGACTTGGGTTGTTAATACTTTGATAACTATTTCAGTGTAATTGATTTCCTTTGTAATATTGTATTTTATATGATGCATTTGAAAACATGATTCCAAGAATGGATCCATAGGCTTCATCCAGACACTGCTAAAGAGACACACACCCACACACCCACACACACCCACACACACCCACACACCCACACACACCAAAGAAACAGAGAGAGACAGAGAGAGACAGAGTGACAAAGAGACACAGAGACATAGAGAGAGAGAGAGACAAAGAAAGGGAGAGAGGGACAGAAAGACAGAGAGACAAAGAGATTAAAAAGCCCTGTAATTAGATGATGTTACTAGAACTAGAATCTTCCATTTATAAGATTCTATGTTTCCCCAGTGTGGCCCTGCTCCTGGAACACCAAGAGACTAAGAAATGCTAGGAAAAAGAAGGGAAGAAGAGGCACAGCAGCTGGACATTAAAAGAAAGAAAAGGAAACGAATATCAATAAGTGGAGAAACCTTGCAGAGCACTACTCCATTTTCAATTCAATACAAGCAGTACATTTATACATACGCTGGACATTGTACTAGGTTCTGATCATACAACTATGAAAAAAAAAGATAAAGGGAATTCTTACCCTGGAGGAGCTTACAATTTAAGAAGGAAATGAGTCATTTATATAAATAACCATAATTTAATTTTGAAAGTGATTGAGAGCAGAGGTCAAACAGAATGGCAGCAATACAATGTCTACAAGCCACTGCTCAAGAAATTCCTCCTGCCCAAGATGTCTTTCATCTTCGCTCCCACTTAACTCTGTTCTGTTGGTCCTTGAAGACCCAGCTCATATCACATCTTCTTCATGAAACTTTGGCCAACCACGTGGGTCCTGTCAATAACAGGAGGACTTAGAAGTCATCAAGTTCAATGCCTTCATTCTACAGATGATACAAAAGGAGGGCAGCATAGCCAATAAGTAAGGATTAGAAGGCAGTTGTGCAAGGACAGCTAGATAGTGTCCAGTGAGGATAAACCCATTAGTCATCATCATCAACATCATTATCATCTTTTCTTCTTCTTCTTCTTCTTCTTCTTCTTCTTCTTCTTCTTCTTCTTCTTCTTCTTCTTCTTCTTCTTCTTTTTCTTCTTCTTCTTTTCCTTTTCTTCCTCCTCCTCCTCCTTCCTTTATCTTCTTCTCTTCCTCCTCCTCCCTCCCCTCTTATATTTTATATACTTTTTCTCTGTCTCCCTCCCTCTCTTCCTTTCTCTCTCACATACATATATACATATATACACATGTGCCAAGACATATTGATCCTAATTCCATATTTTTCACATTCATCCCGACGCAATAGAAAATGGATGGTGGGTTTGCTTCTTCCTATCTGTGTGACATTGGACAAGTCCCCTAATCTTCCTGCTCTCTAGCTTCTTTATCTATAAAATGGTGAGATTAGACTAGATGATTTTAAGGGTCCCTTGGAGTTCTAAATCCATGGTCCTATGATGTAATCAACCTCCACCTCCAGTTCAGAACCTTCATTGCCTAGCACCCTGCTCCCAAGTCTCTCCCCCTCCACCCCATCCTCCACATACTTGCCCAAATCACTTCCAACCCACTATCAATTCTATCAAATCCTAGGAAACTCAGACCTGGGGTAGGGAAGGGGTGCCAGTGCTAGAGGGGAGGGAGGGGATGGAGAGCCTGTATCCAGGGTCATCCCACAGTTCAGGGAGACTTAGCTTCTCTGGTATGGAACTTTCACTCAAAGCTGCTGAGGAAAAATGAGTCACCAAAGTGACAGGTTCTACACAAGAAAGGATGACCTACCTCCAGGGGTCACAAAGACAAGGTGGGGTGCGTGCCTTTTAGCATTTGAGGGGGAACAGGTTTACTAATTATCAGTCATTTCCACCTCTCAAGCTCTTGTCAGCCTTTGAGATGCAGGGCATAAAAGAATTCCCCAGTTCTGCTCCCCCTTCTCTCCATTTCCTCACACCCCCTTCCTTCTGCATTTCAAACAGATGACTAATGTTTGTCAGAGACTGAGTCACTCCACAGCAGTCCTATTCTCCCTTAAGTACTGAAGAATTTCTAGTTCCAAGAGGAGAGAGGGTCTCTTTTGGGAGCCTTCTTTGGTGTTGGGGTGGGGGGGAAGGGCAGGCAGGTGATTTCTCTGGACCTTGTTGCTCCCAGAGTGCTCTTTGTTGAATCATCAAGCGTTAGTTCCTGCACCTAGAATTGGCTTTGAAAAGCCATCTAGTCTAATCTCCTCATTTACTGATGAGGAAACTGAAGTTCAGAGAGACTTGCCCAGAGCCATAGAGGTGATGGCCAGTAGGAGGGAAAATTTCAACACAGGTCCATTAATGCCAGAATCACTTCCCAATGCTACTCCCCAGCTTAGAAAAATTATTAGGGCTCTGATATTGGAAGGGCCATAGGAAGGGGACTTCATTGAATGGATTTTGTGGCAGGTACAAGTTTTTTTTTTTTTCTTTGTCTCACTCAAATTTAGCTGCCCAATAAATCTCTCTGCTCATCAACATTCCCTGAGTTTAATAACAGCTCAAATTCCCAAAGCCCTTTATTCTTTATTTTATAGATATTACCTCACTCAGTATTATGGAAATAGATATTATTGTCACAATCTTAACATTTTATTATGAAAGTTAATGATTTGGAAATAGTCACATAGCATCAGAAGGAAGATTTGAACCCATGTTTCTCTTGATTCCAAGACTAGTACTACATTAGGTTGCCTCTTTGAATGAAAAATATTATTTTATGATTTCACAGAGGCCTGGAGAGACTTTCATGGACTGATGCTGAGTGAAATGAGCAGAACCAGAAGATCATTATACACAGCAACAAGAAAACTGTACGATGATCAATTCTGAAGGACATGGTTATCTTCAATAATGAGATGTTTCAAACCAGTTCCAGTTGTTCAGTGATGAAGATATCTATATACACCCAGGGAGAGGACTGTGGGAACTGAGTCTGAACCACAACATAGCATTTTCACACTCTCTATTGATGTTTGCTTACATTAGGTTTTCCTTCTCAGGTTTTTTTCCCTGTACAGCAAGATAACTGTATAAATATATATACACATAAAAAAATAAAAAGAAAAAAATTTTTTTTAAAAAGAAAGAAAGAAAATCCCATGGATAGAAGTCCAAGGCATCATATAAACTTCAATGTCACTGAGTGACTAAACAACATTAATTCTGGACAAATATTGACCTGACTGCCTGATTTCTCATGGGTAAAGTCATATTTAAATTTGATATTTCTTTCATAAATTTCTTTCAAAACTTATTCATTTGGAGGCACTTATTTTCTCAAAATTTTTGACACTTTTGATTGAGCAAAATTAAGACTCATCCTAACTGCAATGGAAGGTGAAATCAACTGAATGCTCTTACCACTGCTAGCAAGTTTTATCCTGTACCAGATGACTTTTAATATGATGAAGAACACAATAGATAATTTGGATGCTGAGGGGAAAAAAAAGAAAAATATTATCTTAAATAATTCATTGATCCAACAAATTAATGTCTACCATGTTCTTGACACTATTCTAGACACGCAGGAAAATACAAAGGCCTAAAACACTTGATCCCTACTCTAAAAAAAGTACAACTGGGGGAAAAGGACATTATATATATATATATATATATATATATATATATATATATATATATATATACATACATATACATATATATATGCTAAAATAATTCATAGAGGCAGAAAACAGTGTGGATGTTATAAAACAGGATATATTGAATTAACATGAGCTGCGGAGACAAAAGAATTATGGGAGTTCCATAGAAGGAAGTTGCTGGAATTTCTTAGCAAAGGTAATTGATATGGTAGAAAGAACACAGAAGAAAATTCTTGCACTGCTTCTGGGTTACTCTTTGACTTTGGGCTAGTCCTTAATATCTCCATGGACCTCATCTCTTTCCTCATCTGTAAAATAAGAAGGTTGGGCTAATTAATATTTAGTCTCTTCCACTTCCAAAAGTCTTTGATTCTAGGAAGAAAGGCTTGATCTGCATCTTTTATGATAGAGATGGTTTTGCTAGGCAGAAAAGCGAGGGGAAAGGAAAAGAAGGAAGACCTGAGCAAAGTCACGGAGGTTGGAATAGAAATCTTGTGCTAGGGAGTATCAATAAAAATCGTTTTTTAGAAAAGTAGAATGTGGACAGAGTGGAGGATAAGAATTTTATTCTTTAACTCTTTAGGCCCAGAAGGAAAGATGGCACAGAGGATAATGGACCAGCTTGGGACTCTAAAAGACCTGAGTTCAAGACCAATCTCTACCATATACTTACTGTGTGAACTTGGATAAATTACTTAACCAAGGTGATCCCTGGCAACTCTCTAATTCTAAAAGTTGCAGCGTGGATACTGAGACTAAGAGAGAGAGTTTCCTCACTGGGAAATCCCAGGCTGGATAGAAGCAAATTATAGAGTCTTTTGTTGATTTGCATTGCCAGAGTTCCTTACCCCACAGAAATCACAAGTCCTTAACAATGCTTTAGGCAAAAGGGAAACCTTTGAAGGTGTTTGTTTTTTAAATAGGGCTGTGAACTAAGTGGTGTTTAAGGAAGATAAGTCTATCTGAGGTATTCAAGATCAGTTGAATTCAGTCAGTTCAAAAAACAAAGTGACCAGATAAAAGCCTCCCTTGAGAAAGGATGAGGTTCTGCACCCAGACTGGGAATGGGGAGGGTGGGAAGGGGGGAAACCTGAGGTGGGTTATGTTACCTCCCCCTTCTATCTGGAATAAAGTGTCCTATGTCTAAAATAATGGAGTCTATTATTACAACCTGTTCTGATTTTGTAGTCTTTCTACTCTTGTCTTTTCCCTTCTCCTTGCCCTGTCCTGTACTTGATTTAGCAAGAGACATTTCAAAGAAAGAACAACAGAATTTGAAAAATGATTAGATAAAGAGGCTGAAGAAGAGGGAGAAATCAAATATATCTTTGAGGTTTGGAGCCAGGGTGAGGCTCTATCCAAGGTCAGATAAGGACACCTTAGAGTCCCATAGATCAATCCTCTGGAGACCAAGACAATTAAAGGACAATTTCCCTGGACTTGGGAATTGCTTCACTTTTTCCCAAAAAAAAAAAAAACAACCTTGTAACATGGAGTAGAAGAGGAGGCTGAGGGAACTAAGAGGAGCCAGAAGGAGTGAGAGAGCTGAGGTGAGGAGGAAGAGAAAGAACCATCATTATCCCAGTTCTGAGAGGCAGAGGAAGATCAAAGGAGAGCTGTGAAATCCCATATTCCTATTAACTATCCCAGTACCTACAAAGGGAAAAAAGAATTGCTTTCTGCTCGTATGTTTTTTTCAAACATCTAGATGTGCTTCCCTTACCCTAAACCAGTTGGTCTATCTTGCCCATGTTCTTGGCTACCTCTTGGCAACTTGCCAGCTGTGCCTAAATGGTGGGAAGAGTCAATGGGGGAGGGAAGTGAGGAGAAGTCAGTCTGTCTCCACTCAAAACCAGATCAACTATTTTAATTGAATCAACTGATCAGCGACAGATAGTTTCACTCATTTGTAGACTCACAGAAGTCAGAAGGAAGCTCAGAGGTGATCTAATCCAACCATTCTTGAATAGGAATTCCTTTTAAAACATTCCCAACAAGTAGACATCTTAACACTTAATATTCAAAGGGCTCTAATGAGGGAGACCTTACTATCTCCCCAAGGCATCCCATTCTACCTTTGAATTACAATCTCCCCTCACTGTTACTATTTCACCCCTCTGGGGCCAAGAAGAACAAACCTAATCCCTCTTTCACAAGATATATTTGTACAGATATCATGGGCCCCCTAAGTCTTCTCTTCTGGTCTAAGATAAACATATGCAGTTCTTTGAAGTGATCGTCACTGACTTGGTTTCTATTCACCTTAAACACCATTCTCTGAATGTGCTCCATATTTTCAGTCTCCTTCCTAAGATACGGTACCTAGGACTTGACAGAATACCCTGAATGTACTCTGATTTGGGCCAGAGTATAATGGGACCATTGCCTCCATTATTTGGTGTATTTCCTCTCTCTTGAAAGCAGTTCAAGAGTACATTAGCTTTGGGAGTTGCCATATTGCATTCTTGATTCATAAAGTCAAGAAATCCACTAAAACGACCAAAGCAATTGACCAGCTGTCTTATGGAACTAGAATTGTTAAGGTGTTATTTGTTGTCATTTAGTCAGCCAATTTGGTTTGGTGATAGACTCCCAACTCGATATCCCATTGCTGAGCATTGTACTTATGATTTGTGACTGAAAGAACTCCCATCCAAGATAGCTTAAAAGCCAAATAAGAAAATCAGTTTCAGTTTAAAATGGAGACTGTTTCATGATGGAGAGGAGGTCTGATGAGAATCCAGAAGTTTTAGGCTTGAATGTCACCTTTAAAAACTATCTGTATGATCATATATGCCACTTAACAGTGAGTTTCAGTTTCTTCACTTCTGAAAAGGGAATATTATAAGTATTACCTATTTCACAGAGATGTTGCGAAGGCCAATGAGATAGTGTAATTGCAAATATTAGAGTTATATAGAGGGTGTCCCAAAAAGTCTTAGAGCACCTTAAATCTAAGTTTAAAACTACCCTCAAACTTTTGGGGCATTCTTTATAAAGATTACTTATTATTATTATATTGTATAAATAACAAAACTTTATCAACCAGGTTTGACTCCCAAATAATTGATATTAGACCCTAAATCTTCCTTATATAAATTTTGTCATTTAATTTTGCCATATATGAATTATGTTATATATTTTACAGAAAGACTATTATGAATCTGAAAGGCCACTCACTCTTAGGTAAGTAACTAAATAAATAGAGGCACCTGGGCATAAATCATTGGAGAGATTCTGGAGAAGTAGTAGAATTACAAACCTCAAATGGAAAAATCCCTCATTGAGCTCAAGAGCTATTGAATATTCCTGTTCTACCAATAAGATGAAGGCTGGAGGAATCTTTTAGACAGACAGATTCAACAGAGCTTGAGAATTATGAAACAGGAGGAAAAAGACTGGGTGTCTATTTCTCACCATTGGAAAGAGCCAAGGCTGATATTTGCCATCAGGATGACATGGCTAACTTTGTGAGATGATCAACTGCGATAAACTTAACTCTTCTCAACAATGCAATTATCAAAGATAATTCAAAAAGACTTATGATGGGGAAAATGCTATCCACATCTACAGAAAGAACTATAGAGTCTAAATGCAGATCTAAGCATACTATTTCCATTTCCCCCTTTCCCTTTTGTTCTGATTCTTCTTTCACATGATTAATGTGGAAATATATTTAATATGATTGTATAACCTATATCAAATTGTTTGCTGTCTTGGGAAGGAGGGAAGGGGAAAATCTGGAACTCAAAATCCTGCAAAAGTGAGTGATGAAAATTTTCTCTACATGTAATTAGAATAAATAAAATACTGGGGGGGGAAGATGAGTGATTATTAGTTATAACTACTCCCCAGATGTTAATTTTGAACCAATAAAGAAAGAAAGCCAAGTTTTACCATCAAAATCAGCTTTCTCACCTAATGAACCAAGGAAATCCAAGAAAACCAAATAGAATAGAGAGAATTAGGCCAGGGGAAGAGACATGCACCCAAAGAGTCTTCCAAACCAAGGACAAAGAAAAAGTATACAAATACAAAGCAGAATGGTCAGTCAAGGAGGCAGAATATTTGGGAGCCAAATGAAGGAATTCCTTCTACAACTGGGATTAGAGTAGGGTCAGGGCAACTATAGAATGGCTAATACAACACAATCTAGAGCAAGGGAAAGGGGCTATAACAGAGAGGACCCAAACACAAAAATAAAACTGAGAACAGGTTCTGCAAGTGGGAGAGGGCATTCCCCTCCTTATCTAGAAGCAGTGCCAACTCAAACTTACCTCAAGCCAGAAGATTTATGTACTTTAGTTTTGACCCCACTTTCCCCCCCCACAAAAAAAAAGTTAAAATGAAACTAAGAGATTGTGACATTCCATAAACTGTGAAAGTTGAGTCAATCTGTAGCCAGGCCACAATTTCTGTTAGTTTTCTTTTCTTTTCCTTGGGTTTCTTGTAAAAGCTCCTTCTGAACTTTCCACTTTATCTGGGATAAACTGAAGGGATTTTTCCATACCTCTGCCAGTACAGGTGAGAGAATCTGTGCTCTTCTAGTAGTCAAGTGAAAGGGGTAACACAAATGTTGGGTCAACCCCAGAGTCAAAAAAGAGCCAGTGAAGTTGAAATGAGGGGAGATCGATCTAATAGAGCAAGAATGGAGTGTAGGGCAGCTAGGTGGCTCAGTGGTTTAAAGCACCAGCCCTGAAGTCAGGAGGACCTGAGTTCAAATCTGGTCTCAGACACTTAACTCCCTAGATGTATGACCCTGGGCAAGTCACTTAACCCCAACTGCCTCAGTAAAAAGAAAAAAAAAAGAATGGAGTGTAGCTGGGAAGACTGATCTCTCCTCATGGTCCTCTCAAATGTTTTCTATTCCTTAGACTAGCAATCTTCTCACCCTCTGCTGAACACCCTTCAGGACTGTAGCTCAAGTGGTGATTTCTTCCCTAACCATCTCCACCCCACAGCGATTGTTCTCTCCTCTGAAGGAGGCATGTAGACTCTGTACTATGTCAGCACCTCTCATGTTCAACCAGTAGCATCCTTAGGCTAAGAAGCTTGAAGGGACACGTAAGCCCAAAGTGCTCATCACCTTTAACTGAGAGGCAGCCTGGCATAATGCTCAGACAGCTAGATTTGGCAACAAAGAGACTTGGGTTTAAATCCCAATCATTTACTAGTTTTATGAAGCCTCAATTCTTCATTTATAAAATGAATTTAAGATAGTTGGAGCATGTACAATGATATTATCCCACCCTTCTCACTTTGTGGATTAAGAGGCCAATTTCATAGGAAATGGTGGAATCAGATTCCAATTTAGGTTGGATGATTCTAAATGCAGGTTTCTGCATGATTCTATTGTTACCTATTTCTAGTCTTCATCTCTCAGTTAGACTGTAAGCTGATTGAGGGTAAGGACTGTATTTTCTATCTTGATAGAAAAGGTGAGTAGATATCCACCACAGGATCCGTACCTTAGACCTAAAGATTCACAACAAAGATTTGTTGGATTGATGGATATATATTTCCTATATGGTTTAATCGCCCTACCATACTCTTCATAATGAGAACTCCCCAGGTCAGGCCATCTCTCTGTCTCCCTGTTTGTCTCTATGTCTCTTTCTCTTCCTCCCTCTCTAATCTACATAGTAAGTTGTAGTAGAATTAAATGGCTACCCTTTAACTTGGTAAAGGAAGAGATTAAAAGGACCTGGCCAGCCCAGGTCAGAGCTGAAGAGAGGAAGCAGGAGGGAGGCAGGATGCCTCTCTCCAGAGGAACATTTTGTGCTTTTTGCCTTGTGAAGTGGTAACTTGAAGTGTTTAAAACTTTTTTTTGAATGGGAGGGAGCAGAAGGAGTAATCTGCCCAAGTTTGGCCTGAAGGGCTTTGAAAAAAATCATTCAGTTTTATTCAACAAACATTTGTTAAAAGCTTTTTAACTGAAAGATCTTGTACTGGATGCTTTACCATCTCCAATAAAAGGTCTATAATTATCCCCTCCCTTTCATCCACCTACCCAGGTGCTAGCAGACTCCCCCATTTCTCAGAAATTACTGTGTGTGTATATTTGTATGTGTACATATGCATATATTTGTACATATGTACATGTATATTGTGTATAATTTGATGTATTTGTATGTACTGTGTACATATCCCTGCCTTCTTTAGTGAAGGAATCTGTTTGGTTTTTGACACTTTGAGGGGTCCACCCTGTGATATCTCCAGTCCTCTTGATTTATATTTTGCCACAAACCCTGATGGCTTCTTAGAAGGTGAGACTGGTGTCTTTGCACAGCTCTTCCTCCCTTAAATCTAGTTCACTTGCACGTCATGGCATAATTTCTCTGATGGCATGGTCTTCTTCAGGAATGAAGAACAAGCAACAACAATAACAATCATGGTTCTAAAAGGTCTTCCACTGAGGAAACTCACTTCCTCAGTCCAATTCTCTCAAATCTACAGTCTTAAAGAGTTGCACTGAAGGGTTAATTGATTCACCCAGGATTACATAGCTAGTCTGTGTCAGAGGCAAGGCTTAAAACCAAGTCTTTCCTTTTAATCATAGATGCTGGCACTCTATCCACTATGCCCTGATTAATAAGTGTTTGTTGAATGAACGAATGTATGAATGAATGAATGAGATTTATTCCTCAGATAAAAAGATGGAGAAGAGGAGGAGGAGGAGGAAGAGGAGGAGGAGAAGGAAGGAAAAGAAATAAAAAGAAGAAAAAGGAGGAGGAAGGAAGGAGGAGGAAGAGGAGAAGGAAGAAGGAAGGAGAAGAAGGAAGGAGGAGAAGAAAGAAAAGGAGAAGAAAGAAGGAAGGAGGAAATAAGGAAGGAGAAGAAGAAGAAAGGAGGAGGAGAAGGAGGAGGAGGAGGAGGAGGAGGAGAAAGAAGAAGAGGAGGAAGAGGAGGAGGAGGAGAAAAAGAAGGAGGAAGAGAAACAAAAGAAGAAGAGGTGAAGAGAAGGTGAAGACGGAGAAGAAACAAAAGAAGAAGAAGAGGAAGAGGAGAAGGAGAAGAAACAAAAGAAGAAGAAAAAGAAAGAAAGAAAGAAAGAAAGAAAGAAAGAAAGAAAGAAAGAAAGAAAGAAAGAAAGAAAGAAAGAAAGAAAGAAAAGAGAAAGGAAGGAAGAAAGAGAGAAAAAGAGAAAGAAAGAAAGAGAAAAAGAGAAAGAAAGGAAGGAAGAAAGAAAGAGAGAGAAGAAAGAAAGAAAGAAAGAAAGAAAGAAAGAAAGAAAGAAAGAAAGAAAGAAAGAAAGAAAGAAAGAAAAAGAAATACTGCTTCTGCAACCAGGACTGGAAGGATTCAACATGTATACAAATTTAATACAAAATATAGTGTGGGAGCAACGGGTAAATCTAGACAAGATAACTAGGAAAATTTGAAGGACACTTTCTATTTTGGTGAGGATATCAGGGCAGGCGGAGGATTAGAGAGTGTAGGAGCAGAAGACAAAGTGAGTCTCCTCAGGATAAAAGACTGAGGCTCGGATCCAAAGGTTCTTGATGGGACCTTTGGTACTAGCCTGGGGTGGGGGTGGGGGTGCTGAGCCAGAATCTGAACCAGGGTGGGTCTTTAGAGATAGCGGTCTAGTCCAGTATCACCTTTGCCACAATGGAGAGCTAGGGAGACGTGTTTAGACATTAGTCTTATTTAACAGACTCATGGAAACTTACCTCCCAGGTGGGATAGAGGGGACCGCGAATTTCTTAACTCCCAGCGGGGCAGCTGGGACTAGAGGTACCGGGCGGCCCCCAGTTGAGCCAAGGAGGAGGTACGGAGGTCCAAGGGAGGCGGGTATAGAGGGCTGACTACTGGAGACGAAGGGGAGGGCCCTGCTCGCGTCACAGAGCAGCACCCTCCCCTAGCGGAAGTGTCGCTAGTCCTCCTTCCCTCCTCCCAGCCTGCCGGCTTCCCCTCTTCCCTTCCTTGCCTTTCCCGGGTTTACCCTCCCGGCTTGCCGGGTTCATGGTACCCATTTGGCCAGGACCCCAGCGTCCTGTGGGGAGGGGAGAGAGGAAATCCTCCTTCGTGTGCGCGTCCGTCTGTCTGTCTGTCCGTCTGTGGCTGGGTCTGACTCTACCTCCTTCCCTCTCCCTACTTCTCTCTGCGGCTTGGGCAAGAACAGCCTCCAGGGAGACCCGCAGGTAAAGTCATTGCAACTCCGAGGCCCACGAGTGGGTGTTCTCGGCTGGGGGCTTCAGGGGAAGTAGGATAGATCGGGAATAGCCCTGGGATCACTTTAATTCATTTTGTCGATTTTTTTTTTCCTCAGTAACGGAAATCGGGGAGAGAAGTAGCTGGGGTGGAGGAGGACCGCTAATCTGCACTATAGGAGCTCTCTCTGTCTCTTTCTCTCCTTTTTCTTAGAGGGGAAAGCATCTGACTGAGAGAGGAGACTGAGGAGTTTGGGTTCATTTATTTATTCATTCATGTTTAATACTCTTTTCCTGGTTGGAGCTGCAGCTGCTGAGCCCGCAGCCGTCTGTGTGTGTGTGTGTGTGTGTGTGTGTGTGTGTGTGTGTGTGTGTGTTTGTGTGCGCGCAGTTGAGGGAAGGGAGTGTGTAAAGGGGATCGTCCTGAATGGGTTGTTGGAAGGAGTTCGGGAAGGGCCCTGAAGTGGCGGCACTTCCATAGGTTCCCAGTTCCCAAGGCCTGAGGTGGGGATAGGGGAATGGCAGCGCCCCGCCAGTCCGCAGCCTCTTGATTGAGGAATCAAAATCAATAAAGAATTGATTGAATGAAAAATGTTGGGTTATTATTGATGGCGTGGACGAGGGTGCTTTTCATGGGGGGGGCGGGGTTCGACCTGACCCAGTTTCCAGTAGAGAGCTGGAAGCCGTATTGGGGAGTTCTGGACTGAAGCTGCACAAACTTCCTCGTCTCCACTTTTCTTCGGTCCCCAAGTGAGGATGTTTATGGCTATTGAGAATTTGGGGACCAAGGACGGTGTCTCTTTTCCCCCATCTCCTATTCATTGTTCAGTTTAGGGAAATAGGCACCCACACACACACAATCTCCCCCCCCCCCTCCACACACACACCCTTGCAGTCCGCTCCTCCTCCCCTCCCCCTGCGGTCTCCCCGGCGCTTTAAATAATGATATTTGCATGCAGGGAGCGATTCATAAATATGTCAGGGCGGGTGAAATATAGGCAACATTTCAAACTTTCTATTTAAAAAACATGAATTATGGCCGCGGAAAATGTGTTCCCATTTAAGGGCGATACGAAGTATTTGGTGTCTCGTCCCCGGGCCCATCCATCACGCAGACAATAAAGAGAGTTTTTCGCCCTGACACCCACGATTTATGGGCGCCCTTCTCTGCCCTCATCACTCAGCCGCCGCGGCCGCCCCCATGACAGGCACCGCAGAGATACCGCCGCCCCCCAGCCCTGCGCAGCTCCGCGCCCCCACCCCGACCCAAGAGAGGCTGCTGCTGCCCGCGGACCCCCGGCCAGATAGCAGCCGACCCGCCTATTTTAAACTCACATCTCCTTTAAAAATAAAATGAAATGAAAATGAAAAATAAAACATCCCCACTACTTCTTTTGCTTTCACCCCGCGGCCTTCCCGAGGGGAAAGAGCCCCTATCCCAGGAAGGAGAGGGGCTAGGTTGGGATGAGAGAAGAGGACTTCAAAGAGAAAGGGGGCCTGCCAAGATTTGGGGGGGGCGGAAGGAAAGAATCCTAGGCTCTTCTGGGAGACCAGAGTAAGGGCTGGGAATGGGGGAGAGTTTATGCGTAAATCAGGGAGAAGGGCACGGCAGGCGGCTTTATTTTCTTAATCAGTTATTTCTCGCTTTTCCTCTCTAGGACTCTCCAACCCGGAGAGATTTCAGCACCCGGGCCTTGGGGTTTGGGGAAGGGGCATCCATCGACTTGGAAGGTTGGGGCAGAAGGAGGAAGGGAGGGACTGAGTCTGCGACTCAGGTTTGGGAATTTCTCTTCAGACTAAGAAGCAGAGAAGTTCTTTTGCGATCTCTGATGAAGTTTCTTTCGTTTCGTGTGTTTAAGGAAGATACACAAAGCCATTTCTAAGGCGAACACAGCGCCTTCTTCCAAAGAAGCAAGAAATGCTGGGAGCTGCACCCCCCTCTATACACAATCCCCCTCTCCATAGACACACACACACACACACACACTTACATACACTGGTTAAGGGACGCTAAGGTTATTTCTAACTTAAAAAAAATTAGTGCGTCCTCCCCCATAGATGCACTCAAATATCAATGAATTTCGGCAATAAATGTCTATTTGAAACCTTTTTCCCCCTCCTAAAGACAGGAAAAAAGGAAGGAAGCAAGAGAAAGAAGAGAAAGAGGAGGCAAGGCAGAAGAGAGGGATGTCTATGAATTTATTCCCGGCAGACTCTACCCGTGACCCCGGGTGACCAAAGCCTTCCCAGTGTATCCATCCTGTCCCTCCCTTCCTCCCTCCACTGCTCCCCCCC
>JAJPUD010001516.1:388411-427419 GCA_023553655.1 Myrmecobius fasciatus | reverse complement strand
GGTGAATTCTTTCAATGGTGATTTTGCCTTCTGATTCTAAAACATCAGGGTAGTTTTCATTCATGATTTCCTAGTGTCTAGGTTCCTTTTTCTCATCATGGCTTTCAGGAAGTCCAATTATCCTCAGATTGTTTCTCCTGGATATATTTTCCAGGTCAGTTGTTTTTCCTAGGAGATATTTCATATTTTCTTCTATTTTTTCATTATTTTAAACTGATTCTTGAAGTCTTATTGATTCATTCACTTCCATTTGTTCAATTCTAATTTTTAATGTATTATTTTCTTCAGTTACCCTTTTTAGCTCCTTTTGTAACATGCCAATTGAATTTTTTTTGTTCATTGCAGTCTTTTTCCAATTCACCAATTTTGTTTTTCAGTGAATTGATGTCTTTTTCCATTTCACAAATTTTGTTTTTCAGTGAATTGGTGTCTTTTTCATATCTCTTTTGTAAGGCATCATATGCTTTTTCCATTCCTTCTTTCAATGATCTCGTTTCATTTGCCCATTTTTCTTCTAACTCTCTTTTGAGATTCTTTATGCAGTCTTCCAAGAAAGCCTTGTGAAATGGGGACCAGCTCATGTCTCCCTTTGTGGCTTCCTCTGGAGTTGCTTTACCTTTATGAACCTCAGAATATGAGGTCTGTCCTTCTCTCTCTCCATAAAAGCTGAAGGACCATAACTTTTTAATTCTGACAGGTTGGGGATCAAGAAAGAAATTGAGGGCAGGAGACAGGAGTCTGAGACAGGAGATACCCAAGCATTTGAGATAAGCCATCTGGAGTTTTATGACTCACTGGAATGTGAGAGTGACTGGAGCTTAATGGGGTAAGGAAAAGGGGAGGTGGCCATAATATTTTATTCAGGGCATAGCATAATAATTCAGGGAAACAGGTTTTACAATTCAGGGAAACTGAGGAAGTGAAACTGAGGTATTACACCACCAGGGTGATGGCAGTATGCAGAGGAGAGGAGAGCTAATATGAGAGATGTTACAAATAGAAAAGACAGCTCTTGGCAACATATTAACTATAAAGAGTAAGAAAGAATGAGGAGCTGAGGATAATACCTAGATTATAAGCCTGGGCGATTTGGAGGATGGACATATTCTTGACAGTAATAATAGGCAAATTAGGAAGGAAGGTAGGTTTTGGAAGAAAAAAAGAATAAGTTCAAGTTTAGATAGGTTGAGATTTACAGAATATCCAGTTCATTTCCATGCTCTTGGAGATGCACAACTAGATTGAGGAAATAGGTTGTAAGCTAGAGGAATAGATCTGAGAATTATCTGCATAAAGATGTAATTGAATCCAAGGGAGCTGATGAGATCATCTTGGAACATAGTATGAGGAGAATAAATGAAGACCTAAAACAGAGGCTTCAGGGCCACCTATGGTTAACAAACATGACCTGGATGAAGCTCCAGAAGAGGACACCTCTCTGGAGAGAAGAGAGTATCAGGAAGAGAGTGTTCAATAGGGTCAAAGGCTGAGAGAAGACAAACAAAAGGGCATTAGATATGATGATTAAGAAGAGATGATTAGTAACTGGAGAGAACAATTTCAGTTGAACAATGACACCAGAAATAAGAGTACAAAGGATTAAGAAAAAAATGAAAAAAATGGAAGTGGAGGCATTGGCAATAAATGATTTTCTCAGGGAGTTTATCCACAAAAAGGAGAGTTGGGGGACAACAGCAAGTTGGAACTGATCAATCAAATGAAGGTTTTTTGAGATTGAAGAGACATGGACATGTTTGTAAATAGCAAAGGAACTAGCCAGCAAAGAGAGACTGAAGATTATGAGAAAACAGGGATGTCAAAGGGGAGCAATCTGCTAGAGAAGAGGACTGGAATCACTTGTTTATGTAGAATTGTTCACCTTTGAAAGAACAGCTACTTCTTTATGTTAGACAGGAATAAGGGAGAACGGTTAGTGTAGAAGGAATCTGAATGATTTGAGATGAAGAGAAAAGGAGAAGAGGGAGCTCTTGGCAAATGTCCAACAATTTTTCTTGTCCTAGAGGCAACTGGGGAAAAGTTGAATGATAAAGAGATAATGATAAAGAAGAGTAAAAGCTTTTAAAAAAAACTTGGTGAGTGCAAAAGTGTAACTGTCCATGACACTATCTACTCATATCATCTTCTGCCATTCTTTTCCTTTTGTCTTCAATTTTTCCCAACATCAGGGTCTTTTCTAAGGAGTTCTGTCTTCTTTTTACATGGCCAAAGTATTTAAGCTTCAGATTCAGTATTTGATCTTTCAAAGAATAACCCACATTATTTTTTATCAAAATATTTATTGATTTAATTTGGAGTATCTCCTTTTAGTTTTCTATGATTTATCTACCTCTTCACTCTTGGTAACAGATATTAAGGCAAAAGCTGCAAATATTTTTAAGGCCATCTTTTTTGTATATGCTTATCATAAACTCTGTAAAGTCAGCTGATCAAATGACCCAACAAATATTTCATCTGAATGAATTTCCTTAAGTATTGACTGATTTGACTTTGCTGTCCAAAGGATTCTAAAGTCTTCTCCAAACAACAAAATTTGAAAACCTTGATTTTATGGGACTCAGCTTTCTTCATGATCTAAATTTCCCAGGCATATATTGCTACTGGAAAAACCATAGCTTTCACTGTGCAAACCTTTGTAGGTAAAGTGCCCTTTTTGTATATGCTTATCATAAACTCTGTAACATGAGTTATCAAATGACCCAAAAAATATTTCATCTTAATGTCTTTAAATATTGACTAATTTGATTTTGCTGTCCAATGCACTCTAAAAAGTCTTCTCCAACAACACAATTTGAAAACCTTGATTCTATGGGACTCACTTTCTTTATAATTCAAGTACTGGTACACCCAGAGAGAGGAATATGAATGTGGACCACAACATAACATTTTCATGCTCTCTATTGATGTTTGCTTACATTATGTTTCTCTTCTCAGATTTTTTTTCTTGTAGATCCGACTTTTCTTGCACAGCAAGATAACTGTAAAAATATGTATACACATATTTGATTTATCAAGTATTTTAACATAATTAGCATGTAGTAGACTTCCTGCCATCTAGGGGAGGGGTGGGGACTAAGGGGGGAAATTGTAACTTTGCAAGGGTCATTGTTGAAAAATTACCCATACATATGTTTTGCAAATAAAAAGCTTTAATAAAAATAAATAAATAAATAATTCAACTATTGGAAATACTATAGCTTTGATTGTGCAGATTTTTGTAGGTAACGGGGTACCTCTGCTTTTTGGTATGCTGTACAAATTTGTCATATTTTTCTTCCAGGGAGCAAGGTCTTTTAATTTCATGGCAATCCCTGGCTTTGAGCCCAGGAATAAAAATAAAAGGTTTGCAAAAACATTCTACAAGTATTATTTCACTTTATCCTCATAACAATTCTGGGAAGAATTATCTCCATGTAACAGATGAGGAAAATGGGGAACAGAGAAGTTATGTGACTTACTTGCCCGAGATAATTCAGCTAGTAGAGTCCAAGGTTGAACTCGGCTTCCTAACTCTCAATTGTTCTGTCTCCACTGTGCCACCTGAAAAATCAGAAATGACCATTTGGGAGCAGAAGGGAGTTAAATGGAGGTGTGTGCACACTAGCAGAAGCAGTGTGGGATTGACTCCCAGCCAGTGGAACTGGATTCAAATTCTGATTAAGAAGGAAGTGAGGAGGGAAAGGAGATAGTATGTAGAAGACTTTCTCAAGGAGCCACAAAAGGGAGAAGAAATGTAGGGCGCAAACTAGTGTGGATGGATGGACCAAGCAAGGATGGTTTTTTGAAGATGGGGAGACGTAGACATGTTTGTAAATCTGCTGCTTTGTGACCTTAACCTCTCTCTGGGACTGGCTTTCTCATCTGCAAAAATGAGGGGTGGAGTGGATGAGACCACCCTGCGGTCCCCCTCAGCGCCAAACTCACGCTACTGTGACCGTGACCATGGGTGGGTCCGGTCGCGAGGCAGACGCTAGGCCTGCAGAAGGGATGCAGGAGGCATACAGGGGTCCTCTCTGGTCCGCGCTTTTGTGACTCTGGGGGTGTCTGGGTTAAGTCTGGGCTGGCTGTCCGCAAAGCTCCCCCCTTCCCCTCAGGGAAAAGCCCCCAGGTCCCTCTGACGAGACAAAGGCCCCAGGCTGTCGGGAGAAGGGGGTGTGTATGGGGTGGGAAAGAAATGTGTGCGCATGCGCTGGGGCGCGAGTGCGCGCCTGTCAGTGCCGGGGAACCCAGGCTCTAGGGTGGGTAAGGGAGGGAGTGGGGTTGAAATTCACGGGGTGGGGAGGGGGAAAGAGAGAACCACGGGGGGGAAAGGAAAGAAGACTTGCGGTAGGGGCGACGGAAAGACCGGAGGGCCGAGCTCCCGGTCGCTTGAGGGCTCCCTCTGGCGGCCGGAGGAGAAGACGGCGGCGGAGAAGGGAGGGCGCTTGAGGCGGGGAGTCGCGCTTGCGCTCGCGCTCGCGCTCGCTCTCCGGCTCTCCACTTGCTGCCTGCTCTGGGCCTCCGCCCCCGCACTCCTGCTGCCGCTGCTGCTGCTGCTGCTGCCGCTGCTGCTGCTGCTGCTGAGTTACTCCGTTCGCGGGGAGGCGCCGTGGTCGAGCACTCTGATCCTCGGTTGCGCGCGCCCGCTCTCGCCCACCACCACCCACCTCCGCCCACCATTCACCGCCACCCATCACCGCCGCATCCGCCACCGCCACCGCCACCGCCACCACCTTTTCCGCGCTCCGCACTCACCTCGCACCGGCCAAGCAGGTAAGCGCAGGGGCTTGGAAGCTGCTTTGCTCCGCTCCCCACCCCCTAGCTCCATCTGTGCACCAGCCTGCAACCGACTATCCTTGGCTGGAGAGCTGGGCGCCCGGCGAGCACGGAGGGATGTCTTTAACTAGCCTTCTGACACGCACCCAACCCTGCAGACCCGAATAGGGGAGGATGGCAGGATTTCACTGGAGACTCATAAAGGGAAACGTGTGTGGAGAGAAGAAAAAGGGGTTAAGCATAAAAGCTTTTTCATTAACCTGGGGAGAGGTGTTTGAATTCACAGGGTGGGGTGCCGGTTGCAATGACCTCGGATGAAAAAAGGGAGGGGGGCTTGCTATTCCCTTCCCCCATACTACTTGCCGCAGTAGAGCGAGGGACATCTTTTCCAATTCCAGCTACCAAGAAGGGGTGGGGTCCAGGGGAGGAGGATGCAATTTGGTTGAGGATGAGGGAGAAGAAATCTCCAATCTCCCAGACACCTGCATCCCGTTTGCGGTCAGCCCTCGGAAGGGCGTGGGGTGGATTTTCCACAAGATTCCTCCCAACCCCAGGTCTCCCTGCACAAGTGTGCTTCAAGTGGAAAGCTCACCAGGATCTCCACCCCCAACCCGGCTTTCTTTCCCAGAATTTAGGAGACATGTTGGCTATGATAGAATGAATTCGCTTAATTGGGAGGGGTCGATGGATGGATGGATGGATGGGTGGGTGGGTGGGTGGGTGGATGGATGAGTGGGTGGATGGATGGATGGCAAGTTTATCCTTAATTCCTGTCTTCTTGTTCCCAAAACTAAAAATCGAAAAACAGATGAATTTTGAAATTGACCTTTCTTGAGGGGGAGCAAGTATTTTTTTCTATTTCACTCTCCCCCCCAAAAAAAAAAATGAGAACGTGTGTGTGTGTGTGTCCGTGTGTCCGTCCAGCACCGCGACTGCGTCCCCGCCTTGGTCCCTAGGAAAATCGAGGCGCTTTTTTTTTTTTTTTTTTTTTTTTTTTTTTGCAAACGTCAGTTGCCGCACTAGGGGCTGCAGGCTGCAAGGTGCATTCTGAAAGGGTGTATTTCTCTTCTTTCCTCGGGTTCCTTGCTTAGTCGCAGCGGGTAGCGCTGTCCATTCTGGAGCCGGCCCTTCGCCATGGCCGTGATGGCGGTAAGGGCTTGCCTCTGGATGCAGCAGTAGGTGTGTATCTGGAGTGAGTGTGTGAAAGAGGGAGGGGAGGGAAGAAGGGGAGAGAGAGAGATGGGTTTTCTCCCCCTCCTCTCTTTTTCAAATCGCTGGTGCCATATTTTGCAGTCTGACATGTCCTTAGAATGCCGTTGTGATCCCGTTGGCATATTCTCTGTAGGGAACAGGGCGGCATGTGGTGATATAGTTAAAAGCGAGAAGGGGGGAAATCTCCGAAATCTTTTTATTTTGCAACCGCTGGAGAGATAGCCTTAGGGAATCGTTCTCAGAGGATTGTGCCGCTTTGTGTCTCGTGGTTAAATGTTTCATGTTATCCCCGCTATGGTTTTAAAATCTCGTTTGATTGAGAAGGGTGGTGTCTCCCCCGAGCCCTGCCACCCCCCCCCCGCCAAGACTATCACTAGAATCAGCAGGCTTTTGTTAAATTGATTCTTTCCCTCCCCCCCTTAATAAACGAGGAAGCAATGTGACAGCAGCGATGGCAGGGATTACAATAGGCGCTTTTCTTCGCTGTTTCCGGGGTTTCTGAGAATGTGTCCCCAGATTCTCCCGGGAGGGTTTTCTTTTCTCACCGTGTATGGGAACAGTGAAGGTTTTCCATCATTGCAAACCTCTACTGTCAGCCGCGCGCGCAACCGGGACTACGCCCCTTTTAGGACCGGGCACGCGCAGATGCCAAACTGGACCACCCAGGCTGGCTAAGGAGAGGGACACAGGTGCTCCCTCGTCCGCGGAGACGCTGTTTAGGATTTGAGAAAATGACAAAAAACAAATCCCCCAAACCCATCCCTCTGACTTGAGGGAGTTGCCTCTTTGCGTCGTTCCTTCCGTGCCAGGAGCTCCCATACCCGCACGCGCCCTGGCGCAGAGTCCCGCTAGTTCATTCCCGGGCCGGGGCACTATCCCGTGGCCACCACCCCTCGCGGCGCGCGCGCGCGTACGCGTCCATGTGCACGCGCTCATACACACACCCTCTGCATATTAATCCACACACAGACCAAAGGTCTTAACTCTTTTTTACTGGACAGATTCATTCGAGGACCGGCAGGTTTGCGCGTGCTGCGCAGGACGCTTACATGTCTGCGTGTTATGTAATGTAGAGTGTTCTGGATCCGGCGTCCATGGACAAGTAGTGCTTGGGGCTGAGGTGGAAAAGGCGACTGGCCTTTTGCTGAAAGAGGCTCAGGGAAGGAGGAATTTATGGTAATTAGAGAAGATTCAGGAGCAAGGACCCCAGACTTGTAGGATCTGTTTTTTTTTAGGGATAGAGTTACAAGGAATGAAGGAGGCATCTCCGGGCTGCGCTGGAGATTCGGGTCCTTCTGACATAGGGGGAGGGACCCACCAAGAAGCAAGGCTTGATGTGTCTTTTGCTCACTACAGGCATGGAAAGAGTAGTCACAGATTCACTGTGGGGAGCATAGTGGGACAGATTCTGGAGAGATCTTTACAATAAATTAATTGGCAACAAGCATTTATTTTTAGAAAGTTTCTGCTCCCTCTCCCCCTCCACACATTCTCCCAGGAGAACTAGTGAGGAGGTCAAGATCATTTGCAACCTTGTGACATGAAAAGTGGGTGGGGTGACATCAGGGAGACAGCCACCAGGAGGGAGCAGTACAAACACAGCATCTACATCAGCAGCTCTTTCTAGATGATTCTCTTTTCGGGAAGGAAATTAACAAAGAATAAACACTATCTTTGTAAGGAAGGGATTTGGTGAGATGGAGGATAGGTTTGAAGTATTATACTATCTGCTTTCTGAGTTTGATCTGAACGTTCATTCTTGAAATAACTTAGCCCTGCATCTCCTGCCCAAGTTTAAGACAGAGATGGGAAGGAGACAAGGGAGGTAATAAAGGGGCTATGAGTGTTTTCCACCTCACCCAACCCCGCTTTCAGTCTGTGAAGATGGGGGAAGTAGTCAAAGTTATTTCCCAAAGCATTTATCTAACAAAGAATGAGAATTATTCTGGTGATACTAGCCAGATGTTATCCCAGTGAAGATGGATTTCTGTAGTTATGACAGGCTGCTATTACTTAATGGAAATGTTCTTAGCTTCTATTCATTTGAAGAATAGAAAGGATGAAAGGGGCTAAAACCTTTTAGTTCACCAAATCCTGAATCAAAGCATGGGTTGAACTGCTAAAATGCTACTTCATTTTGAAATCTCTCTCCAAATGTGTGAATATTGATGGCAAAAATTAGGACAGCAGTCCATAGAAGAATAATTGGGATGATTTTTTAAAATGTGATTTTAAAAAATTATGGCTTTAAAGCTCAGAACTTTTCTGAAGGATGCATAATGGATAATATTTTCATTTCATTTCCCAATCACAGGTTGATTGCTATGTAATTTTGAGTTTGGGGCTTCAAATAACTGAATTTGTTTACTTTCACCAAATGTAATGGATAATGGAATAATCATTATTGTTTAATCTTTAAGGCAAGCTTGAGATATATTAGACTGAAACAACTGTATTGTGGCTGCTTCCCAGGGTTGGAAGACTTCCATAGGGCCTTAAGATGACAAGCTTATTAGGTAGAATTTCCAAGAATGTTAATGTACCTCTTTTCCTTCCCATACCCAGAAAAACTGAACAAATGAAAAGTACCTACTCTATGTGGCTAATACCCAATTGTTCTCTTAGGTTCTTCAATCTTGTACTGAAAATTCTGCTTTTTTGCAAAGGGCCATTACTTTGAGAAGTAGAGCTGACTTCCCTCCCTTCTTATTTTTCTGCCTTCTAATGTACTCCTGTAACTGTTACCCTAGTGTAATGTTCATTTCTAGAGTTAGTTGTGAATGACATTCAAATTAGTGAATGTTATACATTTCAGCTAAATAGCATCTATGATAGAAATAACTTTTTAGAAAAATCCTTAATTTTAAAAGGTAGTTAAGGAAAGATTTTGGTGAGGAAAAATAATTGGCTTTATAGTCCTGGGATTTCATTTAATGTCTTATATCTTTAAATTACAATGCTGAGTGTCTCAGAAGTCTTATCTCAAGTTAAGCTTTCCCAGATGTTATTTACTATTATCTTTTCTTGTCCACTCCTCTTGAATTTCTTTCCTACCTTTCCTTGTTCCCCCTTTCATTTGTAGTAACAGTTCTCACAAAACTGGTTATTCATTTTCCTGTAGGTTAGTTTCATGCATCCATTAAACTTATTTTTAATTTATCGTCAGGCTAGTCCCATAGGAAGAGAAGGAGGCAACAGTTTACTATATGTGCTCCTAAATGAATGTCTTTCCTAGTTCTTAAAAAGCTATCAGCACAAATGGAGGCTGGAAGGGTGTGGCTTTTAAATAACTTGTATTAAACATGCCTCTTCTGACAAGGACAAAAGAAACACTTTTCAGACGAATTGCAAAAAAAAAAAAAAATACATATGTTTTGATTTAAGTTTCAGTTGTTTTGGATCATTAAGAAGAGATATATATTAACAGTTTTCAGTTTCTTTTGTTTAAGTAAATTGGCATATTAGCCCCCTTCATATCAGATTACATCATCTATTAACTGAGGGAGCTTTTTCACCACATTCCCTCAGCACACACGTGCTCATCCAGTTTAGTATCTTATCTAGCTCTTAATTCACAAGTTGCCAAATAGTCTCAAACAAGTGGATGTAATTGCCCCGCAACTAGAATTTGTCCCTCTTCCTCCATGACCAGTGACTTGGAGATAGGATAGTCTGTAGTCCTATAGCCTCTCTTAAGGAGAGAGGTGGAGAAGTCCTTATTGGAGTGGGGATCAGAGAAGGGGCAAATTACAGGATGCTTTTAGCACAATGAATACTCTTTCTATAGAAACATTGTGATACTTTAGGGTGGGGAAGTGGGGCCATGTGAAGGGGCTAGTATTATTGTTTTGTTCAATTGTGTCCAACTTTTTGTGACCCCATTTTGGAGTTCCTGGCTGCTCATTTTACAGATGAGGAAACTGAGGCAGAGTAAAGTGACTTGCTCAGGGTCACACAACTAGTAAGATTTGAACACAGGAAGATGAGTTTTCTTAATTCTCTGCCAAGTTCTCTATTCACTATGCCACCCACCTACATGTGGTAGGTAGGTAGCCTAAACTGGTTTTCTGTAGCCTGACCAGAAATCCCAACATCTATATTTAAAATTATTTTCATAGGAAAATGCATTCCAAATTCAAAACAACTGATTTCAAGTAAAGTTTTGGAACGCAATCCATTCCTAAAGCATACATAGAAATTTCTAATCCCAGACTTGCAATTGAGTAGCATATTTAAAATCTCAGTTACAAGAGTCCTCTTGGATTGTCTAGTCTAACCTATAATGTGATGTAGTATCACAGTCTCCAAAGTGAGGGTGGGGGCTGCCTGAGGGGCCATGGGACCAACCAATGTGAGGGGTGGGAAGATGGACTGAATCTTACCTCCCCCACAATGGCCAAGATTTTCCAGTCTGTCCCCTTCTGAGACAGATGGCAACCCCTCGGGGTAGCTTGGGCTATTCATAGCAGCAACTACACAGGGCTCATTTAGGAACTCCCTCCCCCACAAAATGCCCACCCCTGTAATCCAGATTATTTCATAGCTGCAGAAGTACTCCAGGACATCGACCCATAAGAGCCCTGCCTTTTTCATTTGGGTTCAAGATAAACAGGTATAAATGTGTTGAGACCATGAAGATCTCATTACCTTATAAGTCCATCCTCATTACAACTGAAACCACTTTCCAGAATTACCAGTGATCTCCTAATTGCCAATCTCGAGGTCTTCTTAACTTCCCTGAAGCATGTGACAGTTGATTACCCCCACCTCTAGCATACTCTCCCTTCTGAATTTTCATGACATTGGTCTCATTTGATTTTCCCCTTACAAATCAGGCAACCAACCAGCCAGTGTCCTGGATGATCATACCCTGCTCCCTCCCCATGGATATACCCCAAGGCTCTGCTCTGAGACCCTCCTTATTCTCTCAGTTGCCAATTTCAGTGGCTCCCACAGGTCTCATTATGCTGTAAATGCAAATCGTGACCAAATCTACCTATCTGTCACCTCTCTCCTGAGCTCTGTTCTTGCATCACCAGCTTCCTATTGGACATTTCAAACATCTCAAATTTAACTTGCCCAAATACGAACCCATGGATTAACCCAGGGAATGAACAACTTGGAGCCAGAGAAGAAAGGAGGGTGAAGAGAACATTTCATCTGTTATTATATTTAGCTTCAAAACTGACAATGAGGGACCACCAGTCTAAGATGTCAAGACCTAAAGCTAAAACCAAAACCCTTTTCCAAACAGTCCTCTTTCTGCCCCATGTACCAGCATCCTCCCAGGTTCACAACCTCAGTGTGACTTTCTCCCATATATCTGGCCAAGTCTTGTTATTTCTATTTCTTCTTGAATTAAGTCAGCTAGGTAGTATGTTGGAAATCTGTGATCCTGGGCAAGTCACTTCACCCTGTTTGCCTCAGTTTACTCATCTGTAAAATGGGCTAGAGAAGGAACTAGCGAGACACTCCAGTATCTTTGCTAAGAAAAACCCAAATGGGTTCACGAAGAGTCAGACTGAACTGAAAGGACTCAACAACAATCTCTTGAATCTTGATCATCCCTCACCTTGTAATAGTAATAGTAATAGACTATTACTTGGTTTCTCTGCCCATTCCAGTGGCAAGTCTCTCCCCACTCCAGTTTATCCTTCTTATAGCTCCCAAAGTGACTTTTCTAAGATGCAGATGACTTGCTATCTCATTCAGAAAACTCAGGGAAAAAAACTCAGAAAACTATTTTGACTCTCTTGATTATGCATAGATAATTCAGGTTTCTTAGTGTTTAACCAGTCAGTTCTCAGTGAGGAAGCCTGGTGTCATAGGGGTAAATGCTAATTTGAATCAAAACACCTAAGCTATCTACTTGTGTGATCTTGAATAAATCACTCTCTGGTCTCTGTTTTCTCATATATGTAATAAGAGGATTGGATTAGGTGAT
This sequence comes from Myrmecobius fasciatus, assembly GCA_023553655.1. Taxonomy (NCBI): domain Eukaryota; kingdom Metazoa; phylum Chordata; class Mammalia; order Dasyuromorphia; family Myrmecobiidae; genus Myrmecobius; species Myrmecobius fasciatus. Next base: position 415,490 of record JAJPUD010001516.1, on the reverse strand, counting down.
TTTTTTTGTGCCTGTAAAATGGGATAATAATAATTCCCCCAAACAGGGTTATTGTGAGAGTTCAGTGAGATAACATATGTGAGGCACTTTGCAAACCTTAAAGCACCATATAAGTGCTAACTGAATCTAATCTACATCTAATAAATTTGATTTACAATAAATTATGTTCTTGAATGACAAATTGTAGTCTGTGATACAATTAGAACCCAACAATTGGGAGTTGCCAAAACCATTTCTTAGAGACAACCCAATATCCTCATTTTATAGATTTTATGAATGAGGAAACCAAGTGATGACTTATCCATGGTCACTCCAGTATAATGCCAAGTTGAGTGTTGGCTTCCTAATTCTGTCATATAATCTGTCACCCACCACGCTGATTCCATGTCCTACCTAAATCTAGGTAAGTTTGACAGAAAACCAAACATATAAAAATAATCAGTGCTCACATTTAAATTTTTTTTATATATTTCCCCCCACTTACACATAAGAACAATTTTTAACATTCGAGTTTCTTTAAGTTTTGAGTTCTAAATTCTGTCCATGGATTAGTAAGCTATCTGGTATAGGTTATACAGGTAAAACATTTCCATAGTAGTCCTTTTGTGGAAGAAAACTCGAAACCCCCCCCAAAAAAAAAGAAAAAGATGGAAAGAAAGTGAAAAATAGTATGCTTTGGTTTATATTCAGTCACCATCAGTTTTTTCTCCAGAGGCAAACAGCATTTTTCATCATGAGTCTTTTGGAATTGTCTTGGTTCATTGCTAATTCTGAGAATAGCTAAAGTCATTCACAATTGTTCATCACATAATATTGCTGTTACTGTGTACTTTCTGCTTACTTCATTTTGTATCAGTTCATATAAGTCTTCCCAGGTTTTTCTGAAATCATTCTATTTATTATTTCTAATAGCAAAATAATATTCCATTACAATTACATGCCACAATTTGTTCAGCCATTCCCCTTTATTTCCAATACTTGATTACCACAAAATATTTTTCTACAAAATAAGTCCTTTTCCATAAATCACATTTCTAAAACAATTCAAGACTTACAAAGTGCTCTCCTCAAAATATCCCTAAGATAGGTAACATAAGTGTTTTTGTTTTCATTTTTTCAAATAAAGTTACTGGAAAACAATGGCTTACCAGAAGGTCTTGCAATTAATAAATGTGAGAGATGAGTTCTAGGTCAGGTTTCCTGCCTCATTTCACCATGCCCACTGTCTGTCATGTGACTTATCATACTGCTGTCATCTCTGTAAACTTGACAGACACCCAAGGTCAAGTATATATTGCCAGACACTCTCGTGGGGCCTGAAAGCTTGCAATAGAGCAGCCAACTTGATAGCAGTCCCTTGGCTCCAGGCTGAATTAGTTAGCTTGGCTCAGGGGCCTTTTTCTTAAGCATCATCTACTCATAGGCAGAGTGAAATTTGCAGAAAATTATCTCAAAATGGAATTCAGTGCAAAAGTGCAGAAGGTATATAGTGAAGTCAAATCTCTGTCCTAACTTCTAATGATAGGATGCTGATGCTGATTCATCAGACTTCTCTAAGAGAATTGTGTGATCTGTTTCAGGGCTCAGAATTTGACACTCAGATGTAGTTTCCTAAAAAGCCTTTTAGCTTTCTACATCATCTCCTGTTTCTTGGCACAATTAAGTTGGGAATTGGTGAAGCTTTCAGCATCCTAACTTTTTCCAGAGGCATTCTTTCCTCTCTTGTCTAAGCATTTTGCATGTGACACTGAATTGATTTACTATGAGTTATTTTTTTAAAGCACTGAGTTGATTTCCTATAATATGATATTCTGATAGCTACTTAATGACTTAATAAGGTGTTAACTTGTGTCCTTGGACACATTGATTTGGAATCTATGATAGTTAACCCCAACTACTGGGCTAAAATTTACCTTTGCACAATAAAGACATGATCTGCTTATAGAAATAGCTAATTTCACAGCTATGTTTATTATTCATTAAAGCAGGCATTCTATTTGCTTGAAAGTAACCCTACTACATTTCTTTTCATTTAAACTTTTCAACCATTCAGACTGGTCCACATTCCCTTCTCCTCAAATTGTTGCATTCTCCTGTAAGTCGGAACAAATACTGTTCTCATTTTCTCATTATTCTGATTAAATATGGTCCCTAAAAAAGCTACCTGAGTATCTGGGAAAGAACCTCTGAGACTCTGGCTTCCATGAATGGATCTCATGTCAGATGAGGCTTTGGAGAAAGTATTTTTAAGATGGAAGTAAGACTCTAAAACAGGCCGACCGTTTCATATGGCAAGCGTTACAGCAAAGCCAAATTTAGGCTTTGTGCAGATTTGCCTTTATAAACTCTAATGACAGAGCTTTGTTTTCTTCCATTCCCAAGGACTTTGAAGAATGTTTAAGCCTAATTCATTATGGGAAATATTATAAGGTTTAGGGGTACAGGGTAGCCCTCGAGGTCTACTTGGAACAGATTTCAGGTACCTTCTGATTCAAGGAGACCTCCACAGAGACAAACAGGTAATGAGCAGGCAGATGCTTTGGATCCTTTGTGTCATGACTTTTAGATGGATTAGTTGTCAGCGTGTCTCTTCATTTTAATTCATGTCGATGAAGCCTTAATTTATCCAGTAGAGTCTCCTGTGGCTCCACTCCTTAACCCCTTGGCTTTCAAAACCAAAACACCACTTCCTGGCCACAGAAGCTCCCTGAAGTCAGGAATAGTGTTTGCTTCATTTATTGTACCCCTAGCATATAGCATAATACTTGGCTTAACAGTGATTTTTCATTCATTCATCATTTGAAAGCCATTAATATATACACCATTACAATGCAGGAAGGTACCCAAAAATGAGGGGTGTGCTAAAAAAATATTTAACAAGCAGCTTTGGGGGGTACAGAATATACACAGGACACACTTTTAAGTTTAATGTACATTATTGATATTTTCTCCATCACTTAAGTCTAGATAATTGACAAAATAATAAATCAAACCCTGATTTGTAGCATTTGCCACTACCTAAGGTAAATGATCCCACTGAAAATTCTTGGAAGTGGCTCCATTACACCCCTTCTAGGAGTCCTTAATATATGAGTTCTTATTCTGGGATCCATGATGTGGCTAGGTTTTAGAGGGTCTATCAAATTAGAGGGGGGAAATGGCATCTATATTTCAACACAATTGGTTTCCTTTGTAATCTGCTCATTTTTTTCTGAGAGGAGGTCCATAGGTTTCCCTGCCAAAGGGGTTCATGTGCACACATATACATACATACACAGTTAAGAACTCCTGCAGAGGGGAAAACTTCAACATTTATGAAGAAATAGATTTAACCTTTCCTTGGTAGTCTCAGAAACAAGGAGCAGAAGTTGGAATTAGAAAGTACTACTGATTAGGTTGTTTTAATTCTTGGCTTTAGAGAGACAGGAGTAGACAGGGTCAGCTTTTCACTCTGGATCTCAGTTTTCTCATCTGTACAATAGGGTCACAATAGTAGTTGTGCTTGTTAATCAAAGCAGATTCTAGAGAAATAGAGGGATCAGGAAGACCCAGATTCAAAGGCTGCCTAATTAGTTGTGTGAGTATAGGCAAATCATCTCAGTTCCTCCAGACAATTCTCTAAACCTGTCAGTTTCTGGTGACTAAATGGTCATTGTGGAGGGAGTTTCCCTATCAGGACTATCCCCCCAAACAATATACAGGGTTCTTTTTGAGGCTCAAATAAAGAAATAGATACGAAGTGTAAAGTAAAGATCTATACAAGTACAAGTTGTTTACTGTTACTATAAAGGACATTGGCACAGAACTAGGGACTTAGAAACTCATTTGACTTGCCATATGCTTAGAATAACTGAGATCCTCTCACAATGGTTTGGACTGTTCTCTCTTTTTTGTCTCTCTATCTAATCTATCAGATATCCTGTTAATCTTACTTCCAGTAGATACTTACTTTCAGTAGATAACTACTGGACCCACCTCTTCCTTCCTTTTTTTCAACATTTTTATTTATTTTATTTTTAATATATAAAATAAAAGAAATATTTCTTTAAAATGGTATAATAAGAGCATGGGATATACAAAACATGTTATAATAAAAACAAAATATGATTGCACATGTAACTGCAAAACTATTATGGTACAACCTTTTAGATATATAATAAAGCTATTATGAACATTTCTTTTTTTCTTTTTTTTTCTTCTGTTTTTTCTTCCCTTCCTTTCTTCTCTCCCACTTGCCCTAGAGACAGGTATCATTCTTCATAAATATATATATATATATATATATATATACATACACACATATATACATGTATATATATACCTAAATTTATTCCATACATACTTCTATTTATCAGCTCTCCCTCTGGATGCAGGTAGCATCCTCCCTCATATGTTCCCTATAATTAATTTGGTTATTCATAATTCCTTTCTTTTTTCCATAGTCACTGTTCCTCCTATCACAAAGGTCTCCCAGCAGCTCTCCTAACTCCCTTTGGTCTGATAGCCGTGACAGTTAATTTCCTCCATGTTTTTATCACATTTCTTCCTTGCCTAAGAACTTCCATTTCTCCAACCTACATCTCTGTTCCTTGAGCTCAAACCCACTACTGCCAAGGAAGCTATTGCTGGTGAAGTCTGTTTCTCTCCTCCACCCCCACAATATCAGACTCTTCCCAAGATACTGAAATAGGAGCTGTCCAGCCACCATAACCTTTGCTCAGGTTCTCACTTTTCTGCCTTCCTGCTGTGCTCAGGGCTTTGTGGGGAGTTCAGAAAAATCCCATATACAGCAGTTCAAGATCCTTATCATACAATAAAGTAAAAATAATCATAACTAGCCATTATTTTAGCATGTTAACTCATTCAGTCCTCCAAACAACTGTATGAGGTGGGTGCTTCTGTCATCCCCATATTACAGATTTGGAAACTGAGGCAGCCAGCGGTTAAGGGACGTGTGTAAGTAAATTAGTAAGTTTCATAGGTTGAATATGAACTATTTTCCCAACTCCAGGCCTGATGCTCTATTTACTGCACTTCCTAGCTGCCTTAGTATATAATTGAGAGTTTCTGTGAGAGCAGAGGGATTCAGGAGAGATCCCCTTGCAGAGCTAACACAGATAGTGCAAGCTGTTTTTCATAATCAGGGTTTAATACCTTGCCAGTAGGAGGCAATTATTAAGTTCTTTTAAAATCTCATTGAAGAAAGGCAGAAAAATAAGCAGGCTTCACAAGTTCTTCATCCTCCTTGAGCACTGTGATTCCTTCATAATGTTCATTAAGTTGCTAAACCAGTAATAAAGAGAGCTGCATGTGGGAAATTTGTAGGTCATGCATCATGCTGTACAAGGCATAGGGGACTTAATGGGAACACAAAGAAAAGCCAATTGTAAAGAAGTTGGTGGTTTGGTTCTATCCCCTTGGAAATCACTTAGCAGCCCTGAGTCTCCTTGTGGAAGGAGGAGATTGGCAAGGGTCCTCGGCAACCTAAGTCTTAGATGGAAGTTGTAAGAGGGACTTTCCTCCCACTGTCTCTGCGGAAGATGAGGAAGCCAAAAGGAGCACTCTCTTTAGACAGGGGCATTTATAAAAAGAGAATTAGCTCAGTTGGTGAGATCACAGGGTAACTGGGGTCTGGGGAAAGCTGCAAACACAGGAGGGGCCCATTCGCCACTGGTGGGTTGCTCTCTCTTTTCTTCCCAGACGGATGTTTTGCTCCCTCTTCTGCCATCAAAGCACTGAGGAGCCAGTGGCTTTTGCACTTTGCTGGGAATGAAAGACACCTCCCTAGATCAGATTCATTATCAGCCCAGTGTCCCGGTGTTTATGAAGTATTATAGGGGCTGCTCTTTCTTTAGTGGATACTTGTTCGCCTGACCAGATGGAGTGGAAAGAACTTGAGAAGTTCTGGGTTGGAGTCCTGACACGACCACGTACAGGTGTTTGACCTTAGAGAAGCTGGCTCACCTTGGTTTTTTCATCTGTGAAGGGAGTAGACCAAAACCTAAACCCCTTAGATCATCTATGAATTCACTTCCAACTCTGATACTCTTTCAGATCCCTTCACTTCTCTGAAAAGGGTTTTCTCTTCCAAAAAATAAGGGTTGTAACATTTGCATTCCTCACCTCCTTGGTTTGTTATATTTGATAATTGATGTTGATAAAAAAAATTAATAAAAAATTTAGATCACTGCATAATTATATCAGCCATTATCTGTAAATCATTATATCAATGATAAAAATTTTTATTATTGCTATTTATCCTAGACAGGGAAAAGATCTAATGACAGTTTTCAGATATATAACTGATAATAAAAATATTCTCTGCTTTCTTCAGAGAACAAGAAGGCTTCAAAGGCTTAGTCTTATTTTGTGTTTTGGAGGAGGGGGAGTCCAGTGACGTGTCCAAGACCACACTATTGTCTGAGGCCATATTTAAACTCAGGTCCTCCTGACTTAGGTACTGATACTCTATCTACTATGGCACCTAGCTTTCCTCTACTTGATCTTTGTATGGGGGAATTCTGGTTAGGCATGAGAAAACACTTGGTAAGAACTTTTAAGATGTCTATGTTTTCAAAAGAAATTGTTAAGAAAGCTTGTAACTACCTCCCTGGAATGATTCTTTGTGAAAAACAAAAGCAAAGTGGGGTGGGGGTAAGGGGCTAAATGACTTACTCTTTGTAAGTTTAGAGTATTTTACAAAGAATAAATGCTCAATACATGTTTTAATGGCTAAATGGCATCTTGAAGTTGATATTAGATCGTTATTGGTCTAAAGTAGCGTGGACACTTGTATGGATCTATATAGGTCTAATTCAGTGTGAACTTGTATGGATCTGTATTGGTCTGATTTTTGTGGACATTTGTATGGATTTGTATTGGTCTAATTCAATGTGAGTATTTGTATGGATCTGTATTGATCTAATTCAGTGTAGATATAATTTTTTGTATGAGAGTTCACAGACTCGGAAAATATTCAAACTGCAGAGGATGACTTGAGTGCACTTTTGGAAAGAAGGAATGGTCACTAAGAGTTAATATAGAGTCATTAAGCATAGGTCATGATAGACTGGCCTAATTTCCTTTTTACATAGGGTTCCTAGACTGGCAGGTTAGGAGAATACCATACATAATATGTCATAAAAACATATATATATATATATACATTTATACATATATACATACACATATTAACATACATACATAACAATAAGCATTTCTGAAATCCATATATATATGCTTGAATTATTAAATTAACATTATGAGAAATCTTCAAATAATATGAGAAATCTGTCAGGAATGTCAGATGTGGGCTGAACTTAGATGAGCACTAAGATCCTGTGTTTGTGATCTTAGAAATTATCGAGTAAAATGCTCTTTCATTACTACTACTTTATGTAATCTTAGAAATCAGAGTCAAATGTTCTCCTTTCATTACTACTACTACTACTACTTATACCTTTACTACTACTAACTAGTATTTATATAATACAAAGCACTTTTACAAGTTTATTTGATATTCAGTTTGCCTATGAGGTAGATCCTATTATCAACCCATTTTATAGATAAAGAAACTGAAATTGAGAAGTTGTGACTTTCCTAAGATCACACAGCTAAGAAATGTCTGAGGCAAGATTTGGGTCTGACTCTTCCTCAAATCCAACATTGTTCTAGTATGTTACCTAGTTACCTTTTACAAAATCTGCCCTTGTTCTGATGGATCAGATGGTCAGTCTTAGTCAATTGTTTTGATGTATGGCTGAAAAGCTAGCAAATGAAGGGTATCCTGAAGCCAATAGCCTTGTAATGACACTATTATCTCAATCTACAATGTTTTATGGTTTGTTGTTATTAATGATGGGCCAGCTAAAGAGTACCAGACTTGGAGTCAGGAAATTCTTGAGTTCAAATCTAGCCTCAGACTCTTATTAGCTGTGTGACCCTGGGCAAGCCACTTCCCCTGTTTGCCTCAATTTCCTCATATGTCTAACAAGCTGCAAAAGGAAATGGTAAACTACTTCAGTATCTTTGCCAAGAAAACCCCAGATGGGATTGCCAAGAGTCAAATATGACTAAAAACAACTGACAAAATTATTAATGATAATAGGCTTTTTACACAGTGCTTTGAAGTTTACAAAACATTCTATATTCATTGTCTTATTTGATCCCACAACACTCTCAAAGTATATTTTACCTAAGATATTATTATCCCCATTTTGTAGATGAGAAAACTGAGGCTCACTGAGTAAATTGCCCAGAGTCTTACAGAGCTAGTTAAGTATCAGACATGGAATTTGAACCCACGCTTCTGCCAAATTGAATCCCAGGGAAGTAGAAACCACTTTCCTTACCCTCTGCCCTATATGTAGAGTTGCATTTTATTATCATCCTCTCCATTTAAGGATGAGCACACATTGAGGCTCATAATCACACAGCTGAGAATTTAATATAGAGCCACCGCAGGTCTTGTCAAGTTTAGGGCTCCCTGTTATTCCATGTTGCCTCTCTGGGTCTCTCTGAAAGCCCAGGGTGTCAGCAGTGTGTTCATGCAGATTTCTTCTCCCGTTGTTAAGTGGGCACTTGTAGTTAGGTCAATTTCACATCCCTTCAGGTCCTGATTCTAGGTCAGAGGATAGAAATTGGATAGAAAAGGGATAGAAATTGGGCAGAGCCCAGAAAAAAAGGCTGAAATTGAGAGTCAGAGTCCAAGATAAGGGAGGTCGAGGATAAAAATCCTCCACCAGGAAGGCCAACAAAGTTGAGACAAGTCACCAGCACAGTGACAAGTGAGCAGAAGGGTCCCAACCAAAAGACAGTTACCAGCATCCAAGCTAACCCCCTGGGGTCAAACAGAGCAAAGTAAGCAGTTGTCCCGGGAGAACAGACTGTCTCTTGTTGCACCAACAGTTTCTTGGCTTTCTGCCTCTCTTCAGGGAGTCATTAACTATTGACCCTGGACTGGCTTAGCCTGAAGGGGCAGATCCAGGGAGTGGATACCTGGCTTAGGAAGCCAGGCCCGGAAACAAATGAAAAGATGAAGTAAATCCTGGCAGCCTGGACCCCAGTGCTATCTTGGCTGTGCCCTTAGTCCAGGCTGCCAAGCTAAATTTAGCTGCCTGGACTGCCAGGCTCCTCCAATCACAGTTGAAGTTTGCATGGGAGGAGTTAGGTAGTGACCAGGATGGGGAATATTCCTCTATGGACTTTTCACCAGCACTGTCACCTGTATCCCTTTCTCTTTACCCCATTCCACTCCCCAGGCCACCCCACCCTTTTTAAAAAAAATTATTTTGTTTTCAATAATGTTTTATTTTTCTAAACACATGGATTTTGACATCTACCTTTGCAAAACCTTGTGTTCCAAATTTTTCTCCCTCTTTCCTCTCCTACTGCAGCAATCAGTCCAGTATAGGTTAGACATGTGCAACACTCCCATCCCTTTTTTAAAAAAAAATTATCAAGGTGATTAAAATTAGTCATTCGGTGAACAGATCAGTCCTCTCCAATTCTTCTTCTTCTTCCACTTATATTGATGTGACCATTGCTTAGTTGGGGTGACTAAACACCCCTTAATCATTTTAGTCCCAATCTTTCTTTAGAAGTTATTTTTATACAAGCCAGTAGAAAATTAGGATTTCCTTGACAGATTTCACTAAAAGAAGGTCAGTGAACAGCAGCAGGGCATTTGAGGATTCCAGGATCCCAATGGAAGTCTTCTCTTACCCTCATAGTATGGCATCATAGTATAGTGCGTAGAGTGCTAGACTTGGAGTCAGGAAAACCTGGATTCTCACCCTCTGCTCCTGATATGTGACCATAACTAAGTTACTGGATGGCCTCTGTGGGCCTTATTTTCCTCACCTGTAAAATGAGGGTTTGGGGCCTAAATGACCTCTAAGGTCTCTTTCCTCTATGTATCTATATTCCCACATTCTCCTTTATCAGTTAGTTGCTTCATGTGTGTCTGTGTCCCATAATTATTGATGGAGCTCCATTAGTATAAGATTATACTGTCTCACTATTTCAAGACCCCATCAGCTGCCAACTCCTAAGTGACAGGTTATTTTCAGAGTGAGTTATGAGGTGAATCTTGCTTTTCTATGTCATTGCCCTCCATCTATTTAGTACTTAAATAGGCTTAAATGGCACTCATAGGATAGTGCTTCTTCCAATTCATCTCACAGCCCTACCTTGCCTGCTCATCTTGCATGGTTTTTGTCTTTGTTCCTCTGTAACTTACAATAGAAGATCAATCCAGCAATACTGGAGGCCTCTCTGTTATTCTTTTGATATTTCATGTCTACTACAGATGCATCTTTTCTTTGTTATCTCTCACTCCTGCCACTTGGCCAGCCTACCTCCTTTTCAGTCACATCTGTCTTTGATGTTCTTTATGTCAACTCTATAATATTGAGAGCTGGCCTTGAGATCAAGAAGATGAGCTTCAGCTTGTAATGCACGTATTTAGGCTCTATGAATTTTTCCCAAACCATTTAACCATTTTAGACAGTGTTAAGATCACATACTGTAGAAAAGGGGCCAACCTGCACTGCCAGTGAGATCACAGGTCCAGTCCCTTTCCCTGTGCTGCTTCTGTCATGCAGGTGGGCCTTAGGATAGTAATATACTTTGACTTACTTATGTCTATGGTATTTCTTTCTACTATCCTTTAGCTCAGAATTGTTTTTTTTATTCTACTGAGATTGTGGTATGCTGTGATTTGCAACCACCTGGAAGAAAACTGGTATCCAAAAGATGGGACCAAGCTTCCCAAACGGAATCCAGCTCAATCTTCTTTTCACTTTGTTCTGGACCACTGTCCATTTGCAATGACTACCCAAAATATATGTACTGATAGACCAATTTGGTCAGTGTCCAGCTCTATGTCAAAATCTCATCAGTGTAGGGGAAGCTAGGTGGCATAGTGGATAGAGTACCAGCCCTGAAGTCAGGAGAACCTGAGTTCAAATCTGCTCAGACACTTAACATTCCCTAACTGTGTGACCCTGGGCACGTCACTTAACCTCAATTGCCTCAGCAAAAAAAAAATCTCATCAGTGTTTATTCTATTTAAATATTATGTTGATCTTTCTATCACCTCCATTTATTTTATATATGTAGCAAACTTTTGTTAAGCTTCTTATCACATGTAAGGCCTTTTTGCTAAGAACAAAGATAAAAGGAAAAACAGTGCTCTTTGTTTTCAAGAAAACTTACCTTCTTTTGCAAGGGTCAGTGTTGAAAAATTATCCATGCATGTATTTTGAAAATAAAAAGCTTTAATAAGTAAATAAAATTTTAAAACAAGAAAACTTGCCTTTAAAAAAGCAGGTTTAATATGAGGCCACTTTTCATTATTAGCTCATAAAATAAAGCAGTCTGACTCCAAGTGAATACCTGAAGTCCTTTGCCAGCATGGCCTCAAGTCAAGCCTTCACAACATAGTTTCCTTTTTTTGGCATAGATTTATAGCAGGTAGGGTCTGTAAAGGTCATTTCACAGAGAGGAAAGTAGAGAGATTGGGTGTTGGGTGTTGAGCCCAGAAGCTAGTAAATTTGAAAGGATTGGGATGGTCTGGTAGGTGGTTCAAGTGGATAGAGCGCCCCAGGTCTTGACTCAAGAAGACCTGAGTTCAAATTCAGCTTAGACACTTACTGGCTATGGGTCCTTGGTCAATTTATTTAGTGGTGCAGCGGATAATCGGGAAGGCTCATCTACAAGAGTTCAATCTGGCCTCAAACACTAGTGTGTGACTGGGCAAGACACTTAACCTTGCTTGCCCCAGTTTCCTCAGATATGAAATGAATTAGGGAAGGAAACAGTAGACAGCTCCAGTATCTTTGCCAAGAAAAGCCCAAATGGGGTCACAAAGAGTCAGACATGACTGAACAGCCACCACCACAAAGATTGGAAAAGATGCTTCAGAAGGCCAAACGTCAATACCATTCCCCTATGAGCACAAAAACACCTAGAAAACAAATGGAAAGGGAGCTTTGTACCATCTTCCTTTCTGCACTTATCCACGGGTGTTCTCCCCTATGTTAAAGAATCTCTATGTATTCCTGGCTCACCTATTATTAGCAAGATAGAGGAGAACTAAGACTAAAGATTAAAAAAGCCGGCGAGGTTCTGGTGACCTCATAGACACCAAGATCCCCACAGGTGGCCTTCTGGGCTCACTGTGATGTCATCTCCATCATTCCATCAGTGTGTGCAGCTTCAGAAACCAGTTGCCTGCGAACTTCATCTTCATCTTCATCTATACTTACACACAAATCATACGCACACACACACACACACAAACACACAACCACGCACGGGCACACACCATACACACACTCCCACACGGACACATGAAGCTGTGTGTGTTGCAATCTCAGAGCACCAGCAGGCCTAAGCAATAACCCTTCATGGAGAGGGCTGCCTCCTGCTAGGAAGGCAAAAGCAGCTTATGGAAAATAGCCAGCCTGGGGGACAGTCCTACCCGGGAGCAGCACAGGGAGGAATTGTCATTGTTTGCTCTGGTGACGGCATCCCCTAGCAGGACCCCCCCCCCCACAGAGCACAGCAGGGATCGAGCATCTCGAACTTCTCATAGGTAAGCTGGACTGGCTTTTTCATGGGAGCCACCCAGAGCATGAGCAACCATTTCCTCTCTCTTCTTACTTGGATTTTTTGGCGTCTGATTGGGATCCTTGGAGTCCCTGCATAGAGCTTTCTCTTGAAATTCAGGTCATTGTTAATAGATTGAAAATTGCCAGGGAGAGCTTGGGTTTTCTCTTTCTGTCCTTACTGATAATGGGTCTCCCAGATTATTCCTAATTGGTATATTCCATCCCTTACCCTTCCTTTTTTCTCCTTCTCTCTCATCAGAACATAGATCTGATGTTAGCCCAAGAAAAGACCCTAGAGTCATCTAACACAATTAACCCGCCCAGAGAGGAAACAGTATGAAACAGTAGAAAGAGCATCAGATTTTATAACTCAAGTTCTGGGGGTGTGATCTCAGAAAAGCCTTACAACTTCTCAGGAAACTTCTTGTTTCTGTATCCACAAAATGAAAGATTGGGTTTAGATGATTCCTAGGATAGACAAGAAAGTATACTCTAAGGTCACATAGATAGTAAGTGATAGAACCATAGTAAAAACCAGGTCTAATAAATTTTCTAGGGCAATTTTGTAGTGGTTCCTTTTTTCCTTCCTTGATTGGTGTTTCTTTTACTTTCTTTATCATTGTTCAGTCTGGTAGCCTTTTCTTGATCTCTGATGCAGTATATCTGAGATAAATGGGCTGCTCTGTGATCTTTCATCTCTTCAACTTAACTAGTCTGAAGTCTATTAAACTTTTCCACACCTCTTTTTCTGTTGGTAATGTTCTGTTGGTAATTCAACAATAAATATGATGTCAGTATCTTTTCTGCCTTGGATTGTGGAGTGAACAGTAGTAAGGGTGCTACTGGAGAGCTGTTCATTTTGCAATTAGTGGAATATGTTGGGACTTGAGGATTCAGAATATGCCCACTGGTGTCCTCTTACCTATCTGCTTTTTTAGCAGTAGTGGACAATAAATAAGGCCATAACATCGTGCTCAGAATGAGTCCATCAGTCTCCAAGCTGTGACTGTTAATTGTAGCTTTATATGGAGTAGAGTGGGAGATTGATAACTCCAGCTGAAAAAATACTTTGACCTCCATTATCCAGATAATCTATTATTTGAAAGCCTTAGACTTTTATTTCCCAGGATAACCTGTAAAGTATGACTTTCTTTTACAGGTAGAGTAAGTCACAATTATTTAAATTACATTGAAATGATGAGTGCTATGATTACTCTCTATCTTTGTCTCCATGATCACCCTGAAATGTGTCATGGCCTAAATTTATCTGCTCATTTCCACATTCTTTATAATTGACTCAGTCATGTGTTGCCCAATCCACATTGATACTTATGATGTTCAGAATGGGCTGTTCAGTAATTTAGAATTCACTAAACATTTAGCATTCATTAAGTACCTATGATATACAGGGCACCACACCTGACCACATTTTATTCAGCAACAAATAAAATTCCATAGCAACAAATTGAACATTTAGGACAAAACTTCTTTTTAAAGATTATATGATGGGGAATAGGGTTCCCAAATGTTTAATAAATATTGTTATTTGTTGTTGTGAAATTATCCCCTGAAGGTAGCACTTCCTATCCAGATTGTTAATACTAAGCCTTTAAATATAGCAGCACTCCTATAATCCCACAGGCTGGAGTACTTAACATCTTTAAAGATTGTTCTCATCCTGATACCAGAATAACATGGCAAAAAAAACCCCCACAAAACAACAATTATTAGAATTGATTTTTTTTGAGATTTATGTTGGTTATGGGATGAAATTCATAAATAACCCTTTTTACTCACTTCTTCATTATGACTATGTATTAATTTGTTGGATTGGATACATGTTTATTGATTAACAACTGCACAACATTATGCTGGGCTTTGGGAGAGATAGAAAGATTAGATAAGACCGTGTTCTGCCCTTAGAGAGTTAACAATATAGTTGGAAAAAGTCTAATTCATATACAAAGAACCTTGGTTGCAAAGATTATTCCAGTTCATTCCCTTAATTTACCTCAATTTGCACAGCCTTTCTGTTTTTGCCATTTTTCTCATTCTCTTCCAAAAGAGAGATTCTACCCACCTTTCCTGTAGGGCTTTCTTTTGTTAAAGGATAGGCCCTTTGCAAGTGGGCTCAGTTTTGCTTTGTCATATCTGCCCTAGACATGCAGAGCCTACCAGAAAATCTGAATGTAGGTCACTGCTGAAGGAGATTGCGCACACTGGCCAACTGTGATGGGCTGATGATGGCTTCAAGTTGGTGAGATGCCAGAGGCCTTGAGAAGAACACCGGCATCTGCCATAGGAGATGCTAGTGTTTGTAGATCCTGGCCCTGGGCTACATCTTTCCTTACAGCTGTCCATGGGGTTTATAAAGTTTTAGAATTCACATTCAATCACTTGTGGCTGTACACGTGATGATAGTCAAGAGTGCATCCAGTGTGAGACAAAGGGGGATTTGTGGAAAAGTAGTGATGTCTATAATTTGTGTGGGGTTGGTAATGGGGAGAGAGAGAGGTTTCAGATTGGAAGGTGACCATTGGGAAAAAAAACATTGAGAATTGTGGTAGGAAGAAATGGAAAGTGTTCTGGCCTTTAATTTAGAAAGCTTGGTTGAAATAACTGGCTCCAACACTCTGTGAACAAGGGAAAATCTGGACTTCCTTTTCCTCATCTGTAAAATGGGTTTAATCATACTTAATTACATCTATACTGTATCTATTATATCTACATTACAAATCACTTGTGAGAAAGAATAGGGACTGGCCCACTCCTTTCATTCATTCATATAAGCAACCCTTTACCAAAACAGGTCAGCATCTCCTCTGCTATTTATAATAATCTTAGAGTTTCCTAGAGAATTAAGAAGTAAAATGACTTAACAACCAGGGTCACACAGGATCAGAAATAGGACTTTCTAGGTTTGAAAATTGTTCTCCCAGACTCTTCCATTTATTGTGAGAAACATGCCTTCACATCTCAAACAAAGAGCTAGGTAAATTTGAGCTATTGTTATTAGGGTTGGTGCTTTCCTTGTTTGTCTGCCTGAAATAAGCAAGGGATTTGCAGGGCATCTATATTTAACCTAATTATTTATGTTCTTTAATTACCCCCTTGTAAGAGCATCAGGCAGTCAGTTTTTGTGGAGCCTGAGCTGTGTTGTGTGTTTACTCTTGTTTTCCAAGGGTAATTTTTAATTGTTTTCCTTCTTTAA
This sequence comes from Myrmecobius fasciatus, assembly GCA_023553655.1. Taxonomy (NCBI): domain Eukaryota; kingdom Metazoa; phylum Chordata; class Mammalia; order Dasyuromorphia; family Myrmecobiidae; genus Myrmecobius; species Myrmecobius fasciatus. The sequence continues at coordinate 399,665 of JAJPUD010001516.1, read as the reverse complement.
CGTCAAAACCCAGCTTGTTAATGGAACAGGAGTTAAGTGAAACCTGAGAACAAGAATAGGAGTCTCTATCCAGTACTTTTTTGGACCTTATTGGTTGTAATTAGCTGGTTGACCAATTTTAGTGCCAGAATCAAATGTGGATTAACATTGAAGTGCTGGGTTAATAGGGACTGTTTGGTTACTTAGGTTGGGAAAGTCATTATGATAGCTAATATACCACTTTGCTGAGGTAGTAGGTGGTAGAAAGAGCTTCACACTTGATAGAAGATGTAGAGTTTAGACGCACTTCTATCATTAACTGTGACCATGAGCCAGTTACAGACTTTTTTACTTTGCAAAAGCAAAAGGAATAGGTCAAGAATCTCAAGGAAAATTATAAACAAACTAGGATTAAAGAAGGCCTAAAATGATGAGATCTCAAACTGATCTCAAACTCAAAGCACAGTAATCATCAGAATCATTTAATATTGTTTAAAGATGGAAAAGTTGATGACTGGAATAGATTAGGTTAACAAAATGACAGCAAAAGCACAATGTTTGCTAAGTCCAAGGATATCAGCTTCCTAGTATTTTATTAAAAACTATTTGATTAAAATACTGCTGCTATTTGATTAATAACTCCTGGGAAAACTGCTTAAATGATTGGCCTAAGGGGATACACAGTTAGTGTCAAAGGCCCAGTTTAAACACAGTTCTTCCTGATTTCAGGCGTAGTGCTCTATTCACAGCACCAACTTGCAGACTATTAATAATTTCACCTAACTCACAAGATTGATGGGACATAATGAGATAATATGGAGTATCCCAAAAGTCTTTGTGCAACCATAGGCTAATAAAGCTTAAATAGCTAAAATATAAAAAAATTAATAGTCATCAGGATTATGGGGTCACTCTATATATGAAAAAACATTTTGCAAACCTTAAAGTGTTATGCAAATGTTAGTTACTAATATTCACTATCTGATTTTAATTGCTATGAAATTCTTAAACTGCTCTCTTTTGAGAAGGTTTCTGTAACCAGGAAATGAAGCACTAGAATTTGAAAATGGATTTCTGCACTGTGTGCTAGCATTGACAGCAAATGGTACTCTGTAATTTAGGTCTCTGAAGAGCCCTTTTCATTCCCATGGCAAAATTTTCTCAACCTCCTCCTGGGCCGTTGGCTGCACTCTCTGATTCCCACCCCAACCCCCACTCCCTCATTCTTTTTAGAAGGATTTTATGTTTCAGTAATTTTTTATGATGAGCAAGGCCTTGACATGGACTCTCGTTTCAGGTTAATCATGTAGCTCTCCAATTCTTGTAGGCATAGAATTTACCAAGGAGTGAGTATGGAGTCATTTAACTTAAATACATTTTGTTTCTTTATCTGTTATGAATGATTAAACTAAGAGATCATTACTCAGAATTGTTTCTCTGGTACCCAGCAGCAAGCATTGAGGCTGATTCTGGAGCCCTAAGCCAAAATTTCAGAAAGCTCTGTGTCCCTTTGTGTTTGGGGATTTTTTTTGCCAAACATCTCTCTTGGCTATGAACCCCTCCTCACCTTTGGCTTTGTGCATTTTTGATTGTGGCTACTATTGGGTTCTTGTACTATTTATGACTTTTAACTAAGGCCTAACCTAACATCTGAGACAAAATTCTCCCAAGAAATCCTATCCCCACAGATAGATCCTCTACAGAGTTCTGACACCACTTTTGATATCTCCCAACTTGAATGATAATGTTTTTTCATCTTTAAGTAATTTCTCTTTTGAGCCTCAGATCAAGGCCCATTTTGTGGAGTCATCCCTTCTCTCAGCCTGTATTTGATTTCTTCCCTCCCTGCAACACTGCCAACTGTCTCACTAATTTGGTTCTAAGTGTATGCTACCTCGTAAAGACACACCACACCTGATATGGTTAATCAATTCTGTAAAAATATGGCACATGGCATTAGGTGAAGCAATCATATTTGAGAAGAAGAGTGAGTTCTCGGGACAATGGTATATCCATCTCATGGAACTCAAAATTTACACTAGAAAAGCTTAAAATAGGAGAGAGGAGAGATGAACTGAGATTCTAATAAGCCAGAAAGTTCTCTTCTTGTCTTAGAGTTGAGGTAGAAGGGAACCTTCCCCCAAGACCTTCTCACCAACCATTTTTTGATTACAAGATTCTCTGCTCTCCATCAGTCAGAGAGCAGAGGGAATCCCCAAGACAGGTGTAGGGAAGACAGCCACTGTTCCAGATGTTGGGATGCAGCAAAATGTGTTTTTGTATTAAATTTTTAATGAGTTTAGGAATTCAAATATAAACATTTAAGTATGCAAAAAACAAAAAAGAAGAATATATTGAGTAACTGTGCTTTTGTTGCATATAGTATTTTTAAAATGTTTATTAAATTTAACAAGGAAGATACAAAATTGCCCTGTTTGTGTTCCTATCTTTTTTTCTTCTTTGTATTATTAAATGTTCTTTTTATAATGGGGGGGGGGCATTTCTATCATTATCTGTTAACTTCCCCCTACTCCCAAGCCTAGTAGAAGCCTAGTAACAAATAAGTGCAGTAAAACTAAGCAATCAGGTTTACTTGATTTTAACTCCTTTGAGGGCAAATAGTGTGTGTGTGAGAATGTTTGTCTTCCCCACATGTGTCTAGCACGAAGTAAGGGTTCAGTGCTTGTTGTTTGTGGTGGTGGTAGTGGCATATTACTTTGTGATTGTTCTCCTATTGGCTTACATGGATGTATGTTTTGTCTCACAAACTGCACTGTAGCTTCCAGAGGGCAGGGACCACATCACTCATTTCTTTTTGTGTTCCCCAGAATTGACTGGTATTATGTCCTTCAGTTGTTCAGTCATTTTTCAGTTATGTCTGATACTTTGTGACCTCATTTGGGGTTTTCCTGGTAGAGAGTCTTAAAGAGGTTTGCTATTTCCTTCTCCAGCTCATTTGACAGATGAAGAAACTGAGGCAAACAGAGACAAATGACTCGTCCAGATTTCAACTCAGAAAATGAGTCTTCCTGATTCCAGGCTCAGAACCCTATCCACTGTTACCTAACTTCCTTACTTAGCTCAGTAAATGTATATTAATTTGTCATCTGCCAAAATCAAGCCACTCTGGCTGCCTGATTAAGGAGGAAGGGAGCAACACAGTGTTTATGTGTCAATTAACCAGGAGTATTTTTCAGGACTAAATTGGCTCAGCAGCATGCTTAGAGGCAGCTGCTGACCAGGGCAAGCTGATTGGAATGTTTAATTATGTTTACATCATTCTTCCCCTGTCAGGACCAGCCCTCCTGAAAACAAATGTCAGTAGGCTTTTCTGAGACCATAGGCTGTGTTTTGGAGACCAGGCTTACATACACCCAATCTATTCACATCAGTAATAGGTTTTTTGCATATAGAAATGGCTGCAAACTTAATTTATCATACAGCTGACATGTTTGAATAAACCTCCAAATACACCTCCTAATTTGCTTGGAGACCGGAGAGTGGTTCATTTTGGAGTCTGGTTTTCACTTTGTCTAGTTAATAATAGATGTTCAGTGATGCCAGAGCTTTACAGCTTTCCAATTTTAAAATGATATTAAACTAAAATGCTAATGGACAAGCCTGGATTCCTTCAAAATTTCATGTATTCCAGCAGGGAGCTCCAACACTGAACATTGCCCAGGCATTTAGCCTGATTCTGCTCTCTGAGCAGCAGTGGAAGAGGCAGCTCACCAGTCATTTATACAGCTGCCAAGTATCCATGGCCATATCTCTAACTATTCCCCCATCCTCAGGTGCATGTATACATACTGAAGATTCATAGAGAGAGTATTGCAACTGGAAGGGACTTGGAGGTAATCTGACCGCCAGAATCATCTGAAGCTATCTCTCCAGCCACATCCTAGGAGTGTGTATCAGGACCAAAAGAGAATCAGAGCCCCTTTTGAATTTAGTTCATCAGGCTTGGTTGTTGGTATTTGTTAACATACACTAGAGTTGAGGTACAAGAAGTGGCAATCTGTCCTCAGAAACCATCTCACTATTCACTACTTAAGTCAGTTACCTAATCTTCATAGGCTTGTGTTGCCTAATTGATAAAGTGAGGGGACTGCACTAGAGCCTGGTCCCCTAACCAAAGCTCCTCTAGATCTAGGGTTTGGGGACTAGGACCCTGCCCTTAGGATTATGATAAAGTAATAGAGATCGGATATGCAGTACAGGTAAATGTATGACCCACATGTACAGGATGATATCTACATTTTCAGACATGGCCAATAGGTACTTATTTATTATTTGGCTTCTACTTAGGTGAGCAGGGGGAGTTCGAACCATTAAAAAAAACTAATTCAGTTAAGGAACTCTGCTTTAGATTATTTTTATGTGTGTGTTAATTTCTGGAAGCCCAGGGGAGAAGAGTCTATATAGGTAGAGGTCCTGGAATGGTCGATCCTTGCTAGTGCGGTTCCACAGTGCCTTCAGGGTAACTTTCTGACATGATTAGGGTCCTAGATGGAGTTTTGATATTTGGAGGGGAGTGGGTTAGGGCAGGTGAGACAGCAAGGCACTGAGCTTATGTTACTTTTCAAGATCAAAGGGCACTAGGAGTAAACTCTGCACACCAGATAATGTATACCCATTGGGGCAGCTAACTGGAACAGTGTCTAGAGTATCCAGCCTAGAATCAAAAATACTCATCTTCCTAAGTTCAGATTTAGCTTCAGACACTCATTAATTATGTGACCCTGAGCAAGTCACTTAAAACTGTTTGCCTTGTCATTCGAAAAATGAGCAGGAGAAGGAAGTGACAAACTATTCCAGTATCTTTGCCAAGAATACCCCAAATGAGATCAGGAAGAGTTGGACACTACTGAACAAAGACCACATGTCTGTTGAAGCACCATAATTAGCATTGATACAGAACTCTGTGGAAGCAATTTAGATGTAAATATGTGCTGTTATTTAAGAAAAAAATGGCCTTAAATTTTTTTGTTTAAAAAAAACTGGGACAGCTAGGTAGTACAGTGGGTAGTGCACCAGCCCTGAAGTCAGGAGGACCTGAGTTCAAATCTAGTCACAAGACATTTAATACCTCCTAGCTGTGTGACCCTGGGCGAGTCACTTAACTCCAATTGCCTCAGCAAAACACAAAAATAAAATAAAATAAAATAAAGAGCTAAGAGCAGTAAAGAAATGACCAGGAAAAGCAAATCCAGTCATTCTTATTGATATCTTCATTATGCTTTTGTGTTTAATTGGTGTCAGGTTTCCTTTAAATAGATGAATTCTGTGGCACTTTGTCCCATCCTGCATCTTTGCACCTTGAAATAAGCCTTTAGACCCTGAGTTGATGGGGATAGAAAATTCCTGTAACTGGCATATTGCCATTTCAGAACTCTGGAAAATGTTATCTGCAAAGTAAACAATAAGGATGAGAAGGAAATTAAGGGCTTCCATCAATTATAAATGAGCTTTTAGAAGGAGATTTCTCATTACTAAAATATTGCCCCTTCACCAGAATTGAATAATTGTTCCAACTCTTGGATGAGAAATCCTTAATGGGTTATTATGTTGTTGGGCAACATCCCTAAACCCTTGAAAGACTAATGTTACTGAAAGCAGCTAATGAACTGCATAACCACTGGGACATAGAACTACTTGGAGGTACCATAAATGAAGTACTCCCTTAGCTATGATTGCCTGCTGTCCCTTCTGACTCGGGGATTCTAGTTCTCCCACAAAAATGACATGGAAACTGCTCTCTAAGATGGACTGTGGGGCTAGATGGACTATGTGTCTGATCCAGAGTAACTTTTTTCCTCCATATAATATTTGTGGTATTACCTTGGCAGCAAGAGACAGTGTTAATTTAGATTAGACTTGTGTTTTGTTTGAAAAAATTATTGGAGAGTCGGTTATTTACCACATATTGCTATTGTTTTCTGAGGCTAGTCGGTGTACATTCAATAAAATCAGATCCTTTTCATCTCACTTGTTAGGAAGCTGGGGCATTGCAAGGAAGAAGGAGATAGACTCTGCAGTCTGAGGCAGGGTAGGGGGCAAGGCTGTTAGTCATAGTCTCCTGCATTCTCCTTGTGGTCTGGGTGGGGAGAGAGGAGGAGGTAGGAGGAGAGAGGTATATAGAGTATCTTACCCAGATCATATCAGCGATTACATGCTTTCTATGTTAGTTATATTATCCTGTATATATGGGGAACCTAATTTAATTTATAAGTAACTTCACAGAATAGTAAACATTATATATCTAGATTTTGCTGTACTATATTTCTAGGACACATTCTAATAAAGAAGTTATTGATTTAATTCAAGAGATATTTTTAAGTATTTAGCATGTGAAAGGCCCTGTGCTAAGCACTGGGGATACAAAGATCAAATAAGATATAATCCCTGCTTTTCCAGTGCTTATCATCTTATAGGGAGGCTATGCACATAATCACTAATACAAGTTGTTGTGCAGTCATTTCAATTCTGTCCAATTCTTCCTGACCCTGTTTGGGGTTTTCTTGGCAAAGATATTAGAGAGGTTTGCCATTTCCTTCTCTAGCTTATTTGACAGATGAGGAAACTGAGGCAAACAGGGTTAAGTGACTCGGCCAGGGTAATACAGCCAATAAGTATCTGTGGCCAGATTTAAACTCAGGAAGATGGCATCTTGACTTCAGGCCAGCCACTCTATTCATTGTACTATCTAACTATCCCATACAAGTTAGGAAATGATCAAATAGATAGAAGTTAAACAAGCTAGCTTGAGAGATTTTTAAAGGATATAAGGAAAACTCCCATTTTGAGAATAAGGGTAAGTAACATGAAAGAGGCCATAGAAGAAGAGAAAGAGGGGCAGCTAGGTGGGGCAGTAGATAGAACACCAGCCCTGAAGTCAGGAGAACCTGAGTTCAAATCTGGCCTCAGACATTTAACACTTCCTAGCTGTGTGACCCTGGACAAGTCACTTAACCCCAACTGCCTCAGCAAAAAAAATTTTAAAAAAATAAAAATAAATAAGAGGAGAAAGAATTTCTTTAAGCATACATGGAAGGAGAAAAATTTATTCCAAATGTGAAGCAGAAAAAACCATGCTAGGTTAAGAGGAAATTTGGCTAGAGCAAAAAACACGTAACAGGCAATACCATGAAATAAGTTTTAAAAGGTAGGTTGAAGACATCCCAGAAGGAAGAGTTTGTGTTTTATCCTGGAGGTAGCTGGGAGCCACTGAATGTTTTTGAGCAGGAAAATAATGTGATCAGACCTGCCCATTAGGAAGATTACTTTAAGAATGGAGTAAAGGACAAATTAAAGAATAAAGAAATGGGTGACTCCTCTAGATAAGATGGCAGTGGTTCAGGGGAGAGTTGATGGATCCATAATGGCGACAGTGGGGGGATAAAAGGGAGTGGGAGAATGCAAGAAATGTTTCCGAGGAAGCTTTGGCACCTGGTTATCAAATCAGTGGGAAGATGAGAAAGGGTCAAGAAAACTCTGGAGTTTCCAGCCTGAAAGAGTTGGAGAAGTGGCGGTGAACCAGTAGGAATGGGCTGTTAAGGGGGAAAAGGCCCATTTTAGAGGGAAGATTGAATTCAATCTGCCTGCAAGTGGAGACATCCAAAAGGTAGCAGGAAATGGACCTCAACTCCCTGAGAAAAGGGCTCCTTGAGAGAGAGAGATGTTAAAACAGTTGCATAAAGAGGATAATGGAGGACAGGAGGTAGATGAGATTACTGAGTTATAAGTGAAGGATAAAGTCGTAGGGTATGCTCACACTTAGGGAGAGGGAAGGAGAGGAGAAGCTATCCTAGGAGAAAGGTAGGAGAATTAAGAGAGAATGGTGCTGGGGGGAGTCAGGAAGATTCCTGAGTTCAAATTTGGCTTTACCTATTAGCTATGGGACCCTGAGCAAGTCACTTAACCCTGTCTGCCTCAGTTTCCTTATCTATAAAACGAGCTGGAGAAGGAAATGGCAAACCACTCCAGAATTTTTGCCAAGGAAACCCCAAATGGGGTCATGAAGAGTCAGTCACAACTGAAATGAAATGTTATGAAAACCAAAAAAGATGAGAGTATCAAGAAGGAAAAAATGGCCATTAGACTCAAATGTTGCCCAAAAAAAGGCTTGGGAGATTAAAAACTGGATGAGAATATTGGTTTTTGCATGGGGGAGGGGAGTCATTTTTGACCTTGGAGAGAGCAGTTTCAGTAGACCTCCAGGGGAGTACAAGTAGATCTTTTGTAATGGTTTATAGTTAATGGTTAATGTATTGTCTGGGTAGGGTAGGTAAGTAGCCAGATTACAAGACATTAAATAATGAGTAGGGTGGTAAGGAAATGAAAGTATTGATTATAGACTATTCTTTGTAGAAATTTAGCAGAGTACATCAAGTGGAAAAGATAAAATTTGAGAAGGGTGGTAGGCAAAACCAACAGAAACAAGATTAAGAGGGAAGTACAAAGCTGGGAAAAAATCTTTACAGTCAGTGTTTCTGAAAAAAGTCTCATGTCTAAAATATATAAAGAACTGTGTCAAATTTATAAAAATACATGTCATTCTCCAAATGATAAATGATCAAAGGATATTAACAGACAATTTTTAGATGATTAAATTAAAACCATTTATAATTATATGAAAAAATACTCTAAATCACTATTGATTAGAAAAATACAAATTAAAACAACTCTGAGGTACCCACCTCACACTTCTCAGATTGGCTAAAATGATAGGAAAAGATAATGATAAATGTTGAAGGGAATGTGGAAAAACTGGGACATTAATGCATTGTTGATGGAGTTGTGAAATGATCCAGCTCTTCTGGAGAGCAATCTGCCACTATGCTGAAAGGGCTATCAAACTGTGCACACCCTTTGATCCAGCAGTACTATTACTGGGTTCTGTATCCCAAAGAAATCATAAAGGAGAGGAAATGACCCACATATACAAAAATGTAGCAGCTCTTTTTGTGGGAGCAAAGAATTGGAAAAGGAATGGATGCCCATCAATTGGGGAATGGCTGAAGAAGTTGTGGTACATGAAGGTAATAGATTATTATTATTCTATAAAAAATGATGATTATAGAAAGGCCTGGAAAGAGTTACATGAACTGATGCTGAGTGAAACAAACAGAAACAGGAATGCACTGTACACCATAACAGCAAGAATGTATGATCATCAACTATGAAAGATTTAGTTCTTCACAGTAGTTCAGTGATCCAAAGCAATCCCAATAGACTTTGGACAGAAAATACCATCTATGTCCAAAAATGAACTAAGGAGACTGAATGTAAATCAACACATGCTATGTTCACTTCTTTTTTCAGTTTTTTTTAATCTCTCCCATGGTTTTTCCCTTTTGCTCTGATTTTTTCTCCCAGCACAATTCATAAAAAAAATGTGTATTAAAAACAAATAAACTAAAAAAAAAGAGAAAGGCAGAACCAAATTTAAAAGTCATATCTTCTGACATAAAAAAGAGAGGAGTTGTAGGACTGAGTAAAAGCTTTTTTGTGGGGATAGGAGAGGCCTGAGGATGTTTATAAGTCTAAGGGGAAAGAATCAGCAAAGAGAAACTGAGGATGGTTGACAGAATAAGGTCTTGGAAGAGACAGAAGTGATGGGAATTAGCTTTGGCAAGAAAGAGGGCCACATTATGCTCTGTGATTAAATGGAAGAAGAAAAGGATGGGAGAAGCCAGAGAAGGTTTGATCTGTAGAGGAAAGAAGGTGAAAAAACTCATGGCCTTAATTTTCTTAATTAAATAGGAGGCAAGATCATCTACAAGAAAAGAGAGGATTGTGTTAGAATTGGGGTCTTGAATGGAGAGATTTGCAGTAGCCACTGTGCAGTGTGATATGGAATTATGTAAGAAATGAATAAAAGGACTTTCATGTGACAGTGGGAGGACCCTGTTTAGATAAATTTATTCCATAAATAAAGTGGTTAGTACACTGGACTTAGCCAAAACCCGAGATCGAATCCAGTAGTACTATAGTCTAAATATTATTTTGTAATTCTCAGCAAGTCACTTATCCTCTGTCTTCCCCACTCCTTATTTTTAAAATTGGAAAAATAATAGCATCTTCCATCAATTAGAGAATGGCTGAATAAATTATGGTATATGAATATTATGGAATATTATTGTTCTATAAGAAATGACCAGCAGGATAATTTCAGAGAGGCCTGGAAAGACTTGCATGAACTGACGCTGAGTGAAATGAGCAGAACCAGGAGATTATTATACATGGCAACAACAAGATTATATGATGATCAATTCTGATGGGCATGGCTCTCTTCAACAATGAAATGTTTCAAACAAGTTCCAACCAGTTCAGTGAAGAAAGCCATATACACCCAGAGAGAGGGATATGAAATGTGGACCACAACATAACATTTTCATGCTCTCTATTGATGTTTGCTTGCATTATGTTTCCCTTCTCAGATTTTTTTTCTTATAGATCCGACTTTTTTTGCACAGCAAGATAATTGTAAAAATATGTATACACATATTCGATTTGTCAAGTATTTTAACATAATTAACATGTAGTAGACTTCCTGCCATCTAGGGAAGGGTTGGGGACTATGGGGGAAAAATTTGTAGCGGAAAACTTTGTAAGGGGTCAATGTTGAGGGATTACCCATACATATGTTTTGCAAATAAAAAGCTTTAAAAAAATAAAATAAAAATAAAAAATAATAATAATAATAATAGCATCTACCCCAGGGGCTGTTGTCGGGCTCAACTGAGACATTTGTAAAATAATGTACCTGCTAGCTGTTACCACATGTGTACCTGAAAGCACGGTTTCTTACTTTGTTCCAGTTATAAAAGGAAGAATGGGGGTAAGGTAGATTGTAGAGGGTCGGCCATAGAGCACCCTTAGCAGAGCTCAGGGCAACAGCAGGAAGTTCTAGGGAGCTGGGGAGAGTGTAGAACAAGGACTGGCCAGGGAATGCAGACTGGGAATCAGCAGAGGGCCATGGATGGCTACAGAGGGCTTGGAGATTATGTGATGAGGGCAAAGAAGAGATTCAGGGGAGGACTGAGAGCATGGATCAGGTGAAAGGGCCAGGAGGTGGTGGTCCTAGAGGGAAGGAATTCATCACTCATATCCCAAGATCTTCAAGTCAAGGGCACAGCCCCAGTATGTGAGGTAGAGAAATGGAGCTGAGGAAGCTGAGGCATCGGGAAGCCAAGGGGTCCAGTATTTGCTTTGAAAATACTTTGAAAAATAAATAAATAAAAATTGTTAAAAAAAAAAAAAAAAGAAAGAA
>JAJPUD010001516.1:362012-388311 GCA_023553655.1 Myrmecobius fasciatus | reverse complement strand
AAAAGAAAGAAAGAAAGAAAGAAAGAAAGAAAGAAAGAAAGAAAGAAAGAAAGAAAGAAAGAAAGAAAGAAAGAAAGAAAGAAAGAAAGAAAGAAAGAAAGAAAGAAAGAAAGAAAGAGAAAGAAAAGAAAGAAAGAAGAAAGAAAAAAAAAAACACTTTGGGGCAGCTAGGTAGCCCAGTGGATGGAGCACCAGCCCTGAAGGCAGGAGGATCTGAGTTCAAATCTGGTCTCAGACATGTAACACTTCCTAGCTGTGTGACCCTGAGTAAGTCACCTAACCCCAATTTTCTCAGAAAAAAAAGAAAGAAAAGAAAGTTGAAGAAGGGGGGAAAAAAGAAAGAAAACACTTTGAAATTGCTAAGAATCCTGACAAGGGACAGGGAATTAAGGAGGACTGTAATCCAGACATTGAAGGAGGCAAGAGAATTCTGGATGTCATTAGGTGACCAGTGACCAAGATGGGTGGACCACAGGGGAGAGGATGTCTTGTGGTGATGGCAGAGTACAGGGGTCTGGCAGTGACAGTGGCTAAGAGCGTACCAAAGAGAGAGGGAAGAACCTTGTCATCATTGGAGAGAGTGGTGAGAGATGTCAGGCTGAAATTTCCAAATTATGGGGTGTCTTGCCCCAAACTCTACCATAAAACTTCCTTGTCTGGGATGGGAAGAGACCTAAAACCACTGCCAAAGTTATTAGACAACTTGGCTCAGCATACACACATTTGCTTTTGTCAGTGAAAGTGAAATCCAAATCTCTATCTACAAAAGTGAGACTAACAGTGAATTCCCTCCAATTAGCACCATATGCAGAGAACATTTATTTGATTAAAATATGTCCATATGAAGTCACATTTGCATCGACACATGTTGAATCTCTTTGTGAGGACAGTCTGCTCCTTTATAGTAATCATTATTGAACACATCCACTGTATTGTAAGATACTGTTCTTGACCCTAGGGATACAAAGTTTAAACAAGCACCATCATTTATTCTTGAGTTCAGAATGAAGTAAAATCTGATTGCTTATTTTAAAGGAAGAGTAAATTAAGGATAACAATTGCTACAACATTATTCTGGAGCTAATTATAAATATTAGATAAAATAATATGTGAAAAATGTTTTTGCAAATTTGAACATGGCATTAATGTCAGTTATTGTTACTGTTGATATTAATAAGATCTGAGAAGATATGGATAAGTGCTCATTTATGTGAAGTTATTGACAAGTTTTTCAGTTCAACACAAGAATTTATTAAGCACCTACTTTGTGCAGGGCATTGTAGGTGCAAGCAAAAAACTTAATCCCTACTCTTGCTGCTTTTCTAGAGCTTACCTTTCCCTCTTTGGGCTATGTCTTTAATCAGCTTTCCAACATTACTCTCTCTGTTACTGCTGTATTTCTATCCTGCGTTCTCTTGGTTCCTTAGGAAATAAATGGTTTCCCCCTCTAAGGTCTTTAAATCTTAAGAAACTGGATGATTTCTTACAGTTATACAAGGGAATTCTTGTTCAAGTATAGGTTGGATCATTTGACAACTGGGGTCCCTTCCCAACTCTATTATTCTGTGATTCTTTTCTTGGTGAGGAAGGTAAGATAATTTTGTATTTCATTCTGCTTCAGCCTTTGTTCTCTTTGAATTGGGCAAGATTTATTAATGACCTTCCCCCAACCTGCCACTGGGGGCTTGGAAATTTGAGACCATCTTTAGAGTGAATCATTATTTCCCATCTGTTTGCTATAGGAGATTCTAGCAGATGGCATAGTGAAAAGAGCCCTAGAAAATGTGTTCTTAACCTTTTCTGTGTCTTGGATCCTATGGCAGCCTGGGAAAGCACTGGGATCCCTTAGATTCATGATGTTAAATGTACCAAATAAAATACATAGAATTACAAAGGAAACCAGTTATATTGAAATAGTTAAAGTACCAGACATCAGATCAAGAACATCTTCACGAGATTCTGTCAAAAGACTTTGGATTTGAACCCATATGCCTCAGTTTACCAACTTCCTTAAAGACTCTGGCTTAAATCCTACCTTTTGTAGGAGGCTCTCCCTGGTTTCCCTAGATTCTATTGCTATCCCTCCAAGATTACCTTCTATTTTGAATAAATCATGTATGTATCTAATTGCGGACATCCTTACTCCCCTCAATAGATTTTGAGTTCCTTGAAAGCAGGGACTCAGTTTTTGCTTTCTTTGTATTCCCCTCCTTCCCCAGGGCCTGGTATACAGTAATAAGTGCTTAATAAATGCTTAACAGACTTGACTTGTTTTATTTGGCCCCCAGAGCAATAATGAAAAGTTACAAAGATGGCAATTTTAGGCTTGATGTCCAAAAAACTTCTTAACAATGAAAGCTAAAACTAGAACACTAGGTTTTGCAAGGGTTAATGTTACAGAATTATCTATGCATATGTTTTGAAAAATAAAAAGCTTTAATAAAAAAAAATTTAAAAAACAATGAAAGCTACCCCACAATAGAAAAGGCCGCCTCAGGTAGAGGTACCTCCTATCTTATTACAAGTTTTCCCGTAGAGGCTTTTGTTGTCTGGGGTTGTTTCAGTCCTGTCTGGCTCTTTGTGACTGGGGTTTTTTTGGGGGGGTTGACTGTTTGCTTCTCCAGCTCATTTAAGAGATGAAAAACGGAGGTAGACAGGGTTAGGTGACTTGCCCAGAGTCACACAGGAAGTGTCTGAGGCCAGACTTGAACTCTGGAAGGGGAGTCTCCTCATCCCAGCTGCCCAGAGAAGCTTCAGGGACTGCCATGGCCATGTTTTTATAAATGGACTCCATATTAATTGACTTTTGACTTCTGGATGAGGTTGTAATCATGGGGCCTCATCAGCTAAAGGCCAGAAGGGTTGGTCCTGGGGCCTCTGCCATCGCCTTCCTTGTCTCTCTGTGTGTCTCCCCTGCTCAGTGACCAGCCTTGAGATTCCCTCTAGCTCCTTCCCCCCTTGTGGGGGGTGGCTTGCCATTTTCCCAAATGAGTTTCATTTTCTAGTCAGTCTGAGCCTCTCTATAGCATTCCCTCCCTCCCATTGCCTCTTCACTTTCCTGCCCTCCCTCTCTTTCAGCCCCCCCCCCATGGCGATTGGTTTGTAGATGTAGAGTTCTGTATGTTTGTTCATTTTAACTCATGAAGGATCTGTGGTTTTGTCAGGGGGAGGGGGGTTCACTGTGCTTTAGACCTATGCTGGTCATCTTTTGTCAGACCTTCGGAACTTCAGCACCAGGGCCAACAACCTGTGCATATCCAGCAGTGTTTCTTAAAGGAGGGAAAGGGACCCACATGTACAAGAATGTTTGTGGCAGCCCTTTTTGTGGTGGCTGGAAACTGGAAACTGAATGGATGCCCATCAATTGGAGAATGGCTGAATAAATTATGGTATATGCATGTTATGGAATATTATTGTTCTGTGAGGAAACAACCAGCAAGATGATTTCATAGAGGCCTGGAGAGACTTGCATGAACTGATGCTGAGTGAAATGAGCAGAACCAGGAGATCATTATACACAGAAACAAGAAGACTATATGATGATTAATTCTGATAGACATGGTTCTCTTCAACAATGAAATGTTTCAAACCACTTCCAATAGATTTGTGATGTAGAGAGCAATCTGCCCCCAGAAAGAGGACTGAATGTGGATCACAGCATAGTATTTTCACCTTTTTTGTTGTTTACTTCTTTTTGTTTTCTTTCTCATTTTTTTTCCTTTTTGAACTGATTTTTCTTGCACAGCATAATTGTGTAAATACATGTAGAAGAATTGCACATGTTTAACATGTGTTGGATTACTTGCCGTCTAAGAAAAGGGGTTAGGGGAAGGGAGATAGAAAAACATTTGAGACACAATGCTTTGCAACGGGCAGTGTTGAAAACTATCTATGCATATATTTTGAAAATAAAAAGCTTTTAAAAAATAAGTGAAATTCAGCACCAGGTGGCCAGCACTCTAAATTTTGCTAAGTTGGCCCTTGGATAACAGTCATACAATCCATTTTGTGACTTGTACCTTGAAACATTTCCAGCCACATAGAGCCTGACAGAGCTTGCATTCTGCTGACAGAGCCTTTTAAAAAATCCAGGTCACCTCCACCTCACATTGAGGTATCAGAGGGAGACTTGGATAAAGTGTTGGCACTGAAATCAGGAAGACCTAAGTTCAAATTCTGCTTCAGACATTTAATTGGCTTAAGTGTAAACCCTGTAAACCTAAGGCTTTCTAAGCTTCTGTTGACTCCTCTATAAAACGGGAATAAATCCCCCCAGTCATGAAGATTAAACACATAAAGGGATTTGCAAATCTTAAAGCTATATGTTGTTGCTGTTCAGCCATTTTTCAGTTGTGGCTGACTTTTCTTGTCCCCATTTGGAGTTTTCTTGGCAGAGATACTGGAGGGGTTTGCCATTCCCTTCTTCAGCTCATTTCACAGATGAGAATCTCCAGCAAACAGGGTTAAGTGACTTGGCCAAGGCAAAATAACAAATAAGTGTGTGAGTTTGGATTTGAACTTAGGAAGTGACACACATAAGGCCAAGTTTCAAAGATATGGACAAAGAATTCTCAAAAAAAATTATCATCAACAATATGAAAGGTTGCCGCAAATAATTCATATTAAGAGAAATGAAAATTAAAATAATTCAGAGGTTTCACCTCACATCCAATAGACTGACAAAGGTTGCAAAAGATGGAATGGTTAGAATTTGAAGAGTTTTAGGAATAGGCTTGCTTATTGGTAAAGTTGTAAATTGGTCTAACCATTCCATAAAGCAGTTTAGAATTATGCAAAAAAAAATGACTAACATGTCCATTCTTCTTGACTCTCCAGATCTAGAGATATTTCTGTTATTGATGATACCCCAAAGAGGCTAAAAACAGAAATACAAGTCTCTTGAACACCAAAATCCTTATAGGAGCACTTTTATGGTAACAGTGACCTAGAAACAAAGTGGCACCTGTTTGACTGGGTGATGGCTAAATAGATTATGGTAAACAAATGTAATGGGTGCTATTGCACCATTAAGAAATGACAAATATTAGGAATTCATATAAACATGGAAACAGATGAATTAATGCAAAGGGAAGTAAGCAGACGCAGGAAAATAACATGGGAAGAAAAATTAAATGAAACCAAACAGTATATAATTATAAAGACCAAGTTTGGGTCTGGAGAAAAGTTGAAAAAACATACTTCTGTTCTTTTATTGTAGCTATGATCTATGTAATGGTTTTGCTGAAGTATTGGGGGGTTGTTGTTTTTTTAAGTCTGTTAGACGGGAAGACTTAAGTGTATTTGGGAAGAGGAGCATATTCAGAAATGAATGTGATATAAAAACCCCAAAGAATCAAAAGTGAACCTCCAAATGTATCTACCTACCTCTTTCTCTAAGTAGGCCTAAAACTCAGTGATTAGGGATGTGGCTTTTCAGCTTGGGATATAACATTCTCCAGCAGAGGCTGGTCCTCCACTCCTTTCTGTTTCCTGCCCTTTCTCCTCCTCTCCCCTCCTCCCAGACTCTGAAGAGCTGCATAAAGTGTAGCTCTGTGGGATTTGAAACAGCTCTCCGGAGAATCCAGATTTCCCTCCAGCTGGATAATGTCTGACCCTGACTAATGAGGATACACACACCAGAATATAAAGCATTTATGATCCCAGGCATGTCTCTGAGGTATTCCCTCCTCACCTTTACAAAGCCTCGAAAACAGGAGAGCTACAAACTCCAATAATACTCATTATCCACTCAAAGGTGAGATCAGTGTCCTCTACACCTGTACCTATATAGACTACACAACAACATGTATACCTAAGAAATCACGCATAGAACAAATTTTTATAAATCTTTTTTCTCCCTCTTAATTTTAACTGTCTCCTTTGAAAAATGCTTGAATTCTTATTGTTAGTTTATGCTTAACACTAAATAACTTCAAATCTCTCAGCCTCTTTTAGGGCCTGTGGACCTCTCTGATCTCTTGAAGAATTGTTCATAGTCCATAAACAGCTATTCCAATGTGCTAGGAGAGCTGCCATTTTAAGAAGCCCTGTGGTTAAAGCAAACCCTTTGAAAAGAAGAATAATCACGGTGGTTAACATCTGTTTTATAAGGTTGGGTTTTTATCCGGGGGCACAGCTGTGCATGAATCCAGTGTGTTTGGGCTCCATCCCTGGGGAATCACGGGGCAAGGGAGGGAGTGATATCGCATAGTAAGCCATCTGCTCTCGCCAGGGGAGAACTGAGGGCCTCGGGAGGGCCATGGGAAACCCTAAATGTCCTCTGTGTTGTGTGGTCAAGTCCCATTGATGCTGCTTTTAAAAGAGAAGCTTTTTCTTTGTCCAGATGTGTAGTTGGCATTTATCTGTATGTATGAGTGCCAACCACAGATGTATGATGAACACAATCTTATTTTTGCTTCCTGATTGTTCCCCCCCTCCTCGGACCAGCTTCTCCCTTCACATTCAGAGTCCAAGAAGAACCATTAATTGGTTCTTTGAGAACACCATGTACCCCTGAAAATGCGCTCCCCCAAAACAGTGTCATTAACATTACAAATGGGTGATGGGCTAAGCAAGTGTTGGCTCTTCATGATGGATTGTGGCTATCGTGCAATGGGTTGTTTTTGAAAACAAATGCTGGTCACAAGCTTTTGCAGAGTATCTCCAGTGCTGAGATTAGAGCAGAATATATAAATACCCATGACCAGGGAAAGGCATTTGTGTTCACACAGAGCAGGGTTTGCAAAGTGTAGTATTCTCTGTCTCTTCCTACAACAAAAGTGTGAATAGAGTTTTTTGTCTTCAGAGTAGGCTTTGAACCTAAGATCTCTTAAAAATGCCTAAGGATCATAGAATTCAGAATTTGTTGTTATTAAAAATATATTCAGTTATTAAAAGAAATAGTAAAAGGTTTCATGGATGACCAATCAAAAAATTAATCTTCAAGTAGCTAGCCTATTGGTGATAAACATCTCTTTCCAGAACTTGATGCAACCTGGTGTCATGTATTGAGTGCTAGGCATGGAATCAAAAAGATTGATGTTCACAAAGCTTCTTTAAAAACTTGCTGGCAACCTGATCCTTATCAAATCAATTGTCTTCTCATAGCCCCAGTTTCCTTAGCTTTATATTGATGCACCTTTAGTGCCTAGCTCATAAAGTTTTTGTAAGGTTCAGAGGAGATAATGTATATATATAAAATGCTTTACAAAACTTAAAAACATTACATAAACATCTGTGGTAGTTATTGTCATCATTGTTATTAGCTAGTATGATCTTTGGCCTCTTTTATGACCTGTCACCCTCTCCAATTCTCTTTTAGAATTGTTCATGGTTTATAAGCACATTTTCCAGTGTCCTAGGGGAGCTGCTAATTAAAGGAGTTAAATCATTTGAATATAAGAATCGTCCCTGTGGTTTACCTGGGTTCATTATCATGTTCAGAGCCTTTCTAGTATGATAGGATTTTCTGGACTTCATGTTTCACCAAGGTAGCCTCCAAGAACCCACTGTAATGAAACAATAAAGGAGAACTTTGTGTGGACAGCTATTGGATAGTCCAGAGGTTCAATTGGTATTTGTACAGTGCTAAGAGAATAAGAACAAGGCTTCAGCTTGTTGGATGGATCTCTTATAGTGTATGTCTGAAAGGACATAGCTAAGAGTCACACCAGATAAGCAGATGTGATTGCATTATGATTTGTATCATCAGAAGCAGTAACCATATTGTTGAGAATACACATCCAGTGGAGTCATATTCCTATGCCTCTTAATTTGCATTCTTGGTGACTGTCTGCCTTTGTCTATCTTAGAATTTGCCAGTTCTAAGAATAGATCTTCTTTCATAATGGGGCTGAGAAGACCCCTTAAATTTAGAAGAATTTTTTTTAGGATGAGGACAGCAAGGTGCTGCAAGTGGATAGAGCGCCAAACCTGGAGTCAGGAATGCTTAATCTTATGAATTAAAATCTAACCTCAGATCCTTACTGACTGTGTGACCTTGGATAAATCACTTAACCCTGATTTGCCTGAGTTTCCTGATCTGTAAAATGAGCCAGAAAAGGAAATGGCAAATCACTCTGGTAAAAAATACCAAACCAACCAACCAAGCAACCAAATAGGGTCGCAAAGAGTCAATCATGACTGAGAATACTATACTACCTCAAAAGTTTTAAGATGAACGACTTCCTCACAGTAATATATGAAGCTCTAGCCCCCCCAAAAATGTTGATCAAAAATATGAACAACATCTAGTCTTTTCTGGCCATTTCTTCCTTAAGAATGATTTTAGGGAGATGAAAATTAAATATAGAGATCCTTGTCCCAGAAGGGCTTAAATAAGCTAATGGATCCATAGAGGTTTCTTAAAGGAAATTAGAGATGTTGGGGCCTCCTGCCTAATCCCTGAAGTACACAGTGAATCCCATTTATCACACTTCCCTCAATCCCCACTTCCTCCATATGTCTTTCAGGTAACACTCAGTGGAGATACTCCTGGCACGGATCCTGACACTATGACATTTTTATGGCCTTTTCAAGAGCCGTTCAGATCAAGCTATTAATCAGTCAGCAAGCACTTATTTCACACTGCTCTGGGCCAGGATGTGTGCTGGGTGCTGGAGATACAAAGACAGCAAGCCATATGTACATGAGGGCCAGAGAGAAGACCAGTATGAGAGGGAGGATGAGACATGAGTCTGGAAAAGTGGGTTGGGGTCAGGTTTTAAATGCTAATTAGAAGAATTTCTATTTTATCCTACAGGTTGAGTTGGTTGAGTAGGGAAGTGACATGATCAGATCTGTGCTTAAAGAGACTCCTTTTAGAAGTCATGTGGAGTTTAGCTTAGGCTTGAGTCAGTAAAATCAAACCAGAGTTTGTTGCAATAATGTAGGTGAGAGATGCTTTTATTTGTTTGTTTTTAAATTTATTTTTAATTTCATTTTATTTTTTGGTCACATTTTAAGTTCCAAACTGTCTCCGTCCCTCCTTCCCTACCCCACATTAGAGAAGGCCACTATTTGATAACAGATATACATACAAACATACACACACACATATACACACACATATAACACTCACATACACAAATTATACACATATTACATATATGTAAAACCATATTATACATACTTCTATGTGTCAGTTCTTTTGCTGAAGATGGATAGCATCTTCCTTCATGAGTCCTTTGTAGTTACTTTGAGTATTTATTACACTTAAAATAACTTGCAGTCGTGTCCAAACAACATTGCTTTTACAACATTCTTTTGGTTCTGCCCATTTCACTCTTCATTATTTCATGCAGGTCTTCCCTTGCTTTTTTCCTAAAATTAACCAGCTCATCATTTCTTAGAGGTGACAGATATTGAAATGAAATGGTGACTGACAGAGTAGAAAGAAGTGGCCACATAGCAAAGAAGTGGAGCAAATGGCAAAATGGAACAAAATCATTATTATTATAAAATAAAATGATAAAGTTCTTTGTAACTTTAAACATGAATCCTAGAGTGGTTGTTCAGTTGTTCAGATGTGATGGACTCTTTGTTAACTTCTGGATCATCACATGCCAAGCCTTGTTCATGGAGTTTCTTGGCAAAGATATTGGAGCAATTTGCCATTTCTCTTTCCAGTGGATCACCTTTTATCCTAGTAGCAAAGTATTTTTGCATCTCTGACTGCTGCGTTTACTCGGTTACAATAACAGTCACAATAATTACTGACATTTACGTAGTATTTTAAGTTTTGCAAAATGCTTTACATATGTTATTTCATTTGAGTCTCTCCACAATCCTGTGAGTTAGGAATTGTGGTTAATATTATCCCCATTTTACAGATAAGAAAGCTGAATCCTGGAGGAGAGTTAAGTGACTTTCCCATGGTCACATAGCTAGTAAATGCCAGAAGTGCCATTTGAATTCATGGATGAGAATTGCACAGGAGGAGGTGTTTAGAGTTTATAATCTTCACTGATAGTAGGAGGATTTACCACAGTGAGATCAAAGATCCATCAAAAAGATAAATGAGGGTAGAAACCATTAGTTTAAGAAAATTTTCTTGACTTTAAGTACAATATTGTATCTATATTGCCTTCCATGTTCAAATAAATAGCATTGTCTGAACATAAAGATGAAATTTAATTTACCAAGCTTAATTTCTAAATCAATGTGAAACTTTTTTTGTAAAGACTGAATCTGTCTTATCTCACTGACCCTGGAATAGAAGCCTCTCAGGGGCCAGTCTTAACACTGATCAGCACGGAAACTTTGACCCATTTCCTTTCCAATCTGGTCTGCATCATGCTTTCTTAGGCAGGGTGTGGCCTTCTGACCTTGGAGGCTCCTTTATTTGTGTTGGACCCAGGGTAGACATACATACTGGTTAGCTTAGACCTGTTGTAGCCCAGAACACCAGCCTTAACCTCCCCAACAATAAGGATGTACAGCTGTGGCCTACCACATAAAACTGAAATAAAATATTCTCACCGCCTGTATCATTTAAAGTCACTTTACTTCTTCAGTAACTCTGAAAGTACTCATATGGTAATACTGCTGATGGTAATTCAGTATTTTCTTGAGAATTGGAGAGGTTTCCTAAATAATCACTCCATAGGATTTTTCCCCATATCTTTGTTTTGACATTAATGAATATAATCCTCCTTGTATGTTTTATGATTGTTCTTTGCTTAGACAAATTTATAAAAATCCTGTGGCTTCATAAGTGTTCCAAATGACAAAGAATATCTATGATGATTAAAATTCTACCATGTGAGCTAATGTCCATCAATGATCAGAAAATTAATAAATTAGTGTTTATAATAACAGTGTTATTCACAACAGAAATCACTAAAATTCAGAGCTTGAATGATTGATTTATTTTGATGGTGACTGCCTTCCCTATTAGCAGTTTTCTGTTTTTTTCTTTTTAAAGGCCTCCATTTGGTGTGCTTTTAGCCTTTGGATCAAAAGAGTAGAAATAAACTTGATTTATCAGTTTACAAGGTTCAACAGGCAGTATTTGAATGATGTTGACAGTTTTGTAAATAAGTGGTGTAAAGAAAATAAGATCACATCATTTATCTTGATTGACTTTTATGAAGCATCTGACTCCACAGGACAAAATGGTCAAGGGGGCACCTAGGTGGAGCAGTGGATAGAGCACCAGCTCTGAAGTCAGGAGGACCTGAGTTCAAATTTGGCCTCGGACACTTAACATTCCCTAGCCGTGTGACCCTGGACAAGTCACTTAACCTCAATTGCCTCAGCAAAAAGCAAAAAAAAAAAAAAAAATCTCTGCTCAAACAAGGCTCCTTATCTTTCATATCTAATGTAGGTATTGGTAGCCAAGTACTGCTTGGCTGGGGCTTTAGAACCTTTTGTTGTCTAGTTGTTTCAGTAACATCCAAACTCTTTGTGAGCCCATTAGGCAAAGGCACTGGAGTACTTCATGTTCTGCTTCAGCTCATTTTACAGATGAGGAAACTAAGGCAGACAGGGTAAGATGACTTGCCCAAGGTCACACAGCTAGTGAGTGTCTGAGGCCGGATTTGAACTCAGGAAGGTGAGTCTGCTGCCAGCCCTAGTGACCTGTATAAACTCTTGTCTTTTCTCTCCCACTGAGGTTTTCTTAGGTTCATTTTTCTGGGGATGCTTGTCTTCTCAAAAGGGGAATTAGGCTCTCCAGTACTTCATTCCAACCCCACCTTTGATGCCTAAAAAACAAATCTACCTTTCTCTCTAGGGTCTTTATTTATTATTATTTAATTTATTTCCCAATAAAGGTAGATGCTATGCAGTCAAGACTTGTAGAATGATTAGCACAGAATCCAATGACTTATCACTACTGTTTCAGGCAGTTGAGAGGTAATAGTCAAGCCTCATTTAGACACTTTCTGTGCCAGGAGGCTCTGATGAGTGCTTCCCCTCTGTTGAGCACGGCCTGATCAGACATCAGGGAGGAGTTTTTTCCAAGGGCTTGGCTTTCACTCCAGTACCAAGGCCTCCTTGTCACAAACCGGTCCAGGGGACACTTGTGGCTGACCCAGGCCTCTCAGGACACTTCAATGCTCTCAGGAACGAAGCTAGAGGGAAGGAAATGCAAAAAGGAGGGCCCAGATGGTCAGGGGCATCTCTGGTAAAAGCCTGCCTGATGCCCTTGATGGATATCCCTTCCCTCCCTGAGGATTCTGGCCTTGCCTATTATTGCAGGAAAGGAAGGACTCTTCCTTCCTCCACCACTGCATCTTGTTTTCTCCATAACTGCCTTTAAAACAGTTACCGCTGGAAATTACCTTTTCTGTACCCCTCTCCCCAGTCATCATAGTCAGAAGATGGAAAGGTGTATTGGCACAGAATCAAATTTCTGAGGCAGACAAAGAATATCTGCATGTACTCCAAAGAGGACTGGGAGGAGGAGAGAGCAGAATCCATGTGCTTGACTGATCTGCCCTAAAAAGGTCACCATTAGGGAGTGATCCAGGGGCAGGTGTGACTATGGAAATAACTGTTCAGAGGAGCACTGGATATAATCAAGAAAATCATCATAAAAAAGTAATCATGTGTTATCCAAAGGGTTCATCCTAGTCATATAGTATATGCTGTGCAGAATTCAAATTCAAAAAAGACTTTGGATGGCAAGGTTCTTCAAATACTCCTTTTAATATATACATACTATTCTAATTGCACTGAGCCATAAAAACATGACAAAGTCTCATTAAAAAAATTTAGAATTACTGGAGTAATTTTTTAAATCTTTCCACACTGGAAAAATAAAGTGGTTGAAAAATGCATTAGTGCTCAGAGTGTAACATCCAAGTTAGTCCATTAATGTGTGTTTTATAAGAAAGAAACAGGGAATCCTTTCTGGGCAAAGAAACTAGCCTTTATTAAGAGGAACAAAGGTGGGGTCTATAGTCCTATTCAGTATGGTCTGAGATCCTTAAATAGAACATTCACAGACATTTATAGGTCTCTTGATTCATATTTGGTACAACAAAGTCCTCTAGAAGCAGATTCATTTATAGCACAAGTTTACATTTTGCAGATCATTATGTCCTAACATTATGATGTCCTAACTTCATTCTTTTCATGATGTTTCAGTGGCCCTTTGATACTTCAGTTCCTTGTGGGATTTTCTTCATCAATTTAACATAAATATTAATATAGAGATATAAATATTATGGTCACATACTTAAGATGTGTATTTTTTAATGATTTATAAAGTTAACTAACACAGGAATTTCCCTAGGACTCCATCATAGTTTAGTTACACACAAGTTTTTTTTCCTAGATCTGTATTCTTCCTATAAATCACAGTTTTTCTTATTTTATCAAAATAATTATAGCTGATAGATTATAAATCACAGAACTCAAGCACTGATTATCAATCTTTCCCGTTTCAGTATCTTAGGCAGTACAAATGATGAGTTGGACCCAGTTGTCAGGAGTAGATGATTGGGATGGATTCCATTTATTAAAGTTTGGACTAGATCCCATTTAGGAAAATGCATAGTGCTTTAAACATTCATAAGTTTACTTTGGACAATAGCCTTTCATCTTAAAGGCAATATTCTTCCAGTAGAACCACAAAATTGAAAATCATGAAATACTATAGTATCAGAAGAATAAAAATTACATGTGAGTCTACAAGTAATGGAATGATGCATTGTAAGTGTGCCATATTGTCATCAGTAGCATGCACATTGGAAATGGCATAAAATCATCAAGGACACAAATGATTGAAAGAGGGTCAGACAGCTAGTGATAATGAGACAATTAACAGCCCTTTAGAAATGTTAATAGATTCAAGGCAGGTCTTCTATAGAAGACTGTAGATGGACATGAGGGAAAATTGTGCAGGATGAGACATGAAGGGATTATGAACTGCCTTGGTAGAGAGAGTACCTCTTGCTGAATTGAGAGCATATGTTCATCAAAGAGATAAATGAGGAGAGAAGCCATCTGTTTAAGAAAATCTTTAGCTCCAGAACCTTGGGTATCTACAATGCTATCTTTTTCTCCTTCTCCTTTTGCTGTCTTTTTTTTTTTTTTTTTTTTTTTGCTGAGGCAATTGGGGTTAAGTGACTTGCCCAGGGTCACACAGCTAGGGAATGTTAAGTGTCTGAGACCAGATTTGATCTCAGGTCCTCCTGACTTCAGAGCTGGTACTCTATCCACTGTGCCACCTAGCTGCCCCCTGTCTTTTTGTTCTCTTCTAAACCCTCTGCAATCTGACTTCCAATCTCAACATTCAATTGAAACTGCTCTTTCCACAGCAGTCAGGAATGGTCTCTTAATTACCAAATCTAAACACCTTTTTAATTCTCATCCTTTATGACCTCTCCACAGTCTCTGACATTGGGTGTGTGTGTGTATGTGTGTGTGTAAATATATAAATGAAATGTGTGTATATATTTGCATATGTATATATCATGTGTATGTGTGTGCATATATACATATGTATATGTGTATATATCATAAGTGTATATATTATATATAGTTGTTTGCATATTGCCTGTCCTATTTTAGAAAGTGAGCTCTTTGAAAGATAAGACCATGCTTTTACCCTTCTTTGTGTCCTCAGCACAGTATCTAGGACACGGTAAGTATTTAATGAATGCTTGTTGATTCCCAATTAATAATTGGGACTCAGTTTCTTCATCTGTAAAATGAGGAGATTAGACTCTATGACCTTTAAGGTCCTTTCTGACTCTAAATCTGATTCTGTGACTTTAGCAGTGACACAGAAGTATGTCTATTGTAGCTTCCTTATCTTTAAAGAGAAGTGTTTTCCATTTGCAAGTCTCTGTATCATAATGACCACAATTTCAGAAATTAGGCCTCTACTGAAATTGTTTGGGTGTATGAACTATATCCAGTTCTGTGCCAAATACCAGGAAAGGAGAAGGGAAGAGTAAACTGAATAAAAAGAGACAGTCTTTGCCCTTAAGTAAATTTATAATCTAGTTGTGGTGACAAATATTCATTTGGAACAACAATAAACAATGATCAAGAATTCATGGCAAGATTGCAATCACTTCATTAGGTTTGTAAGATCAGCTCTGAAAGTCCTTTATCTGAACAATTACATAGTACTAGATTTTTTTTCTTTCTTTCTTTTATTTATTTTTTTTTTTGCTGAGGCAATTGAGGTTAAGTGACTTGCCCAGAATCACACAGCTAAGAAGTGTTAAGTTAGTACTAGATTTTTAATACAAACAATGTAGATAATAGTAGATATTTAATACAAAAGATTTAGATATTTAGATTTTGTCATTGTTGAATCATTTTACTCATGACCAACTCTCCATGACCCCATTTAGGGTTTCTGTGGCCAAGGTACTGGAGTGAGTGGTTTGCCTTTTTTTTTCTCAGCTCATTTACAGATGAGGAAACTGAAGCAAACTGGGGTTAAATGACTTGCCCAGAGTCACACTGCTCCTAAGGGTCTGGGGCTGAATTTGACCTCAGATCCTCTGACTTCAGACCTGACACTCTATCCACTGCACCAACCAGCTGCCTGCCCCCAACTATTTAGATCTTTAGATACAATCTCTACAATTAATTTGCCATTATGTGAAGAATGAAGCTTTGCCTATAGCCTTTTGAACTACCAGACTACTCAAAGGTATAACTAAATGAGATGATTACCATGCTTTTCAATTATCTTTAAAAAAAAAATAGGACTCCTTAATACAATAGTTTCTATAAATATTAAATAATGAAGTAGCAGGAATCTTAAAATAAAACAGATATCTAAGCACAATTTGGCCTACTTCTCAATAACCCTTAACTGTTATCTACACTCTGGTTTTCTCCACATTGCAAACTACAATGTATGATATTGTATGTATTAAATACTTTAATGGTAAGAGAATTTGGAGCAAAGAGAAATGAGAATGAGATGCTCTCAGGGATAAATTGGTAAATGTTTAGCAACCCAGATCATTGGGAAGGAAAAAGTACACATGACACACTTTAGTTTAATCTGTATTATCAGCATTTTTATCATCTATCAACAAAACAGTAAATCAAGCCCTGCTTTTAAAGCATTTGCCATTTTTTATATGATTTTTTTTTTTTTTGCTGAGGCAATTGGGGTTAAGTGACTTGCCCAGGGTCACACAGCTAGGGAATATTAAGTGTCTGAGATCAGATTTGAACTCAGGTCCTTCTGACTTCAGGGCTGGTGCTCTATCCACTGCGCCACCTAGCTGCCCCCAACATTTGCCATTTTTTGAGATGTAAATGCCCACACTGAAAATTAAGTACACCCTTGGGTATTCTAAACTTTTTAAAAACTGTATTCATTATAGTTTTAGAACTCCAGGTGCTTCCCTCCTTGAGACTCATTTAATCCATGAGCTAGAAAGAGAGAGAGAGAGATGCATTTATAATGCTGATGGTTATTTTATCTGATACATTAGCAGCAGACTGTTTTTACTTTAATCCAGAAATACACTCGGCTTGTGGTTTCATTATTTAGCTGAGTCACAGACAGTCTCTTAGTGTCCCAGAAACAGTGGGAGAGCCTCCAAGTCATTTTGCATTGACTGGACAGTGCCTAATTCCAAATAATTTAAAATAGATAGCCTCATTAGTGCAAGCATTTGCTGCCCTCTAAAGATGAGATGCAGCTTCAGACTTTGGGCCCTAGTAGCATGACTTGTGCTTTAGTGTATTTAAGAGAGGAATCCTCTTCTCTTGTAAGATGGTCTCACTCTCTTTGACATACACAAAATTAAAACTAAGAATCTCACTCATTTGAAATGTGAGACTATTTGGATTTGCTGGGCTGAAGTTAAACTCTGAAGTGTCTCCAAAAAGCATGGCTTAGTTTAGGGTGAGGATTTATTTAGGTCAGAGAGAGTTCCTTGTCCTTAACAAGCATAGCCAATATCTGTCCTGTTTTTGTCTTGTTGCTTTTAACAAATGACTACACCCATAGTGCACTTGGGAAAGAGTATGAATTTGTAGCCTGTGAGAAAATTACTAATTTTCACTAACTGAAATATAAAGCCCAAGTAACTCAGAGAGGTATGATGAAGATATGGGAGTGCATTATTTAGAAAATTGGAAGTGAGGTGAAAATGTTAAGGGCAGGATATTCTTTATGATTTCTTAGTGGGGTGGATCATCCCAAATCTGTTCATCCCAACCAACCTATTGCAGGGAATGTGAATGATTTTCTTCCAGTTCAAATGTTGGTTTGCAGAATAGGGTATATGAGCAACCTAAATATGTGAGTTTTATTTTAGGGAAATGCACATTAATTATCATTTAATAGGTCTTTTGTAAACAGTTTTAACTAGTCTTAAGACTGAAATACCTTAAGAAGATGTGAGGGAAAAAATGAATTGGAAATCTACTTAATCATAATTTTGTGATTATGTGATTCCATAGTGTTGCATCTGCTTGCCATTGAGGAAGGAAACCCGAAGATTTAAGTTCAAATCCAAGCACAAGTACTTTCTAGAAAATCTTTTACCCTCTCAACACATCAATTTCCTCATCTATAAACTAACAGGATTTTGCCTAGTTGATTTCCGAGGTTCAATTCCATCATTCTTAGGCTTTCCTTATTACCTGGTTCAATTACCAAGTCAAAATGTATTGTCAATATACAGTGAATTGGGAACTTTTAGGGTTCTGTTACATCTCTGCACTTCCAATCAATTTCCTACAAATTCAGATGTACCTCTGCAGGAGATTAAAATTTACCATGAATAGGGCTGGCAGTAGTCCATATTTCATCCTTATAGGGCATTTACTCCAGTGTTTCCCAGGTGAAACTATATTGAGAAATAGTGAAATATCAAAATTTTCTCCCAAGGACTGCTCAGTCTAAATTCTCATGGTTCTCCATGGTTCAGGAGCTGTGACTAGGAACTAGAGAAGAGAGCTGGGGTTACACATATAGCACATCTTCTGGGCTTCATCTCTAAACTCCACTGGCCTAGAAGGTTTGGTTCCCAGTGACCTGTGTTCCTCTTAGAGTTCTAGGAGTAACCTTAAAGAGGTAGGATTTCTGTTACTTTTGATTCTGCCCCCCCATCCAGTGTGCTCCCTAATATCATTCAATCACTTAATGTCAGTTAGCTTTTAAAAAAAGGTAATTTGTGGAAAATGTATAGCAAGAATAGTAGTTACAAAATAGTCCCCTGCCAACATTTTTCACAAAATACACACACCCCATCCCTAGAGAGTGTGGGCTCAAACTTAAAATCCAGAGAGTGTGGTATGCATATAGGGAACTTCTAGGGCCAAAGGGACTTCAGGACTCCTGACCTTGAAAGTCCTTTTCTCACTTTGCAGACTTTCTGCAAAGGTCACTATAGAGGTATTGACAATAGGTGAGTTTGTCCCTCTTGCCCAGTGGACTGGCTCCTTTCAGGGCACATTTTACTCTGTTCTCAGTCAGTGCCCTGCTGGCCTGGCTTAATCAGACTTCATCCTAATTCCTTAGGAATTCCTTAATTCCTTAGACTTGGATGTTGCTGCTACCAGCTCTGGTTGCTAGTTGGATATCAACTTTGAGGGGTCTATCAGTCCCAGCCATTCTACTCTTAGAATATCAAGATCAGGGAAGAATAAACATGAAACAAAAAAAATGCCATGCTTTCACAGACATATGGTAGTTGGGATAAGAGATAAAGTAGTCACACACTCTAATGGAATATTATGGATCTTTAGTGCCCAAGAGAAAAATTCAGAAGAGAGAACTTCACAACAATTAAAAGTATATTCTCAAGAAAGAAAATGGGTTGGCCACAGGTATTACAAAAGTAAATGCAAAAAGTTAAACACAAAATAAACACAAAATTATAAGTGAACTACAAGCTCTGGAGGAAATAATTGGAAGGAGAATAAATGGCAAAGAACAGAAGGTAGAAAACTTTATCCAAGTAATGAACTCTCTAAAAATCAAAATAGACCAAACAGAACTCAGTGAGGTAAGAAGAAATTTTAGAACAAAATCAAAAGATGAACAAATCAAAAGAAATGTACACTATCCACTGTCAAAAATAACTTACTGGGAAAATTAATGAAGAAAACATAATTTAAAAGTAATCAGAATCTCTAAAACCATGACTAAAAGACAAAGTCTGAATGTTGTATTTCAAGAAATAATTGATGAAAGCTGAGAGAACCGTTAGAACCAGACATCAGAATGAAAATAGGAAGAATGCCCTAGTTATATACAGAGTTAAACACCAAAATGGAAACCTTTACAAATGCCATAGTTAATATTTATAGCTTCTAAGTCAAGGAAAAAATAATATAGTCAGCCAGAAAGAATGAGCTCAAGTATCAAGGAATCATAGCCTGGGTCACACAGTGTGATCTTGTAGAAAGCAAAATATAAAGACTCACAACCAAGAATTACTTAGCTCTTAAAAAGTGAGTATAACACTACAGGAAAAACAGATTTTTAATGTAATAGAAGATTTTTAAGAATGTCTAATGAAAAGACCAGAACTAAGTAGAAACTTTGAAATGTAAACACAGTAACAAGAGAAACCCACAAAAATAAATTATTCTGAAGAAATTAGAACATGGGAAAAGAGCTTTACAGCGATGTGCTTACATTATAATGAGTAAAAAGAAGCAACTACCACTTCAGAATTCTCAGTGTCTTCAAGTTTGATAGAAAGGGTCATTATGAGATAAATAGGGTAATCTGATTTTATTTTTTTAGGTTTTAGGATTGAAGACAAAAGATAGGGAGTAAAAAGAGATTGTTGATTCTCATAAGTGGGCTATGTATGAAGCAGCATATCCAAATATGGAGAGAAGGAAGCAAACGTCTAATGATATTGATGTAAAAAATGCATTAAAACTCAGCAGGAAAACTGGGACAAGAGATGGTGAAAAGAGTATTTAAGAGAGAGGATAAAGTAGGGGAAGGACTAATCATAAGCAAAGCAATCTTCAGTGTCAATGGATTTTAAGTAAGAGTTAAAAGGAATAAAAGAATAATGAATTGGGATTGGGG
Organism: Myrmecobius fasciatus; assembly: GCA_023553655.1. Classification (NCBI taxonomy): domain Eukaryota; kingdom Metazoa; phylum Chordata; class Mammalia; order Dasyuromorphia; family Myrmecobiidae; genus Myrmecobius; species Myrmecobius fasciatus. The sequence goes on along the minus strand of JAJPUD010001516.1, from coordinate 368,324 downwards.
TGAGAAAAAGAGAAGACAGTAGAATAGACAGATTGTTTCAGTTTTAGATCACTGCTGTTAATTATACTTTTCTTTCACTCCCCTCTGTTATAAAAAGATAATAGTAAAGAGTGGGAAAAGTATAAGAGGATATGTTGGAAAAAAAAACAGAAATTACAAAAAATAAGGGTGAGCATAAATGGACTGACCTCATCTATAAAATGGAAGAGAATAGAATATACAATGATTAGAACGTATATTCTCTATTGTATGTGTATATACATACATGTGTATATACACATACATACTCATATAGATGACTTAGAATGTATATTCTCTATTTTATGTGTGTATACATATATGTAAGTTTGTAGTTTGTACACATGTATATGTATAGCCATATAGATGGCTTAAAATGTATAGTTTCTATTTTATGTGTATTCATATATGTATATTTATGTATACAAATATTTGTAGTCATATAGATGACTTACAATGTATAGTCTCTATTGTGTGTATGTATCCATATATGTATGTGCACACATATTATAGTCATATAGATGACTTAGAATGTATAGTCTATTTTATGTGTGCATACATATATGTAAGCTTGTATATGCATGTGCACATGAAACCATATAGGTTATTTAGCATGCATATCCTCTATTTGTGTACATATACATATGCATGTATTACACATGTATATTGTAGTTATACACATTACTTAGACTGTATGCATTCAATTTTGTGTGTACATGTATGTTTGTATGTGTGTACACGTGTGTGTGTGTGTATATATATATATATGTAAACTGGGATTTCATCTGGGAAGAGAATTCAGAGCATGGAAACACCATCTACATGGATTAGCAACTCATCTTTTCCTCATTATCTTGGAAAGTGTCCTCAGATTAACAAGTATGTCTGTCAGAGGCTGAATTTGAACCCAGCTCTTTGTGTCTGGTATTCTATGCAATATGCCACCTTACCTCTCATGATGAATATAATATTAGAATGTCATGGAAAAACTAGAAAGCTAAGACTTTGAGGAAGTAGTCTTTGGCATCTTGATTTCATAATTGTCCTTTCTATTAAAGTACAGAGATTTGTAGAGCAGAGCCCTGACAATCTTTAGATTGTGTGTACTGAAATACTTGCCTCATTGGAGCATTTGTTTCTTTGTTTTTAAAAGGGATAGGTGTAAAGATAAAATAGAGAATTTAAGTATATGAAATTAAAACTTTTGCATTCCATTTGCAAAACTGATATAATTAGATTAAGGAGGGGTCAGCTGGGAAATCTTGGTATCAAATATTTCTAATAGGAATCTGAGATAGATAGGTAATTAACAGAAATATGTAAAAAACAAAATCCATTCTTCAATTTGAAAATGTCAAAGTATATGCATAGACACTTCTCAGAAGACTTGCAGGCAATTAACAGTCATGGGAAAGAAAGTTCTAAATCATTATAAAAGAAATTCAAGCAAACCAATTTTGAAGTTTTGCCTCACATTCAGCAAATTGGCAAACATAACCAGAGTCAGTGGTGGAATCAATGGTAGAAGGACTGGAATATTAATGCTCTGTTGGCACAGCAACAATTAATTCACATGAATTAAGCCCATCATTCTATAAAACAAATTGCAGTTTATGTGAAAATTATGACCAAAATGTCAATACCCTTTTATCTGCATATTCCACTGCTCAGCATACTTCAAGGTTGTAAATATTCTAATAACGATTGTGTATACTTAATAATATAATATATATATATACACACACACATATGTTTAATTATTTTTATGTAATATGTGTGTTATTTATACCCAAGATAACCTTGATCATATATAATATCAATTTTTAGCTAGAAGATATCTTAGAGCAATGATATCAAATTTAAATGAGAAGTGAGACAACTAAGCCACACATATTAGGCTGCATATTGACCTAGAAAAACACATATTATTATTATCTATGTTCTGTTATATTTTTGTTATTTTGTTAATTGTTTCTCAATTACATTTTAATCTGCTTCTGGCCACACTTGGAAGTGTGCCAGTGGGCAGTGTGTTTCGTACTTTTGTCTTAGAGGACACTGAATAATGCAAGTAATGGAGTATTACTGATATAAAAAGGTGAACACTGAGAAGTTTGGGAAAACTTCTAGGGACCCACAACAATATAAATGGAAAGAACAGTAACAAAATTATCAGAATGGATGCTGCCAAATTATAATGACTATTGACCTCAGAGAATAGGTATGAGAAATCACACCTTCCTGCCTTTCTTACAGACATGGAAGACTATGGTTATAGCATATTGCATATGCGGTCTGATTCTTTTCAGAGAGTTGATCAGTTTTGTTGTACTGTTTATTTCTCTGTGGCAAAAAAAAATGGCTCTCTAGAGGGATAAATGAAGCACTGATACACTGGAAAGTTTAGGTGATTAAAAAAAAACAAAAGATATCAAGAAATTTTTAAGGGGAATTAGAAATTATTGAACTTAACCTAGTGATCAATAAACCCAAGAACACAAATTACTAGGTACAGAACTTCCTATATCTATTTAACAGGAATTTCTGAGGAAACTAGAAAGTACTTTAGAAAAAATTAGCTGAGTAGCAAATCATAATAGCAAAAAAAGCTCAAAATGGAAACATGCCCTAAGTGTTAAAAGTCACACCATAAAAACAGAAAAAAAGCAGATCAGATATCTGTCACGGTTATGGCCAGGAGGAAATTTCTTAACCAAATGAGGGATTGAGGCAATTCTTTAGTTGTGACAACTGTCTATGGAGTTTCCTTGACAGGGATACTGGAGTGGTTTGTCATTTCCTTCACCAGGGGATTAAGGCAAACAGGGTTAAGTGACTTGCTCAGAGTCACCCAGCTCATAAGTGTCTGAAGCTGGATTTGAACTCAGATTTTCCTGACTGTAGACCCATGATCTATATTCTGAGCCATCTAGCTTCCTCTATAGAGATAATTACAAAAGATAAATAATTTCAGTTATAAGAAATTTTTAAAAAAGGGTTTTTATGAATAAAATACAACTAGGTTAAAGAAAGAAGTGGTCCATTGGGAGGAAAAATTATATATTATTTGCTCCTTATATCCAAGATATCTAGGGAACTCAATTAAATATATGAGATCAAAAACCATTTCTCAGTGGTTAAGTGGTTAATGCTTGACCACAAAAGAGAGATGGGAATCCTTGCTGCTTTGTAAAGACAGAAGTTTGTGAACATGGAACACTACATATAATGTCAGATTTATTGATATATTGACTATTTTTGCTGCATTTTTTCCTCTTCTTTTTTCTTTCTATTATATGGGATGGCTGTCTGAAACAGGGCAAAGGAGAAGGGAAATCTTGGGAAATACATACAATAATGACATGTTTCAATAGAACATGTTAAGATACAGCTATATCAACAAAACTTTAAAATAGCAACACTGTGGTTCATCCTTTATTCTAGAAGAAGACCAGTGGCATCACAGAGTTAATAATATCTTCATTTGCATGTGAATTGGGTTTAAGTGAAGCAGAATTGCCTAAAGACATCAGCCTCTCTTTCTCCTCCAGTCACCGGAGTCCAACAAGACAAAAGTCACTGTAATTGGTGACGCCTCTAGCCTTGGCTCACGTTTGTATTTGCCACAAGCCTGTTGAGATAGACTAGAGAAATGTCCCCATCCCTATTTGCACATGAAAAAATAAGCTTCAGACTCAGCCAAAGTCATAAAGTTAGTAATTGTACAGATCCTCAGGCTTCAGATCTTACATTCTTTCCAATTTACTGGACTCCAAGATGAAAGACTCCGGGCAAGAGGGGGAAACCTGTTTGTCAGGTCCCATGCTCTTTCTCCCTTCTGAGAGACAGGGATTCTTTCTCAGCACCCTGGACAGTGAACCCATTTTGATGCCACATGCAGGGCTCATAGTGACTTTGCTCTCTCCTAAGAACTTGGATGAAATGACCTGGTCTAAGCCAAGCATCAAGCTGGCCTCAGGCTCACATACAGACTCACCTAACGGGCATCCTGAGGGCCGAATAGTTGCTGGGATAGTCAGCCTGCCCTAAGAAGTCTGAAAGCAACCCACCAGAATCAGACCTGGCTTCAGAGTTACTTCACTCTTGTTTGCCTCCATTTTCTCATCAGTAAAATGAGCTAGTGAGGGAAATATTAAAATTCAATCAGTTGACTGAAAGGTTAAGCAACTTGCTTATGATTATGCAACTAATATGTGTCAGAAACAGTTGAACTCAAGTTTCCCTGACTGGCTTTCTGTTTTGTTTTTTTTTTTTTCCATCAAGCTTTCCTTTATAGTAGCATATCTCATTTTTTATTATGTCATATCATTATCACTCATGTTTCAGAAACTAGGCATATATTTGTGGTCCCCACCAACTTGTGGTGTTAGATACTGAAAAGCTAAGGGAGTCACTGAGTCAATCTATGTTGTGAGATAGAGGCAAGGTTCATTTTTAAACTTGAATCCCATCTGATGCTATTATGCATTAAACTATGGGGAGTTGTGTCTATCTAATGAAAGCCATCTGCTCCAGATTTTCCAGCAACACTATTTCTGTTCAAAATTTTATTAATCTGAAAACCCTTTGCCTCTTTTCCCACATTACAACAACAGTCCTGAAGTATCCATGCAGTTCATTATCTTGTATGGTGATCAGAAACATTTATTGCTGCAGAATGGTTTCATTCACCCAAATCAAGTTGTAGCTTATTATAGAGGAAGCAAAGAAAATCTTGTCTTGTTCTCTTCATTCTGAGAATGAAATATTCAGGAGGCTGACACAGACAGGCACATTTAATAGTCTTCATTTCAGTTTTTGTTAAAATTATTAAGTTTTTGGGAAATTGCTATTCATTGTTCCCCTAGAAATTTTCAGCATTAATGCTTAAAAGATAGATTCTAAGCATCCTGGATGATCATAAATTTTAATATGAAAAAGATTTGTTAAGACCAACTACCTTATTTTACAAATGAAGAGATCAAAGTTGAAAGGTTAAGTGATTTGCTAGTAAATTTCAAAGGCAGGATTTGAACTCAGATCTTCTTGAGTCCAAACTTGTCTCCAAAAAGGGAATAAAAAAAATACATTTTCTTCTTTTTATTGGTATGGAAAATTGAATGTACTTCCAAATTTTGTTGTTATTTTGGTTTTGCTGAAGTGGTGAGGGGAGTTTTCCCCTTATCTGCCTTTTAAAAAAAATTTTGTCATAAAGATTGACTTTCTAAATAGAATGTGAAGTGGGGTGAGGAGGAATATATTTAGATATAAGGGTAGAATAAGAGCAAAAGATAACAATTACAGTTAAAATTAAAAGAAGAAAACTTCAAATTCTTTGTTGTTGTTCAGTCATTTGGTTATGTCTGATTCTTCATGACTCCATCTACCCTCCACTATCTCCCCAAATCTGTCCAAACTCTTTCCATGAGACTATCCACCTCATCTTCTGCTGTCCCCTTCTCCTTTTGCATTTATTCTTTCCCAACATATCATATCTTTTGTTGTTGTTTAGTTGTTTCAGTCATGTCTAACACTTTCTATTTGGGGTTTTCTTGGTAGAGATATTGGAATGGTTTGCTATTTTTCATTCATTCACCAGCTCATTTGAATAACTGAAGCAAACAAGGTTAAGTGTCCAGGGTCATAGCTAGTAAGTGAATGAGGCCAGATTTGAACTCAAGAAGATAAATCTTCCTGATTCAGGCCCACCTAGCTGCTCCAGCATATACCCTTTAACGCACATTTTTGGTAGATATCTCCTAAAATTTGGTAGATATGTCAATCCCCTATAGTTTTTAACATCAGTTTTAGCAGAGATGTTTAATGCAAAAAAAATTCCCAATCTATATCTTAACATTCTTGCTGCATTGATTTTGTTTGTGCAATAGCACTTTAGTTTTATATAATCAAATTGCATATCTTTGTCTTTTAAAATCTCCTCTATCTTATGTCCATTATCAATTCTTCTATATTCCTCAGTTGTGAATAATGTAACTTTCCAGTCTCATCTCATTTTTTTACGATGTGATTTACTGTGATTGTGTTATGTCATGTAAGATACTGATAGGACCTGTGTCTTTTAATATGTAGGTGATAACACATGGCATTAGGGAAAATATCAATACCTCATATTAGTACAGATACTGAACAACTAACAAAATGAAGAGAGAAAAAACAAACTATGTAAAAATATGAACCTCTTCCAGTATTTTACATGGCATGGAAGTAACTTTGCTTATTTGATGAAAAGCATGGGCCCATTGGTAAATAGTGTCTCTGTTATGAGGAGCACCT